>JAODKL010000062.1:10904012-10915463 GCA_026780765.1 Petrocephalus schoutedeni | reverse complement strand
GCCCTGCGATGGGCTGGCCCCCCATCCTGGGTTGTTCCCTGCCTCATGCCCGTTGCTTCCGGGATAGGCTCCGGACCACCCGCAAACCTGAACAGGATAAGCGGGTTGGAAAATGGATGGATGGATATATCTGGATGACTAAATCTTAAGCTGACAAACTAATTTTCCACAGCAAAGTTTAAAATTCATATTTCCTGCTGTACTAAACTGCTAATTTCACTTCAGCCCCATTCCATTTCTTAATCTAATAGCTCTCAGCATCATTTGAGATTTAATAAGGAAAAATCTAATGTTTTTTTCTGAATTTTAATGCTGGGCACATAAAAAACAACTAATGTACTAAACTAATACTAAAATATTGAAAAATAACTAACAAAATTGTGGTTGGATCACTTATTGGGATTCATATAATTAAAAAATGCACATAAAAGAATCACAACTGGCCAATTTTACTTCCATGTGATGACAGTTTTCTCAATAATAGAACACAAAATGTGATTTAATGATTAAGGCAAAACTTTTTTTTACACATAATAATGTTAAATTTGTCTCCCTTAGTCTTATGATTTGAAGCCTTGAGAATTTTTGGTGCCAGCTGCAGTTCATTTTAAATTAGCTATGGCTCACAGAAGATGATAGCTGACTGACCAGAATCAATCCCAATCAACATTAGCTTGCAGTGCATGTGCTCTTCTCAGATGAGAGTGACATGCTTGCATCGAAATGCTAGTACATTCATACAGGAATCAGAATTACAGAGGTGAATAAAAGGAAATGTAAAGGAACCGGTTTCTGACTGAATGCATAGATTCCCTTAATTAGTCAACCCAATTAGCATTTTTCATCCAAGGAGCAATCAACATAATTCAAGAACCTGGAAGCATATGTTACTGCCTGCAAACCAACCTCCCACTGATTATATTTCAGGGAACATATGGGTTGGTCACTGTACATCCCAAAAGCCTGTTATGCATGATTCCACCTTCACCCCACTTAGGCCCAAGGCCCTCTAGGAAGTGACCCCCCGTTGTGCACTCTTTCATACTCACAGCCTCCGTAGTGAAGTAAGTCCATGGAATGCCCCAAGCTCTATAGTGCTGATTATATTATTCTTCAAGTCTCTGTAATAAAAAGGCAAGGAGAAAGTTAGTTACATATCATGTCATAATGCCTTCATGAAGTGCATCATTAGCACTAAGAAGGGAAGACTTTGTAATAAAACTTCACATAATTTACTGTCCCTAGAGGATGTAATGACCTCTGATCATATCAGATCAGAGCTTATGACAATAACGAAATGAGCTCAACCTAATCCATTTTGCACTAATAAATTAGACATATATCCAATTTATTTAAAAGACATTTGACTGTGTCTAGTGAATTTAAATGTCAAAAGTAGAGCTTCAGGAAATAATATAATAGGTATGGGGATAATGTGTATTCATTAATGGTGTGCAATCATTTGAATTGTAGACAGCCAAGTTATTAAAGAAGGTAAGCTGAGCAACACTATGCAGTATTTCCAATATATAAAGTACTGTAGAGAAACCTAATAATATAATAACAATTTTTGGTCTCGTGCCCTTTTCAGATGTCTACCTGACACTGGCTAAGCTGAAAGCTCAATCATTGGTAACCTGAATAATGTCTTCCACACGTCATGATATGTTACACATATGTTTTATGTAACTCAGCACCCCACCAAACAGATTTACAAAAACATAAAAACTCCATACAGGGGCTGCAGGCCAGACCAGCCGCTGGAACATTTTTTTATATATATAATTATTTTTATAGTTTACAGACATAGAATTAACTGATTGTCATAGGTGTTGATCTGGAAATTATATCTGATTAAGGACATATTCATACACAAGTTCCCTTAGGGTGACTAACTCCAGGGGATACAGCTGCACAGTTGGTATTTTCAGCATAATGGATATTGTTAGAAGCCTTCGTTTCCTCCTAACAAAGAATACTTCTTTAGTCTAAAGTCAGTCACAATGTAACAATAAGCATGTTGCCATATTTTCAGAATGGTTCATTTTTGTATAGTAACTATATGACACCATGCTACTGTTCTCAATGCTGAGCCTCGTTACCGATGCAGTGCCCCCCGCCCCCTTCCTTTCAGATTCCAACTTACTAAAAATGAATTTCATTCAAAAGCATTCTCTCTTCATCCCAGCCAATGCAAACTTCCTGAAATTGTATCCCCATTTCCCCTTGCTCCCATCCGCTGCAAGTGATGGCAATCAGAAGTACCAGGCAGCTCTGCGGCGTACAGATGCAATACGAAGGAACTTTTTTTTTCACACAGCACAAAAATATTTAGCATCTGCTGTTACTCCCAGTCTATTCCAAAACAGGAAAAACAACTGTATATTCTAAACATATATATGCATCTAAGACTGGTATTTGGGATTCTTCATAAAGGGACCCACCCTTTATGGTCTCACACCATGACAGTCTGGCACATTTATTTCATTGCTACTATTACTTTTGTGTGTATGACCTACAACCTCAAAAGAGTTAGAGTAATTATTAAAGGATTTCTACATTTCTATTTTTGAAGTGACTCCTGATTTATTATAGTCTATAATTCAAGCAAAACTCTTCCATATCAGAAGTTATAAAGCACTTTTACTACATTACCTCAATTGTAAGGAGGGATGAAATTTCCTTATTTGGACTACTGTATGTACGTGAACCTTTTCCAAATACAGATATACACATCCACAAATGATCTATGGCTATATGACGTGGCTAATCAGACATACAATGGTAATAACTCACAGTAACCTTCCTATGTTCACCCTGCCCATAGTTCAGTTGGCTCATATTTCCCTCTAAAACAACACAGGTAAGCTGTCTGGATTTGTTGTTTCATTCTATCACGCAGTTACTGCCAGCGCTTTGGGTTCTATTTCATGATATCTCTCCACAGTAGTCATTAAACTCACATTCTAGATTTACGCAGTTGTAAGACTCTGAAGTGTTTCACTTGTCTCACAGGTAATCACTCATCCTTTACCCCGTAAACTCAAACACAATCTCTCACAATAAAAACGTGAGTGAAAAAGAGAATGTGGTAACTGCGTATGAAAGCCATACTGATTGCCAAAATCACTCACAATATCCTTCATATATAAAGGTAGCAGTAAAATCCATTGGACAAATGTGTCTCATATTTAACCATCCAAATTTGATTTCCCTATATAAAATTATGAGCATGATGCTAGAATGATACAGTACACATTAGACAATATTCTGTTCAAAATGAGGATGTCTCTGTATTATTGTGAAGTGACTGACAGGAAGAAAAATATGGTGTTCTGACAGAATGGAAGCAAAGTAAAATAAATAATTGTCCGTGTTTCCTGAAAGTACAGCCTGTGTGTTGCTCAGGTCGAACAAGCCATTGGAGGAAAGTGCCGATCACACGCACTTACAGTATAAAAAGGGGAGTAATCGCCAAGGGTGAAAACCTCCAGCTGGATAAACTTGAGGAGACTAATGTTTAAAAAAACAAGCCCCCCCCCCCCCCCCCCCAATCCCAAATACTTAATGTGAGGGGCTACAGTGCTGCTCCCACTTCCTGCAGAATCTTGACATAAATTCCAAAGTTTGCAGCTAATATTTCAGTGCTACTGTGGCAACTTAGTAATATTAGTAATTCTGCCCTGTATGTCCACCTACAACTGCTGCCTGAACCGCTGCATTTTACGCTTTAAATCGACGTTGTTAATAAAAACACATAAATAATCATCACAAGCATTTCTTAGCCGGAATGAGTAGGAGTGGATGTGAAAAGATGCGAGTTGCAGTTCTTTTCCGCTTGTTTTTCATGCGCCATCTGCTTCCCTGTGTCTCGCCTTTTCACGAGCCACTAAGACCATAAAACGGATTTCAAAACCAGCGAATGATCCAGCATGTTGGACAAGCCTGTAATGAAAAGATGATGATGAAAAGACATGCACTGCCAGCTAAGATCTGGGCAGGCCCATACAAGGGCTGCTGCACTCAGCTCCGAAACCAAAGTGTTGCTTTGAGCAAGAACGCCCAAGAAAAAAAAAAAACATATGGTTTTCATAAAAATTTAATGGGGGAAACATAAAGTCATTCTGACACAGGAGATAACCTTTGGATAGTGATTTTTGGCACATCAGTCTTGATAACTAAAAAAACGACTACAATGACATGAATTGTAAGTACAGTTGGGAACTGTACGGGCTTTTTTGACAACAAAAAAGAAACAGATTCTCATTATTCACTATCCACACCAGAACAAAATCTGAATGTCACTAGACAGTCTGACATCCATCTGCAATGGTGGGGTGTTCTGGGAGCTGTAACAGTGGTCTGTACATGCCAGTAGTCTGTCTATGACGGTAACGAGCTACTGCTGGTTGAGCATCACACAAACAGATCCAATAGCAAAGCATGAATTCAGCAAAGAACAATAAAAAAAATACAGATTGAAAGTTGAGAAAAAGGACAGGGCTACTAGTCACTGTAGACTGCAAGTACCAGATGCAAAATAAATTCAAACAAATGAACTCACATTAACACACAAAAGGTTCACAGAAATTGTGGATAGGTTCTGACCTCTAGGGATTTCCTACGGTAAATTAGCCATATATAGTGCATCAATATCATCATCAGCTATAGCCCCATCCAGGGCTAGAGCTATGAATTTACAGCAAGCTTTCTGCAATATGATTTTTTATTTTTTTTTGTTACAAAATAAAGGTCAAGAAGGAATACTGCCAAAGCTGTAAACCTTTAAATGAGGAGGTAAATATGCATATAAATCTGTATTCAGCATCCATCCATTGGGTAGAGCACAGGACCCATCTCAGGCAGCATGGAATACAAGGTAGGAGCAGACCTGTCACAATTATTGCATAATCGCTAAAATCGTTTCCATCTGTATAAAAATGTCTAAATGAAACTGAAATGTCGTATACTGGTATTTCCACATAATTTTCTAGCGTGTTATGTTTGACTGGTGCTCATTTAATGACATCATCTCAATGTGTATCTGAACCGATCCATACCAGCTGCCCCATGACACTTCACGACGTATTTTAATACACTGACCGATTTGTACCACTTTTGTTTCACGACCCAAAGTGATCCTGTTAATATTTATATTCACGACATCAGGTTCATTTTACGGATGTCCACCAGCCCATATTCAGCCAGATATTTTGATTTAGGATTATTTTTGTTGTCTGTCCGTTTAAGTTCTGCATAGCATCTGCACTTGTGTCTGAGTGTGTGTTTACGGGTCTCGTTAGGAACCCCAGTCACAATGTGCAGACATGCAGAGGTACAACTCGAGCAGGTGGTACCGATCGGGTAGTGACAACACCAAACCTTACCTTGAGGCATTTAACTTCTTATATGTTATTTATGTCATATCTGGCTTGTCCAGTTTTTGTTTATAAAGCTTAAAAGGCAAACTGAGCTGCAATTTTTCAATGTTCAATGCTAACTGAACAGGATTGCGAACTCTCATGCGCCTGGCGTGATTCTCATGCTTTCAAACTCTCACGCAAGTAATCTTACGGCAAACCTATAGTATTCCATTATGAGCGTAAAATTAGCTCCATCAAAAGTGTTGGGGTAGTCTCAAATCTGTACAGTCTATTTACAAAGTAATAAAACTGTACCATTCATGTAAATGAGTGTGCAGGCTAGTCTCAAATTGAAAAACTCATGCCAGGCAGCTGACCAAAGTTGACAATATAGTAATTAATAGCTTTTCTTCTTTATAAGGTGTATGTTTAGGCTTGATTAGGCTTACTCTATAAAATGAACAAAAAAGACAATAAAATTGTTCATCTCCATTATTTGTATGATAATTAATCATAAATAAAATTTCACGGTCACAGTCCAAAAATATGCTGAAGGTATTTGGAGTTACCAAATTGCCTATAGGCATAAATGCGTGAGTGAATGGTGTGTGGATGTGCCCTGCGCTGGGTTGGCGCTTCATCCTGGCTTGTTCCCTGCCTTGTATCCGTAGACTCTGGGATAGGCTCCGAACCCCCCGCGACCCTGAGTAGGACAAGTCCCTGTGACCCTGAAAAGGACAAGCGGTTATAGCAAATAGATGGATGGATGGATGGATGGATGGATGGATGGCCAGCCCTAGACAGGTGTACACATTGGATGGGATGGCATTCCACTGCAGGTCAATCTGGTGTTCGCTGTCACTATATATGTATAAAATAAAGCTTATTTATCAATACCAGTTTTGTACAGGCATGAAAGTAAAGGCTGAGCCAGGCCTGTACCCAAGGCCTTGAGACCGAAACCGCCCAGACTAAATAGTGCTAGCAAAACCCAAAATTAGGGAAATATTTGTCGAAAGTATATATGAAGGCTAGAGCTGTGTATTGGCAAGAATCTGACAATACGATACATATCACGATACTGGAGTTACGATTCAATATATTGCGATATATCGCAATACTGTTTTTTTTTTATCTAACTGTAGAAAAACTATAATGGTACAATGAAGACCATGTACATACAGATTTTATCAAAAACGCTTACTTCAGGTAAATAAATTCAGTGCATACAATTTTTAAACAGAAACCTACAATGCAAAAACTTTAGTACAAAAACTTTACAGAAACTTTAAGTAAATAAATATTACAAAATACCATGCATTAATAAGACTAAGTACCAAAATAATGTCATTGTAACGTCCATGAAACTTACCTTATGATCATTACAATCAAATTTTGCATGGCACACAATATTACGCAGCTTTACGACAATGTTTTTACGGCAATCAGCCGCACAGACTGAAAGTTCAGCCTGCGTTAATGCAAGTCACTTTATGAGAGAAGTTTTACTCTACATGAGCCCAATACAATGAGCAGAAGTTTTCGCTAGAAAATGATAAATACAGTCGTCCCTTGCCACTTCGCGCTTCGGTTTTCGCAGCTTCACTCTATCACGGTTTTTTTTTTCAAATATATTCATTAAAAAGTTGAAAATGATACAGCGCTCGCTCAATTGTCTGAGTCAATTATATCCTCTTCCTATCCTGGCCACTGAATGGCTCAGCCTCATGCAAGTTTGTTTCTCTCATACATGCTTCTACATCGCTACGCATCACCCCCCTACTGCATGCTCCTTGAGCCCCCCCCTTAAAGCGCATACTGGGACTTGAGGGACTTGTAGGCTGTAGGACTTTCCCTTCCACGCTGCTCTTACAGAATCCACCATACGCACCTCCGTGGACATTTCCTCACTGCGCGGATTAGAGCAACGCCGTCACACGATGCGGATTCCGCGGGTGCCGGTCAGGGTCGCTGCTCTCTGGCATGGGTGGGGCTTCCCAGTTCCTTAATTCACTGCCAGAAACACCTCCCTGCTCATCCGCACGGCTGAGAAAAAGCAGAAAGAAAAGAGGGGGGCGGCGATTCTGCCCTTTTCTCTCGCTCTCTCCTTTCGGCTTTTCTCTCTCGGTACTCTTCCCCCCAAACTCTCATCTTCCCTTCCTTGCCCAACATGGCCACTCTCTCAGTCTGGTTTTGGAGCAAGAGGTTCTGGCTTCCTTATGACATGACCTGGGCGGACCTGGTGGACCCAGCGCCTGGAGTGGAGTATAATGCGTAGTGGAGTATAATAATAGTATAATATTTGTAACATCTAATATGTCATTTTTTCTTATTTTGTCTAATATATTGGGTAATACGAGTGCAATGGTAATTAAAGACTGTTGTTTCATGTCTAGAGGGCTCTAATAATGTTAAAAGCCATATTTAGAAGGTCGTAAACAGGTTTTCTATGCTCTAACTACGAAAATACTCGATTTATAAAAAAAGAATCCTATTTCACAGAAATTCACTTATCACGGTAGAGTCTGGAACTGATTTACCGCGATAAACGAGGGTCGACCATTCTATGCTGAGCCTGCGGGGAGCTGGCAGAAGTAAAATAATTAAAATAAGTTACTTACTTAAAATAAGTTAACTTACTCATCTTGATTATGTTCAATGTTTGTAGCCGCCCAGTGTAAACAGAAGCCAGACAAGTGCTCTTGTTTGTAGGAGTTACATTGGGCATTTTCTCACATTTATTTATCCAGTAACGACCACCGGATTACTATAATGTTATCATGAGAATAGCGGCATTTGCAAACCCCAGTCACTCTTATACTTTTTATTCTCCTTACATATATATATGTATATATATATATACTGTATTTTTGGCTAGACACACAATTTAACATTAAAAATATATGCAAATGAAAAATAAAGCACAATAAAAAATTTGAAGAATTTCTGTTTTCAGAGATTTGCTAGTATCTTGTTGGATGGTTAGAACACTGCCTCAGGTGCCAATCCTATCCTCAGAGGCATGCCAGCCATCCCACACGGTTTTTTTATTTCACTGCCAGCTAACTTAATTAACTTAATTAGTAAAACAATTTTAAGGCATTGTTTTGCCAAATGTGGTAGGCTAAAATTCTACACAAGGACTATATTCCTTAACAACAGAGTTATGACAGGCATGCAAAAAACTGACTCACTGAATCCATTCAGGAGAGAAAGCAGTGCCGAAGTTGTATCATTTTAACATTTTTGCATATACATTCTACAAATCCCAAATTGTGATTTAGAAATAAGTAAAATAAGAACTTAACAAAAATGTGTAAAGCATGCCAGATACAGAGATAATTTAATTTCAGCTGAACTCCTTAGTTACAACAAATTACCAAGAATAATAAACAAAAAACCTCTGCTTTATTTAGACTATCCTTAGAGTCACATAACATGTATCACAAACATAGTATCGCTAAAGCTGTACACCACGCTTCTCCTGGGCTCCTCTCCAGCTTTGGCTGACTGGTAGTCTTTGGGGAGGTAATAGAGATTATATGGGGGCCATTTTGACCACCCCCCCCCCCCCTTAGTGGTGTGGCTTACACGTAAATAACTCATCTAACCATTTGGCTCCAGTTGCCTTTTCTAAAACCGACGTTTAATGTTCAGTGTTTCATGTTGTCTCCACAAGCCATCGATGTTGCAGACAGAGGAAGCAGAGCAATGAGATGGGCAGTGTGGGCCACCCCAACTGAGCCCGCATTTTAATGTTGCCTGAGTCATCCTTCTCCTGGGATAATGGGAAAAGAACACTAACCAGCTTTGTGAGTCACCAGAGGGAGTGACGACGGCATGAAAGCTACCCAAGGACAGCAGATGCAGCTGGCCTCGCGGAAAATTTACGGCAAGCTATAGTTCACATACAGTAGTTGGCATTATTCAAATAAAGCAGAAAGTTTAATCACTATATTATGCATTTTCAGCAATCAGCCAGTTAAAAATATGACTGACTACAACACTTTGTCAAAAACTTTTTTGTGGTAACTTCATTATCATTATTATATTTTAACATTTTGCATGTTTTCAGTACTTTGATCAAAAGAAGAACCATGATTTTAGCAGTAATGAGTCCAAGTCTAAAATACTACACTATGTGTTGCTATAACACTAGCTTTGTTTTAAATATGCCACACTGTTATGTGATTAAATCTTAAATAAAACAGTTTATAAAAACAGAACATTTAATGGCAGAAACACCAAATACAGATCAATCTGTCAACAGCTCCAAAACATACAACATAAAAAAGTTATGTTGTACAATTCTCTGGTTGACTGTTTCAGGCTCAGTCTATTGCAAATTCAAAGTGAATATATCAATTTAAATTGATTTATCATTTGGCACTATGTTGTAACATAATCATTCATGGACACATTCCAAACTTAGGGGTCATCCAAGCTGAAAACCTTGATCACAGAATGTTAAACCCAATAACTATCTTGTAAGAAATATTACAGTTTCCCTGGAAGAATAATGATATTACATTCCCAAAACAGCAATGGTTTTACGTGACTCTTTCCAACAGATCCTTCAAGTATGTTTCAGTGTGGTCAGGTGGTTAGAAAAAGCTGAGTTTACTTCAAGGGAACAGCTGTTTTCAGTTTTTCATCATTTTATTGTTTTTAGATTTTGATAATCAAAAAGAAGAAAGAGAGGTCTTGAGCCGACGAAGAACTACACAGGAGAAATAGTGGCGCATTGAGTTCATAAAGCTATAGTGTTAGATCGAGTAAGATAACCACGATATCCCATAATATTATGCATCTATAGGTGAGCATCCCTTAGTATCAGCCTCACTATGCAGATGGAAAATTTCCAGCACAATTCTGAAACTGCCTGCAACATGTTGAGCTAAGTCAAAACCATTACTACGGCAACAGACAACACTGGAGTATTATCAAGATTATTTACACATCGGTAAAAAATGTACACTGGGATAAACAGTCATATTTGAATAATAGCTTCTTGACAAGAAATATGACTTGTTGATTAATACCCTCATTGAGGACAAAATAATGGTTATGAAAGAAGCAAAGAATTTTTATTCCCTTCTATGATGTTTTAAATTAAACACATCCACATGAACTTGATGGCATCCTTTCATTTATTTTTGTTCAAGAACCACAGCAAGATAAATTAGAATGGGCTTTTCAACAGATGCTCGTTATACTTAAACGAGCAGCTGTTGATTAAACATGATTGTACATTTTCTAAAGTAATTGCTCCAATAAAACTCCCACCTGATTTTCAAGAATTATAAACCTCTAAAAATGCAAAGGAAAAATGAAGTAACAATGAAGTAAAAAAAAAACATAGAATGTGTCATTTTAACATCCTATCCTTAAACTAGACTGACTGTACTGAAAATCTAATCAGGTATCAAAAAATATTTTGCATCTTTATTGCAGTTAAAATAATTGAGATATAAAATAGTTTCAGTGAATGCTTGATTTAAATTACCCCAAATAAACCATTAGTTACTATGTCCTGGACATCCCACAATTTCCGCTGATTGTTATTTAGCGCACTGTTCCTCTCCTACACCGCTGTTAAGACAATGTAAAGAAAGTAAAGCAGAAGTGCAATCATACAGGTGGTTTCTGGCTAACATGCAGTGAGGATTTGTGTTCTTCTTAGGGAGCAGTGGTTGATGCTTCACTACTCTGCCAGGTGTCCTACAGTATGTCTGTCGTCTGTCTTAAGATACAGTGGTGGCCAAAGTTATTAGAACACTTAGCATATTTAAAAGGTTTCAGTTGTTTTTGTTGAATTGGCCATTAAAATACCAAATGGAAAAACAAATTAAATACCTAGAAAGTGATCATTATGCTCTATAAACGATAGATTAGAGCCTTCATAAGGAGAATCACTGTGCTAAATCCGGACCTCAGCTCCATCAAGCACATTTGTGACGAGTTGGAAAATAAACTGGACATATATTGTTCATTTAAAGGAAAACCTTTGACTTGAGTTGCAGAAGGCATGGGATACCATTAGTGTTGAAGTTCTCAGGAAATATATTGACACTATGCCAGAGAGATG
>JAODKL010000062.1:10875361-10903251 GCA_026780765.1 Petrocephalus schoutedeni | reverse complement strand
CATATTTCTTGAACATTATGAAATCATGTTTTGGAGGCAAAAAAGTCAATATGTTCAGATCTGTCAGGTGTTCTAATTATTTTGGCCACCACTGTATGCTTTGTTCATCCAAGGAGGAAATTCTTATAATTGTGGGATCATGAACACTGACCACAGCAGTGGTAAGAGGCATACAGGTTCTTAGATGCTACTGTTTGCAGCTCCTTGGGCAATTTCACACCTTGTCTTTAGAAAGATTTTGGATGGATAGGCATTCATGGGCAGATTCAATACTTCCCAGAACTTTCTCCATTTGCTCTGGCTATAGATTTATGGAGCCACTAGTGTTCTCAAATGACTCTGTAACCCTTAACCCTTTCTAACAGCTTTTCCGAGAAATCTTCAGGAATTTATTTTGATCATCACAAGTTGTGATTCTAGAACATTTGACAACTTTATTCGAATGTAATGGCCAAAGTTAATTACTTTAAAATTGGATGGCTGTAGGCCTTTTTTTTACCAGGTTTCAAACATCTGTCCCTAATAGTCGTTTTTTCAGTGAAGTTGTGCCCTGCACTGAACTAGCACCCCATCCAGAGTATAACCCAGCCTTGCGCCCTATGCTAACTTTCATACTCTACAGCCTCCCAAAACACTGGTCAGTGATTAGAAGATATGTAGATTGCTAAAACCAATCTGACTATATTAAGAGTGAAAATACTGTATACTGAATGTCAGGAAGGGCTTAATATTAAGTCAATGTAAAATAACCAGAACTAACTTTTAGCACTCTATTAAATGCACTGAAAATAATAGTTTTTACATAAAACACCAACTGAAAATGTGGGCAGGCTGGATGGAAGTTTAAAGCTGACAGGTTCAGTTTAAAGCTGACAAGTTCACAAATGAGCTCCCTAATCTGACATGTGTATCACTGATGCATAATGAAGATGCTTAGATGACTATTTTTACATGACCTCGCCACTATTCCAATTTCATCTGTAAACAACCTTGTGATTATACCATTTTCTTAATCCACAAATACTTGTACAAACATTAACAGAAGCACAGAGGAACTCCACCCTAGATTCATCAGTTGTTTCCTGGTAAAGTTCTTCTATGCAGGACTCATCTGCAGAAGAACAAAGCTTACAGAGCGAATATTGAAATTTGTCGTTTGCTGAAAAACATTAACCTGTGTCTAAAATAAAATTCAATCTCACTGTACAAAACACAAAACTTAGACATCAAAGTTAGATCTTTGTTTGGTTTTTAGTGGTATGTGGTTTTGCCTGTGATTGGAAGGGTGCAAGTTCAAATCCTGCGGTCGACAGTGATTTTACCATCGAGCCCTCAAGCAAGGTCCATAACACACAATTATTCCAGGGATTGTCTGACCATTCTCAGTTATAAGTTGCTTTGGATAAAAGCATCTGCTAAATGAATAAATTTAAATGTATTAACAATAGGACCTTCTATTTCACTGACATCCATTACCATGGGACAAGATCTGATGTTTGAGATAATAGGCACATAACCAGCTGACTCTCCATACATTCTTCAAATAGTTTTTCCAGGTAATAAGAAGGAATTTCCTTAAACAGCAACTGCACAAAATTGGCTTGAGCAGATAGTATGTGTGCAATCACACACACAATGTATGCAGTAGGAGGTCATACTCAGTCCTGACCCTTCAAGAGTTTGTGCCATTAAATGGTGATCAAAAACCCATATTCTATCAAATGTGCTTCTGAAGGGGGCTGGCATGACACACAAATACCAGCGCCACTAAGGAGCAGGTTGATCAGGTGATTAAGAACGCCAGGATTCCCCGGAGTTTGCAGTTGTTTAGTTGAATAGGACAGTGTTTCTCAACCCAGCCCTTTGGAACCTCCAGACACTCCACATTTTTGCTCCTGGGGGCAAGGCACAAGGCTGGGGAATATGCCAGTGCATCTCAGGACACAAGACTGGGGTATACCCATGATGGGGTGCCAGTCCTGCATAGGGTACAAGACTGGTGTCATACCCTGCTTCCCTACCCCTCCCAGTTTCTCTCCAGGGTGGCTAACGAGCCACACCTGCTGCCTGAAGTCTCTCCTCTCATTTCAGACCTTGTGTGGATCACTCCAGCTGCTGCTTGTTTGCCCCCTCGTTAGTCATGTATAAGAGTGCCTCCCAGTCCTGTGCTCCCTAGCATGGTCATTAATGTCACCCCTGTGTTTGCCTGGTTTTAGCCCTGCGTGGCCCCTTTGTTTTCTCCTGTTTGTTTCCCTGAATACAATAAAGCTCTGTTTTTGTTGCCCTGACTCCGACTTCCGCATCTGGTTCTGTCTAGGCCATGACAATTGGGGAATACCCCAGATTGCAGGCCACATATATTCATACACAATCATACTGTACGAGCAACTTAATATTGAATCTTGAAACTTAAAATGTTAGAAGAAAATGTATTAAGAAGACTCTGCAATCCTAAAAAGAATCTGGGGAGAAAACAATAGCTGTTGCTAGGTGAAAATGATGGTACATCCTGACCTAATACACAAATTCAAAGCATACACTCATGTACTTATAAAGGGTTAACATTTTTAATACTCTCATTTCTTACATGTCACACCGTAAGATGGGAAAGTGCTTTGTCTCTGGTCATGTGACATAAGACAAATCTTTTTTTCTGAGAAGTTTTTAACAAGACATCCAAAATGCCATCCCATTCAGGGTGTACCTCTGCCTCAGGCCTTCTGCGGCTGGGGAAAGGCTCCAACCTCCCCTACCAACTTTTTCCAAGACAAGCTGATTAAACATGGATGGATGGATGGGTGGAAGGAGAGATGGATGGACAAATGAATAGATGGATGGATCAATCGATCGACCAATTGATGAATTGATCGATGGATTGATAAGGGTTCTAAAACAGTGAGTATGACTAAATTGAAAGAAATTAATAGCTTGTTTAAATGTGGGACAAAATGTAATATGTTTCCGCATTAAGGCAGGCCATCACAGCATTATCCTCATCAGATAAGATGGCATCGATCCCCCATCAACCCCCTTGGAAGGATCAGCAATTATTCCTGCAGCTGCATATGTAACAGTTGGAATTACTATTTTTCTTCTACAAGAAGTAAATGGTGTGCACCACAATTAGAACAAAATTACTCACAGTCTCTCAAGATGTGAAAGGCCAAAGAAAGAATCATTTTTCAACGTGGAGATCTTGTTATTACTGAGGATCCTGTGGAGAGAAAAAGCATAGAAAAATACTGAGCCACAAACAATAATGTATTTAAGAAATTACACTAATGTAGGAAAAAGATTATTCATCAGAAGACCTAGTAATACATATTTTAGACATTTCACACACAAACATAATACTTGAGGGAAAACCTTAGGACTTTCACTGTTCCAGACAAACCCTGTCCAAATTGGACTAGCCAGTACCAGTACTGGAAAAGACCATATTCAAGCTGTAGTAAAATATTACTCATTTCATGTATGGATTCTAAATTTGTTATTGCAGAAACCTCTACCTTCAATCAGATGGAACATATATGGCAGTGTCTTAACCGTGGGTGAGGCTTTGAATGTGGAAAAACTCAGCCATTGATTCCAAGTGACTGAATAACCAATTATTGTACTTTTTTATTTATTTTAACTTTCAAAAGGAAATGCTGTCCTTCCTGAACCACAGAAATTTGAGTTAAAAGGTACAAACTGCCAGTGATTAAGAAGGCATTTATTCTTGGCAACTTTTGGATTTCATATTTGTTGAAATATCGATCTCTCATGCGAGACATTATATCATTCTGTCTGCAGAAAAGCTGCAGTCACAGAGCAGCCACGGCAGGTGAATCAGTGTGGAGAGCTGCTTTACATGCAGGGGACTATACATCCTCTCTCTCTGCTGTGCTATTCCCAAGGTACTGAAGGTCAGATTTCTCCCTCTGCCTTTTTTTTCTCAACAAGGTCAAAACTTTAAATTGCAGGAGTGATCACAAGAAAACCTGAAACTCTGATGTGCTCTGTAATGCAAGGAAAGGTTTACTGAGCTGGCACACCCACATCAGTGTAATACCATGCAAAATTACAGTTTAACCTAAATGCAAGAAAAAAAAATGCAAATTTAGAGCAACTAGTCAGAACTAGTCAACTAGTCATGCCGACCAGGGTGCATCAGTTCTGCTAGCCCGTTTGTAATTTTCATAGACAGGATATCAAAGGGCAGCCGTAGCTGGAAGGGTGACCAATACTGGAGGCTAGAAATACCATCCCTGCTATCTGCAATTGATGTCATGTCTTTATCCAATCAGCACGTCAAGCACAATAAGTGTACCTCCAATCAGCACCTTCATATCCAAGGCGATGGTACTCTCTCAGAAAAGAGTGGATTGCTCTTGTCAGTTGTAGTGAGAAGAGTTTACCCTTACTAATGTAGTTCAAGTACCTTGGGAGCTAGTGCACAAGTTATGGCCAGAGGTTGTAAGGTTGATAGGGAGTCCAGTTCAGACACTGCAGTTTTGCAAGCACCGTGGAGGTTTGTGGTGGTTAAGTAGGAGTTAAATCATCAGACATTGAATCATCCCATTTTATTCTTGCATTTGATTTTTGCCTTGCCCTTGTCTGTTCTTTCGGTTTGGTTTACTTGCTATTCAGTTTCGAAATCTCGCCCGAATTTTGGTTACCGTCTTCGCACGGCCCTCAGACTTTGACACTTTGATCACTGTGTATGCTCTTTGTGTGTGTCAGGTGCATATGGAGTGACTGCAATTTTTGTTTTGCGAGCTTGTGTTGTATGCTGTTGTTTGGATAGGGAGCAAGGTGTAGAATTTGTTGTTGTGTTTTTGTTTTCTCTGCACTTAGGTAAGTTAACTTCGGGTTGCATGGAGTTTTGTTTATTGTTTTCGCTATAGTCACTCCTGAGTTCTTTTGCTCCTGGCTTATTTGTTCTGTGTCCGCAGCGTGTCAATAAAAACAGAAAAATGTATTTAAAAAAATACCCCTTTGTTCACGTGTGTTCCCTTGTCCATCGCACCCTATCCTTTCCTTACTCCACATCCCCTTTCCCTTTCACTCTGTTACGCCCCAACCCCCGACTGGGGCTCGTAACAACAGCTGCTGGTTGTGTAAAATTAATTTGCGCATGCGCGTGCCTAGAGCTCCCCAGTAGAGGGTGGTGCCCGTATATTGGAGGTCCGGATAAGGGAAGTTTAACGATATGTTTTGTTTGACTATGCTTCTTTTCAGGTAAAGAATAAAGACAAACCTGCAGCCTCAACAAACAGGCTACGTTCAACATTTAACAAACATTTCCACATAACAGAAGGCCAGTCCTACATATATGCATATTTCATCTGCAACAACATTTGCAATAACAGGTCACATTTTTGTGTTGTTTCAGTTTTGATTTGCTTGCACTTACGGTGAATATGTCAGTGTAGTTTGGCCCTTCAAAACTGAACACACGTGGCCTTGAAGTGCCAGACCTGTACCCAGTGCATGACAGTACTTTGTTGCATTAGTCAGAACAGGCCTGTGCCCAGTGCATGACAGCACTTTGTTGCATTAGTCAGATTCAGGCAAAATGTAAGTGCTTCCCATTGTGGTTGCTTACAATAAAAAGGACTGCCAAATATCTGATTTCCCCTTACTTAGTTTGACGTTAAATAGTTATATAGTTTTATAGTCCCCTTTCCTGAAGTTGGCACACCCTCAGGCATTAAAGATTTTCGTGATGGCTCTGCCACCAATAGCCAGGCGCTCACAGGGGACTATCAAAATGCTAACATCCTTCCAAAAACTTCCAGGGCAGGCTGGCTGTGTAAAAACCAGATTATGCACTGTACAGTAGCTGATTTTTCGTTTGAAATTTTTATGTAACTTTATATTTACTCACAAATATCTCATCAAACTATTACCAATAATAAAAAACATATTTGAGCAATACTTATTATTATACTATTATACTATTTTCCCCATTCATATTTAAAAATTAAAATTTGAGCCTCGGCATACTCTACCGCTGCAGGTCTACCGTTTTGGTAGAATCCTGCTGTTGCCATAGATGGTCTATTCACACTTTCACTCTGCGCACAAGCAGATCCGTTTCCTCTGCAGAGAAGTGTTCTCTTCTGCAGACAGGCAAATCAGGCATTAAAATAGTAATCCGCCAGGATGTAAGCACACCTGGCTCTTAAAAGGAATGGGAGATGAAACTCTGGGATGGCTTTCCCGAAAGCGAGTCAATCTTAGTGAATAACGAACAAGGTAAAGAACAACGTAGGGAAAGAACGAACAAGGTCTATGTGCGTTTCCCGAAACCCTTGCTCTGCAGGAGTTCACCATTGGCGTAAAGGCAGAGAGAAGTTGCACAGTGCAATGAGGAAATGAAATTGAAATGAAATTCCAGTGTGTATCTCTTTTCAATTTATCCTGCACCAGACTAAGGAGGTTCATTATTTCATCGGAGGCCAGCCTGTATTTCTTTATGAAATTTACTGAGATGGTCCATGGGGTTCATGGCCAGCTGCAAACAGCAGTTAGATAAGCAACTTGGCTTCCTGGATGTTGTATTAGGTTGACTTGCACAATTCTCTGTCATTGCTTGTCATGAGGTGTGATTCACCTTCCCAGATGAAAAGATGACCGAACACATAGCAATTCTGATGGGTTACATATTATGTAGCATACCAGGGTTGTCTAGAATTCATGAATTATGCCCCATTCCATTCATTAATTGGATTTTGAATTGACTGTAAGATGTTGAATTGGAATGACAGTAAGACAAATTTAAACCATTTCAATTCGAAGCAATTCTATGTAATTATAAAACACAAGAATGTGATTTAATCTAGCAAAATAAAATTACTTAATAGATTTACTTCCAAGATGGTAGATGTATATTCTAGTGAGTGAACTTTGCATGATTGTAAGATAAAAATTGGGTAGTTGTTTTAGCCTATTCTAACAATGTGGATTTGGGTTACAGTATGTTGGCCCTGCAGTAGTCTGCAGTAGTTTTTCTTTTAAGCATCGCTAGATTGTCAGATGGATAGGGTTGTGAAAGGGTTACTTTGTATGGCTATATGAAGTCCACCATGGTACACAAAATAATTGATTATTTATTTATTATCCATCCATTTTCCAACCCGCTTATCCTTTCTGGGTCGTGGGGGGCCCGAAGCCTATCCCGGGGGCTACGGGCACGAGACGGGGAACAACTTAGGACAAGGGGCCAGCCCATCGCTGAGCATATTTATTTATTATTTAATTACTTATTCATTAGGCAACACTTCAAATGTGGCATTCAGTGATTTTCGTGATCGTGGCGGGGGGGGGGGGCGGGGGGGGGGGGGGGCAGTGTCTGCTGTTTATGTTGACATGCTGTGTAATCTATTACAAATATTAAGTTTTATTGTTACAGCTGCACTTACACTATGTATGTGAATGTATGTGAAATCACTAGTTGTTGTTATAATGGGACCCTCACACTCTCTTTTGCTGCCACTAAGCAGTAGTGCTTCAATTTTGGGGTGATCTGTCTCAAACTTTGGCATCCATACAATGCCATGTCAAATGTCAAAGTTTGCAAATGATCTATCAAAAACATTTTGAGTTATCATCTTAACGGGATCAAGGGTCATAACTACCCTTTTTTGCTGTCACTATACGGCTCTACTTCAGTTTTGGAGTAATCCTTACCCACAATGCTTGTGCAAAGTTCTGAAGAAAATCTGTCATACTGTTTTCGAGTTATTAGTTCAAATACCAAAGTATCTGCAGCAGTGGTGAGGACAGCAGCAATACAATAAAGTGTCTTATTTTGTTACCATTTTATGAATGTACATGTTTGATTATACTTCCATCTTTCCTAACAGCTCATCCAGTACCAGTTCAAGGTGAGTCTAGACACAGGAAGCATAAGGCCCAACCTGAGACAGGATGCCAGTCAGTCACAGAGCACATATCACACACCCTACAGGCTATGAAGAGACACCAATTCACCAAAACACATGTTTATGCACTGTGACTGGTCTATACAAACACAAGAAGCAAACACAAATTCAGGAGTGAGAATTAAACCTAAGTGTGTCATTCTTCCAAATCTTCCCAATAATGTCACTGACGCATTCAAAAGGAACGTCATTTGCCAAAAACAACAAAGATCCTATTAATGGATCATCAAAGTCTGAGTCTGAGCCACATGTCAAATATGTCTCTCTGGCTGGGAAGGGTCCCTGAGCACATCACTCAAGCCCTGTCATACTCAGCCCAACAACAACAACAGCAGGATCACGAGTGGCACACTTTGGATGTGATGGGTCTAATTTTAATGTAAGCGTAAGGCTGCTACCATCCCACTGAATATTTCTTTAAATGATACAGAAACACAGCAGTGAAAATGTGTATACACATACATATTTAAACGTATTTAGCAGGCACTTTTATCAAAACTGACGCACAGTTGAAAAAACAGAATCAGTTGGGGTTTAGCTTTGCTCAAGAGCCCAATGGTGACATCACTCTGCCAGCCTCAGGACTTGAACCAGCAACCTTCTGAGTAGGGGTGCACGATTCAGAAAACCTCACGATTCAATTCGATTTTGATTCTGGGGCTCGTGATTCGATTCAAAACCGATTCTCAATTCAAAACGATTCTCAATTCAAAACAATTCTCGGTTCAAAAAAATTCTCGATTCAAAACATCAATTTTTCCATCAGTCCAATAGGAAATACAGCCCTGAGATAATCGCATCACAAAAATATTAACTGTTGCAAATATAAACTGCAAACCTTCAACTGAAATTAAACAACACGTTAATATCTGAGGAGAAACCGGTATTTTGCCATCTATAGGACTGGCAAACTCCTACCTGGAAAACCAGTTAATCATTCTGATTTTGAATCGGTAGAGATAGAATCGCGACTCTTTTGTGAATCGATTTTTTTGCACACCCCTACTTCTCAGCATAACCCCGAGAACCAGACCCCATCTGAAAAAAATTGCATGAGTTACCCACTAATGTCATCATTCAAAAACATACAATATATTTCATTAAATACTTGAAAAGTTAAAAAAATACTTGAAAAGTAAAACAAAAATGTAAGAAACCTTCTTTATATACACCAAGGTGCTCTGACAGAAAATATGTGAACATGAAAAAAGTTAAGGTAGTTCAATAGCAATGTGTGTGCATGTGTGTGTGTCACGGAAAAGAAAGCCAGATGGCAATAATGAAGTCAGACTCAGGGGACTTAACACTTGGAAGCAAATACTTTCCATGGCTGAAACAAGGATTCATGTTAGACAGGTCTACACTGGAGACCCGATTTTGTTCACTTTTCACTGTCATTTGTCATTATGAAAGTTGTAAGCAGCCAATTCCTGCATAATGCACATCTTTATATGTACAACATATTCCAATAGCATTCAAAAATGCACTAAGATTAAACTATAAACCACATACAAGTCCACACCATAAGTTTATATGTGTCTTTATATACAATGATGTGTATACACAAACATATTACTCATCTATCTGCTGTATAAAGCAGAAAGAAAGCCATTAAAGTAAATCTAAGGATTAGTGATAACTATATAAGAATCAATTAAATGAATAGCAGAGCAGGGGAAAAATCAGTAGAAAAGTATTTTATTTCATTAGTGTAAATTGTTTGATTAATGCTCTTCAGACAGCTACAATAGCATGTAGAAGGCAGCTGCATGTAACAATCTCTAGTGGATAAACCATATCTGGTATGAAAAGCATAACCTTCATTTAAAACAGCTGTTGCTATGCTACAATCACCACAAAACTGGTCACTTCAGTAACAATAACATTTCCTGAATTAGAAAACACACAAACAAAAAAACTTAACCAATGTTTTCCTTTTAAATATTTTTCAGTGTGTTCTGGAGAATTGTTTTACACGGCGCAGATGACTGCATAAACATCTTTGGTGACGCAAACCCACAGTCAGTCATTTTATTAATCCTCTTGCTCAAACAGAAACTGATTGCATTTTTGCTACATTACCGGAATATTATATGTGTTACATTAGCGTAGTTCTGGTTTAGACGCCCAGCTCCCACAAACCCTGAAAATTTGTCTTGGTGGACTAATTCTCCCTGAGCACCACTGACCTCTGAAAGAAAGGCAGCCTCTGTTTGTACAAACTCAGCCGTGCCCGTGCTGTTTATGTAACAGAAAGCAGTTGCTTCACAACCCGGGTGTGTTCTTTCAGCTCACTTCATGCTTCTGCCCAACCTCCAGGAAGTCTGAAGCCAAACATAATTGTACATTATGTAAACAACGCATAACTAAATTCTAGACTGCCCTTCCAACTTTCTATTTACAATATCAATTATGTTCTCCAATGATAAGAAGCTCCCAGTCAAACGAACAAATTAAACACCGTCTCGAGGGGAACTAGCAAATGTTCCATATTATTGCTTTGTGTTCTACTGATTAGTTCAAAGTGGGAGGGGTTAGATTAAAGAAGCAGATGTGCATACATTTATGGGCAAATAATCACCGAAGCTTCAAAAACAGTGTAATAAACCTATTATAAAAAGGTAAATTTGGGGAGGGGGGGGGGGGGTGAGAACTTAAATCAGAACTACAACTAGATTTCTAGTTAGCATCAGCTACTGGTGTAATGTTATGATTACTGTTTCTCTCTCTCTCTCTCTCTCTCTCTCTCTCTCGCTCTCTCTCTCGCTCTCTCTCTCTACGGACTGAAGACAAATGACTTGAACTCAAAATGTCAGACAACATCAACAACTCTGTCCCTATTCATCTCCTTCTTTTATTTTGCTCTTAGCACAGCAGGGTTTCCTCTGCAAGGTCTACATTCATTTTTATCACTAGTTTCAGCTTTATTATTATAAAATAGCAGGAGCAGAAATAACTCCAACACCCATATGCAAAGACACCAGTCTCTGAGACCAAGTAGGGTAAAGATTGCAATTTTAACTATTGCAAACATCCCAATGGTTTCTAGCCACTTTCCCTTCAAGTCCATTCATGTCCCAGCTCTGTTATTCTATAATATCAGGTTGCCAGGTTCAGCTAACCAAAATAACATATTTCATATCGACTAACATTGACCTTGGACACAAAACAGAGGGAATACTGGAGTTCAGGTTGGTATTAGAAGGGCTTCAATTAGGCCTCAGCAATGAGTGGGGCAGCTATGCATATCCCACAACCTGATTGGATAAGGCACAAGGGCAGGTTAGCCAAGGAGAAGCACCTGGCTTCTGTAGTACAGTAACCTTTACAAATATTAATGATTTTCTTCAGTTACGTTCATTTATAAACAGCATTCAGACACAATAAGTTGAAGTTGACATGGGACGTATTGCTGTATATAGTGCTACAGATAGATAAGACACACAAGCTTGTAACACTCATGCAATGAGCTTCCAATCTCAATCTCTACAAACAGGGCAACAGCAAGACATCAGGATATACATTAATATACCAAATATATACAAAAGCTGAAAAATTATAAAGGACATACACTACCGTTCTAAAGTTTGGGGTCACTTAGAAAGCCAGAACAAGAATAGACTGATGAATTTCAAAAGAAGTTCCTTTGCTTCTGGCCATTCTGAGTCTTCAGTCGAACCCACAATTGCTGATGCTCTATATACTTAACTAATCTAAATGAGGCCTGTTTTATTGCTCCTTTAAATAGTGTTCAGCTGTGCAAAATTTCAAAAGGGATTTCTAACGGTCAAATTTGCAGTTTAAAATGATAAACTTGCAATAGCAAATCCAATGTGCCACTGGAACAATGTTTGCTGGTAATAGACCTCTGTATGCCAATCTAGATATTACATAAAAATCAGCCATTTCCAGAAAAAAGTAATTTACAACATTAGCAAGGCCCATACTGTATTTCAACAAAGTTATTTTAATAAACAAGAAATAGTTTTTTTTGGAAATAAAGGAAGTGACCCCCAAACTTTTGAACAGTAGTGTAGCAGTATATTTAATATACACTGAAAATTTTATTATTTTAATAGATTTAATAGAATAAATTGGATTTAATAGATTTAATAGAATATTGATAACCTTTAGTATCCAGGTGCTTCAGTAGCATAGAAAACAAAGCCTGCCATTCACATTAACACCCAAAATGAGAAAAAAGTGGCTGGTTTTTATTATCCTGTATTATAATGGTTTAGAAAAAGAAAACACAATTGCTTCTGCTTCTAGTATGACACCAGACTTATGTCAGCTTAAATAACCTCTGTATTTGTTCAGGAGGGGGAGGCAGGAATGACAGACCGGAAAAGTATCCTTGGCTCGCACCGTGTTTGTCTTTCTTAATATTTTTAGATGGCAGATGTTTAAACATATTCAGATGCATTCTTTGGTTTTGTAAGGCAAGAATGATATATTAATCAGTGGTTTCATTTCATTCAAGATCCTCAATGAACAAAATGTTTATTATTCATTTCTAACCTGGAAAAACTTTTAGAGACAATAACTTTTGAAATAATCCGTCCCTTTTTAAAATCTCCAAGTCTAACATTTTCTTGTATAATAGTAAAAAACTGACAGATATGATCGGCAAATGATACATGTTCTGTGCTTAAACAAGGTTGACCATGATTGTCAGAGGTAACTGACATGATTTCAGGGTAATTTCTGAGATTACATAAGACTAATAAGCATTTTTTTTATGAACAAGCACATTCTGATAGTTGTTTATGCTTTATTGGACATGCTAATGAAGATTTCACTCAGTTAAGCATTGCAAGCTTTCACATGAAAATGGTTTGTATAAAAGCCATATAAATTATTGAAAATTAGTTGGTTTGTTTTTTATTTCAGACAAAAAAGGCATCAGTGCTCATGATCTAAGCAGAGCTCGTTTCTCACAGCAAGACTTCCTTCTCCTTCTTACAGGTCCTTCAGGGTGATAATGCACTGTATAGAGCTACCAGCCACATCAATTTGGCCCTGAAAGATTCAGGTGCTGCTGGAACAGCAAGCAGTGAAAGACACTGGAGACAGTGTTACTGTCAAGAGAGGAGGACCAATTAAATTTTTTTATGATTAATATTTCACATAATGCAAAAGCAGTATTTAAGCCATTATGATTTATACCGGCTGGAGCGTAAAGTTCAGTAGAATGAAAAATCTGATATTTCCTAAAGTGACATTAGAAAATGTGTGATAGCATTTAGACTAGTGTTATTTTTATGAGCCCCAAGAATTCATTTTATAAAATTTTAAAGAGCATCCATCTATCATTTGGCCACTTATCTTGGTCAGGGTCATCCTGGGGCCAGGAGCATATCCCAAGCAGCAAAGGGACAAGGCTGGGGCAAGGATGGCACTCCATCATAGGGTACATGCACAATCATACCCTGCGGGCAATACAGAGGTTCCCTAACTGCATGTCTTTAGAAGAAAGAAGGCTTGTTGCCTGGGGGAAACTTGCACAGCCCAGGGAGAACATGCAGATCGATTAGCCTACCCGCATGTCTTTGGAAACCAGAGTACCAGCAGGAAACCCTGGGCGGCAGGCTGAGGACATCCAAGCTCCACACTCACACGTATGTACACCTCAGGTGGGATCCAAACCCCCAACTGTGGAAGGTGACAGTGCTACCCACTGCCCTGCCCATGCGAAAACACAACTCTGAGATTAGATACAGCTGTCCTACTATCTTCCATAACAGCTTGTACAAAAGGTTATGTGAGCTTGAAATCACAAGAAGCACAGAGAACAAGGTAACTGTCTGTTAGGTTTTTAATAAAAAAATGAAACTCTTTTACACTGGTGTAATGATCACATTACGCTGTGGTTCAAAGTACAAACTATGAAGGATAGCAGTACCACTTTTTTACTTCTAGATACATTACATGTTTTATTGGCATATTTTTTTAATTTACTTTATTAATTTTAGTTCCATATTAGTATGCATCATACATGATGCTATATTCTTTACACTAATATATAATATATATAATTAAACTGCTAAATTTTTAACACCATGAGAACCTGTATACTAGAACACTGTCATTAGTATTCTTATTCCATTATGTGAAGAGCATGGTTCCTGTTGCATGAAATATATGTATACAAAAAGTTCCTTTTCTCCTGAGTCGTTTAAACTGTACTGACAGAAGGCCAGCTCATTCTTGGACACAATTGCTATGGGGTCCCTCCAACCTCAAAAAATTACGATTGTGCCTCAACACCGACCTCCACAGGTGTCAGGTACAATCGTGACGATTGCTGTTTCTCATTGCGAGAAAGAGAGCATACTAAAACACCGAAAAGCCATCACAGAACAGTACCAGGGCAGCCTGAGGCAAGCAAAATCAATGGGATGGTCATCGTCTAGTGGGTTGTTGACGTATCGAAAAAGCAAAATACATCAGTTTTAACAAAGGCCGCCTTGATAACTGCTACAGAAGTAACAAAATATGCCTCCTACTTTATAACTTTATAAGTCTTGAAACCTATCCCTATAAAATTCTCAAAAAAATCACTTGTTTTTCACCTTAACATATCTGACTTTATCTCTATTAGAAACATTCTACACTAGATTTGAATCAAAATCTGCTTCCAAAGAAAATATCATAAAGAGAAGTCACACAATATATGGTTGAATATATTAAAGGGGAAGAACACACACACACAGGCCAAGGAGAAATGTTTAGCAAATCCTCTTGAAATACACTTTGTATAATTATACATGAATATGCTTTCTTCTAATCAGTTTATTTTCATTGCATATGAAAACAAAAGTGAGAAGAGGAAAGACACTTCAGGCCACTAAAGGTCACATTTCCTAATGCAGGAAAGGCTCTTTGCCAAATTAGACTTCCAGCAACAAAGCAAAATTCAGAACTTTTGAATGGCCGGGGAACAAGATTGTGGACACAGTTACTGCTGGAGTCTATAACAAAACGGTGCACTCTCAAACAAAAACTGGGCTATATAAAAATGATAAACATTTTAATAGTGAGGTATGTCTCTCTGTGGGCTTTCTTATGGGTAAAGCTCATGTTTCCTTCACAGTTCTGGGGGCTGAAGTGGTAAGACGAAAGAATTCATTTCAATTCATAACACACCCAAAAAAGATTCCTAAAATCTGGAATCCAAGGTGCTGCTCCCAAAAGAGAACTTAAAATTCCTTCAATTACAAGAACTACAGTATTCAACTACAAGGCACAAAACCTACATATTAAATTCATCATCCTGCGATAAACTGTACTGGAAGTTTAACTTCACTAAAAAGGCATAAGTATTACTATGCCTCAGTCGCGCTCAATTAATTCCAATATTTGAATACAATGTTATCTTGATGCTATGTTATCCCATTCACTATTTATCACTATCAGCTATGTAATATATTCTGTGACAGAACTTCTGACGATCATGCCCTTAGAAGGAAGCATACACTGCACATTTTCAGTGTCCTGGCACTCAAGCAGTCCATTAAATGACTACCATATAATTTTTGTAGATGTATCATTTCCTGATAGCCTCAACCCCCAGTCAACTGCTGACTTCTGGAGTTGAGATCTTGACAAGTTAAATTTAACCACTTTAAGCACAGAGAGTGAAAGGAGTGCCCTACCCAAAATTTGCATCTTATCGGGAGTTGGAACTTTTAAAGGCCTTCAAGGCTGGACAGCATTTCACTATTGTAAATTAAGTACACAAGCAATCTACATGCTTGGTCACAAAACAGGAAAAGTGTATTACTTATGAATGTCATAATTACAATCATTAGTTATGATTCTCATATACTTTGAAATTATTTCCATACCTATTTAACATGCAATTTTCTGTATACCTGTTACTAAAATTAATTTATATTAGCTGAACCCTGAAAAGTTTCCCGGCTACCTCAAAGTTCTTTACTGGAGAGAAACAGCGATATTGTATGTGCATAGTCAGTATATGAAAAGGTTGAAATATAATGCAAAATGTTGTATTGCAACTTGTACAATACAATGCAAGTTGTTGTTGCAAATTGTTCTTTGTTTAATAATAATGTATAATAATAAATTTCCTGCAAATGTATTGTACCATACTATACATATCTACCTGAGCAATGAACAGCAGTTAAACTATTAAGTAACTGAGTATGAGGATGTGGGTTAATAGGCTGTAGTTTAGGTGTAGTCGCTACAACATGGTGCACCATAAAGACACCCCCTGAATATATCTAAATATACAGAATATATATTTTTCAGCATTATATCACAAATTTCACAAATAAAAACAATATTACCAGTACTGATATTGTAATTCATTAATAAATCATGCACAGATGTGTTTTACCTTAGATACATTTTATCATTATATTATTAAAATTATCCTTGTGGTGGAAAATCAATTAAGTCATAAATAATAAAATCATGCACAAGCACTGTATATGAACAAAATTCCTCTTAAATAGGAAAATAACATTTAGGAACCCCCCAGCCACCCACATGCCTGTGTATTTTATTATTGAAGCTTATTATTGAACTTTATGTGCCATGTCCAAGTGCACAATAGCATAACTGTGTAAATATTTCATGTTTAGAAAATTATATGGCTCATATCATGCAGGTTCAAATTCGGCTATGTGGGTTTGTGTCCATGTTTGTCTAGATTTAGGCTGGATTCCTATTTCAGTTCAGGATGAAAATGTATAGTAAATGAATATAATTCGGAACCCGAGAAGAAAGAAATCCACATCGCCACATCATAATGTAAGTAAAGTTCATAATAAAAGCTTTTTTCACTTTTTTAACTCTGGATATAGTTTTAACACAGCTGCGACTTAAATTCAGCAGCTAAACGACCGACAGGCACGTTCCCTCAGAAATGACACCTGTCACCCGTCGTGCTGAGCCCGGCTGCGGCGCATTACTCACAGCGACACGGTCCGATTCGGAAGGAAGCTCGGCTGCAAGGTCTCCAGCAGCTCCACGCCGTTGCACACCACCTTGACACGGACGTGCTGCCGACCCAGCTCCTTAGATCTCTCCGACGTGCAGCGACAGCTGTCAATGATGAGGTCCGGACAGCTCCTGTTCGCTAAAAGCATCCTCCACAGCGCGGCCACGCACAGCAACACCGGCAGCCTCATCACGAAAGGACGTTTTTCCTAAGTGATCCCTTCCCAACACGAAAAACGGGAAAATACCATCTCACACGTCTGTTAAGGAGGTTTACAGAGGTGTTCTCCTCAGGTAAAGTAAGATGTGGAGGAGAGGGACCTCCCCACCACTTAACTCTGTCGCCGAACTTTATCTTATCGTACTTTTAGTAGAGCCACGTACTTAGTGTTAAACGACAAACAAGTATATCAACGCAAGGTGTCAGACGCGTATTCTCTCCAAAGCATTTTGTCGCTGTCTATGCTTTCAACAGAGTTTTCAAACGGCAAAACACTTTTTTCCCTGCAGTGTCTGAATATACTGCTTTAAACAGTCCACGCAGCAGTTGTTTTTTTTTTTTTTTTTTTGCTTCTTCGCACTTCCCAGAGAAGAAAAACGTGTTTTCTCTGTAATCTGTAACCAGGAGCGGACTGTGTGCCGACAACAACGCAACAACAGGTTACGCAGGATGCGGTGCGCTCACCTACGCGCACTCAAGTTCAAACTGTGTCAGACACAGCAGATGCGGCTACCTCGGTCACGCCCCTCCGGGCACTCCACCCATTTTGATTGGTTTAAAACTACCCACGTGTCCTGTGAATCGATTGGCGTATAATCGGGAACATTGGCTACATCGGTTGTACTTGCTATTTTTTAACGTGTTTCTCTTGGTGCGTAAACTATGAGAGGAAATTATTTTGTACTGTACCCTACGGTTTAGGTTATAAAAATTAATGCTTGCCACACTTAATTCACGATGAGATGAAATGAGTTGAGTTTTAAAATTCGTTAAGAATACAACTGTTACTAATACATGCTGTCCATGCAAAATCATATTTTTTTCCAAACTTTGCAGTGTGTAGCACTGAAAACGAGATGAAAATGTTTAGGTAATGTGTACAAGGTACAGAATAATATATTGGCAATTCTGTATGGATATGACATTTACAGGACTCACTGGCAAACAAAATGCCTCAGAGCATGGACAAGCGTAAAAGATTCAGAATATGGCAATTTTAGGTTTTTATATAAAGTGTTTTATGAGTCGTAATAGCAGTAATACTGTATTTGCATGGTGTGAAGTGTTCCTTCCTGGTAGAAGCCATTGTCAAATGTTTTCTATTTGATATAGATTTCACTGCTAGGCTGGTCTTGTATCCAGGTATTCTACTGCACAATCAAGGTTTATACAAATATTATAAATGGCAACTTTCCAAAACAAGTGTCTAAGTTGTACTGATATTGTGGTGAGCCTAAAAAGTTATAAAGTTATTATAAAAATAATTTTCTTGACGTTCCTGGGCTAATCAGCAGCATACAGAATGTTTCCACGCATTGTGCCAGCACTATGCTTTTTTCCTGCTTCTTTGTGTCAACCCATTTTCATTAATGCACTGCTGTCATTATCATCTAATTTATTTTATATTCATAAACATTTTAAAGATTATAGAGCATATAACTTTTTAAAGAAATAACTCCTGAATTGTACCTGTAATATGTAAAATGTAATTTTCTGCACATTTTAGTAGCATAATTACATTGGGGCAACTCAGTGACTCATTAAGTAATACTGTTGCCTCAAACTTCCAGGTTTAAAAGTGGATTGAAATGCATGCAATTTAAGATCTAAAATACTTAGAGAAAACATATATATACATAGACGTTTTCTAAAATGAAGTGTTAACACCCTTGTTTTATATAATGTACTTCAACTGGTATGAAAACTAGGGGATTTGATGCCATTATAGCAGAGCTCACCCTGTACAGACTTTGCCTTATTGAACTTAAACCAGATGGGCCTGATTCATCTATCAGGGGGAAATAGGGCCAGCTGGGAGGAAAATGAGAGAGGATTTGAGTCCAAGCATTTGTAAAGCAACCAAATATGAACACAGCATATATTTTGCAAATGTACAGGTGTACTGTATGTATGTATGATATGTTCTGTACTGTACATGTGTGAGACAGGCCATGTGGTTATAACAGCATAGTCAGCCACGCGAGTAATGGCAGCAGGCAGCGCTGAAAACAGGCTGAAGCACTTTCTCTCTCAGCTTCTCATGCTGAATTCCATTCTTATTAACTTCCCCGTCTCAGAAGGGAGCCGGAGAATTTAACACTGCTTCTCTATCTGCCAAATATGCAGTGTTTATCATTCGTAACCGTTACAGGCAAACATGACAAACACAAGACCATATGGGCAGACATGTTTTTTCATTTTTCTTTAAGAGGGGCTAAACAAACATACCCAGACACCATGTTTTCATATATGTTATCTTTTTTTTGGTTTGCACAGATGTACAGTACTTAACATTTATTTCGAAAAAGGGTCATCTTTTCTTCAGTCACTTAAGAAATAAGCTTGGTTAGTTGACTTCGTCATCAGAAAAGATAAATCTTCAATTTAGACCAGGGACAGGGATGTTTTTGGATCCTGGCCGTCGATGCTTACTTGGCTACTCACTTCATCCTAATGGAAAACAGAGCCCTTGCAGACTCCATATTTAGTCATTTTTTAGTGGCAAAGAACCAGATTTTCACATTTAGACATAGTGAGATGCAATAAAACATATTTAACATGGTTTAATTTTAGTAGCAACTCCTGCAACTGCCTTTTAGACAGATAGCTGCCTGACATAACACCTCATTTTAACATATTACATACAGAATGTGCATATGAAATAAACACACAGGTATGTATGTCTGAGTTTAAATGAAACCAGTTGGTTGTATTTATGCACAAAGAAATGCATTATGAAAAGCAGCTATTTGTGTAAAAATCATTTCATTTTATTAAACATGTATCTCAGTTGAGGTACAAACGCTTTTAAGTCTCCCCAGTCACTTGTATGTCAGCCTGATGCCCACACTACCTGCATAACTGCATAATTCTGCCATAATACAGATTAACATACCATAGCTACAGGGAGACCATAATTTCTGCAAAACAGTTATATGTGCACGCTCAAAAGGGCAGAGAGCAACTGTTCCTTTGAGATTTTCCTTTTTTAAAGGCAGTAAATAAATTATCCATTGAGGTCTGTGCCCTCATTATGATGTATCAGCAGTAACCAGTGTCTCAATACTTTTCTTACACTGATGTCTTTCCTATTTACACCCATATATACATTCCTAATAAAATACAGAAAATGTGTTATTGCATAATTAAAGACTATTTCTACAGTTCAAAGAGAGTTTTACTTTATTTACTTATACTATATTCTACATCTCACAGAATTGGCTGTCAATACAAGCTTATATTGATAGACTATATAAAACATATCTCAGTAAATAATATATAGTACCCTCCAGATTACAGTTTAAATTTTAAGATAGCAATATGGACTTTAAAGATGAAATAGAAACAGGGAATCTTTAACCAGCCCTGTATGTCTCATTGAGTCTAAACTTGATCTGATTTCTGTGGTGTGAAATGGCTTAATTTGAAGCAAAGAAGCTGTTCATTGCCATGCCATCTCCTTAATCCGTCTTGGTTAATTCCAAAGGGAGGTTAATGGGTACTGCTTTTAAAACCTGCACTTTAACTTGGCCTGGTCTTGAACCCACAGCTTTCTGGTCTTAGGGTGGACCCTTTAACCACAAGGCCACTGAACTAGAGCCTATTGGAACATTCTGTCTTAGAAAGGGTTTGCATGAGGCACAAAATAACCATTATAGCCAAAAAAATAAATAACTAAATGGCAAAGGCCTTATTTTGGAAAAAAAATGGTTACTTTGAAACCCTTTGCTGCTCAGGTTGGCGAGCTGATTTCTGAACTAAAATGCGTAATGGATTTCTTTTTTGTGCGTATGTGTAGAACATCATCCCGAGGCTGACCATAATGGTGAGCTTGGCACCAAGAAACACCAGGATCTTTGCCGCATAAACGTGTGTTTCAGAATATCTGGAGAGGCTTGAGCTAAGAGTTTCACTGATAAGGCGAAGCACAGGCGATGGGGGAAGGAGGTGCCAAGTGCCAAAAAGGAGCCGGAGTGTTTCTGTTTAACACGTCCTAGGAGTACAGCTGAGTACCATGTTGAGCATGACAGACAGTGAATACAAGCTTCCACACAGGCCACTGGAATCACCAAAAGATAGTTGTATTACTGGAATTAACACGTATTCAGGCAGGCACAACTTTGTCAAGTTACACTTTGTCATAGGAACACTGCCGTTGTATTGATGATTGCGGGAATATTATTGCAATGAAAACCTAATAGTCCTTACTGGTAATGGTCCATAAAGTTAGTCATATAAGAAAAGTAACTGCTCAGTAAGGAATAATTTAGACCTGTAACACTGTGGTCTTCACCCTAAGTAAAACTGCAATTTGTCCCTTAACAGGTATCTTGTGACCCACACTCTGTTACGGCCCTTTAATGAGCTTGTTTGTCATCAGTCAACATCTGGAAATCCATTGATTGATATTTCAAACTCTGACCACATTGTAAACTGTTAAGGCCACGTTATTATTAGAATTTTAAATCAGCTAAACATTAGTCCCCAACAGAAGAGACTTCTTATTTTTTCTGTCCCTTAAATGTTTCAAAGGCACCTATAATGAAGACCGATCAGAGCAGATCTTTTACATCAGCATTTAAATGTATAAATATATATATTGATATGCTTCTTCAATAAAGATTAACCCAGCATCCAATTTATCATTATGCATCTGGGTCATGATGACTTGTGCTGAAAAATTGCTTTTCGTTATTATTTAGTCTATTCCTATACCTCGGGGAATGTTTATGTTTCATTGCTTTGTTTAGGATTTATGGGAAGTTTTGCAAAAATATGTCACATTGGTGTGGGGAGGTATGGTCCAAAATGCAGGCTGTAATGCAAAGCCCCTCACGGGGCGTTTATTGCATGCAAGGAGACAAGTGAGAAACAGGACAACACCACGGGCAGTATCAACAATGACCGGACAGGGAGTACAAGACTAAGACACACTTATGAAGGGAACCAATCAAGGATCAAACACTAGGCGTATGGTGATTGGTTAACAAAGGGGTAGGACCATGAGGTAAAACAAACAAGACTCAGGTATGGCTCATTTAGAGTCACGCCTGAGGGAAACACAGGGCAAAACACACGCCGGGCAGGGTTGGTCATGACAATATGATATTAGCTGTAACATCATTTCTATTACTATAGCATTCTGTCTTTAATAACCTGGGATGTAAGATTTGTCCAGAATGTAGTGCTTTTCAGTTTCGACCTGCAAAAAATGAATCTCCTTTTTAGCTTGAGTTTATTAAATTCTGAATTGTGATCATTCACAATTTAGGGCATTCACGTCTCATGGACGGAATCCAGATTGCAAGAGGAATTTCCAATAGAGCGGAGGACCGGTGCCCATGGGAACGCTTGTTTTCCATGGCAGAAGAGCGTTTTCCTGCTGTCCTAAATTTGTCCTGTGAGCCGTCATCTGAGCCCCCTCTGGCCAGCCTGCGGCCTCTGGACCCCTGCACCACAGCCACTCTTACTGTTGAAAAAGGCTGGGAAAAGGCAGGCCCCCCACAAAGGCCCCCCATGACTGATTTCAGCCATGGATACCGCATTCTCCCACAGGTCAATAAAGTGTCCCACTGCCCCCAGACTATGACTGCCAGGGCATGAACAAAGCTGCATCACTCTATGCTCTTTTTCATGAAGCATATTTTTACAGTATCTCACTGCTGGGATTCCAGGCCAGAAATAAAGCCTCATACAAAAATGTCACTTTGCTAATCCAATATTTACAACAAGGTAAATGAGTTGAGAACATTTAGATTGTTAGTTCGTTTCGCTTCCTATTTCTGAGAAATACATCTGGAATTGTTTATTTTGGATCTTACACATAGAGTCAAACAAGTAAAAATGTGCAGTTGCTTTTCATGTACAACTAACTTGCTGACCTTTGTATAGGGCGCATTGTGTACTTTTTTGTGTCCAGATTGGGGCATGTGCTTCGGTTTCTGTGCATGATTATTTTTACTAGCACTCTTTTCTGTAATTACAGGGCTTTGTTGTGCAATGCTGTTTTTCCCCATTAAACTTTTTTTTAATTTTATTTTATAAGGTTTTGAGTACTTTAAATAGTTTAGAAATATTTCGAATCTGATGTAGTTTTTCCTGCTGTACAAAGTGAACAGCAAACATCGGGCACGCTGAAGGGGGCATGAAGAAGTATGTGTGGGTGGGAAGGAGCCTCGTAACACCACTTTCTTCCTTAATGAGGTTCTTGTGGTTTTCAACAACCTGGAAAAGTTAAGCCCATAGGAACAAAAACACCAGGTTTAGTCCAGAGGTCTGTGCAAGAACAAAAAAACAACAGGTTCTTTTCACGCAATCCTCTGCCGGCTACCCTGGCTTAATGAGAAAGAGAACACTTTAACAGTGTACTTAATAAGAAGAGAACACTTTAACAGTGTACTTAATGTTCTAATACTCTATCTGCCCCTCCTGCTTCCAATATGCCTGCATGTGGAGCTTCTGTTTCAAGTTAACACACTCCAAATGCATTTGCACATTTCTCTTTAATGCCCAGAGTGACTGGACTCCCTAACCATAAATCAGCCTCCAGGCAAACCTCCCAGGGCCTAGCTTTGCTCCACTCAGTGTCATTCAGGCAGAATGTGTGTTTTCTGTTTCAACCGATTTCCTGGCTTTATTGAGTCATGATTATAACCCTGCAGTTACTGACGGAGGCTGTCAATTGCCTGTCAGGGCTGTGTGGACTCCAGCTGAATCAACACCGGCAGCACAGAGCACTGAACCACACTTTTCCCCCCAGCAGTTCCAGCTGAAGTCAATCTTATATGCCTCCTTCAGGCATGACTAATAAAGACATGGTAATGATAGTGATAATAGAATAAAAATCTAAAATTTGTCTTGTATATCATTTGAAATTCAGTGTCATAATCTTGACAACTATATTTTACTTCCAAAGCTCTTTGGGGACCTCAGGCAGCCATCTGATCCTCCTTACTTTTCTAGAAACAAAGAATAAAAAAGGACAAAATACAATTCGTAAAAACAATAGGGATCCGGCGCTTAGACTCCCTAATAAATAATTAAAAATCTTAATCACATAGACACTTTCTTTTGTATAAGGCTCCAGTTAGAAATACTGCCATCTTCCTGTTTTTTTTCCCCATCTTCCCTTGGCTCTCTTCCAGCTTCTCGAGTCAGAAACATGCCAGGCGAAGTGCTGACCTCGATTCCACAGCGTGGCTAGCTTCATATTTTTGGGGAGAACACGTCCGCGGTCATGGTGCTGTCTCGCAGTTGTTTAGAGTGTTGGTCAAATGTTTGTGCGAAAGCCGGTGCATGGAGAGCAGAAGAGCGGCTGCTACTACTCAGCTGTACTAGTGGCGAGCAAGGCGATCTCCAATGGGATCACGGCTGCGAAACAAGCAATCAATCAGTGTATCTCTTTATTTAAAGAAAAGCCCTAAACGTTTCATAGTTTCCTATGTCCTTTGAAGAAGGCTCTAAACATTGTAGCAACAATGTTAAATAAGACGGAGGGTTTATGCCGGCGTGGTTCTGATAGCTAATGACTTCAAATTATCATCCATCTGGTAATGCTTCTGCACCTTTTCATTAGCTAGAATGGCCGTGTTGCAAAGGGTTCCAGCACCAACCTCAGAAATAATGGCTGCCTGCAGCCCTGAGACATAGTGAGAACAGTTCCTGTTCCCGTAGTTGTAATGCATGAACTAGCATATCAATACTTAATAACTGAATTGAATTCCTTTATTGTCATGGTACGCAGCACAATGAGATTCAATGTGCGACTCCTCCATATAAAATGATAATAAGGTGATAAAAGCAGTAAAAATAACTTAAAAACTTAAATTGGTGTGGATTGCTCTTTAGTGCATTTAAAATAATCATACAAATGAAAGAAGGAAACTAAAAGCAATTGTTATGGTGTTGGGTGTTTGTTCTGTTTTAGATGCATCCTAGCATTTCAACTTCCATTCCGGTCCATGAATCCACTCCACTGCGTCGCTTGTCTCACTGCGTCCCATTTTTTCCACCCTGTCAAGTGTCCGTCACAAATAACAATACCCATAAAATAAATAGCAGTAAAAGCATATTTTGTAATAGACTTGGTTTTTCCCTAGTCACTGCATATACACCGTAACATAATACATAAGAAATGTCCCAATAATGTCATCATAAATTTGCTTGTACCTTGCTTAAGTATTTTAAGAACATTGGACACCAGTACTCCGGAAGGTCACTAACCCTCTTTAACTCCTTAACTTCTCGGTTTGGGATGAGGCCTTTGTAAGTGTTGATAATAATGCAATGAACATTCCATTGTGTATAGATTAAATACTACAAATTTTCCCCACATTCCTTTGGATATAATTCCATAAAATAGCACTATACTCTTAAAGTTGAGGTTATGGTCTTCTGGTGACAATATGGTTTTCCAGAAGTTATTCAAACAGCCAAGACTCAATGGTTCAGTTGTAATTCTCCAACCTCTGTTGGATATTTTTAATTTGTTTAAATCAGCTCCCTTGAAATGTGGGTGATGAATATTCATGAAAACCTTGGGGCTTAAATGACTCTGCATTTTAATGAGTCTATAGCCAGTTAACTATGGCCAATACCCAGCCTGAGCCGTACAATAATGGTGCGTCCGAAATCGCATATTTATACAGTAGGTACTGAATTTTGTCAGAAGCCTACTACTTGACTGTTAATGCAGTACAGACTATATGTATGCATGAGAGCAGTGTGCATGCACTCGGACACACTGCAGTTGCTGTCTTGCATATTACCTGGCCCACAGGTTTACTAATGATGTAGCCTGACCCCCGAAAAAGTTAACGACTGTTAAAAACTAACAGTGAAAAAAATTCTTATTTGAGTCAAGTTGTGTAACTGGGCATTAATTTTTACTTAAATGCATACGGAGAAAGCACTTCTTCTTCCAAAAATGGTTGTAGCTCCAGTAGCCTGGTGGGGCAGCATAACCTTCCTTGGAATTTTGTGGAATGCATCATGTCATCCAAGTACCATTCGCCTACTGTCTCATCCATGCCAAGCATTCAGACATATTGCTGTCACATACTATGCATACTACATAGCAAACAAGTATTTGATTTTGGATGCATCATAAGTGTATCCTACATGCAGTCAAAACTCTTTGTATTGCACCCAGTCTAATTTGAGAAGGCACAGTCCTGCCTTTGATTGTATCTTGTAATATTGTTTAACACAAGACAAGTTTCTCTGCCAATATCTGCTTTTGAAAGTTATTCCTGCACCGTGCATCCGTAAAACCTTTTAGAAGTATGTTTCATTTTAAATCATTTTTACCTTTAGTGGAGATAGGTTGTTGCATTGCCCTGGATTATTCCCTTGAGATTCCGGGATTGGCTCCAGACCACCACCACACTCCCCCCCCCCCCCAACCTTGTATAGGACAACCAAAAGATTCTGTATTCTTAATTTATTTTTACCTGGAAAAGCCAGACATTCCCCATTAATGATTTACTTTTAGAAAATGCTCGGTCTGAAATTGCTGCATGACCAGTGATAGTGTCTTTAATTTAGACATTGCTCACTCATCTCTTTCTGCAATAGACAGCAGATGCAGAGACTTTCTCCTTGCACTCTAACAGATAAGCTCTGAGCACTCTCCACATATAAAGTGATTTTGTTGGAGTTTGTTTTCTTCAGCCCCTCGGCTCATGGTCTTAGATAAAGGCTCTAAGTAACAAGAAGCAGATCTAGATGTGAGTCATCCCTGAGTGGTTTCCCTGGCTTTCTGCTCTCTGATGGGATGAAAGTGGAGCTGCAGTGAGGTGATGTGTAAAGCATGTATCTTTAAATTAATAGGGGCAATGCATAATTAGCCTGATTATTTGCATTTTCTGTTGTTTATTAGTTGTTGTATGCACATGTGTCATTTTTTTACTTAAGTCTATTAAACTCCTTACTTAGACACCTGTCCTTGCGACCTTTCCCCTGATAAGCAGCAGATATTGGGTGGATGGATGGATGGATGCATGCATGCGTGGATGCATGGATGGAAGGAAGGAAGTTAAACTTTTTTCTTTTGACAAGTAAGTAGTAATTTGAATATTCACCTGTTGCCAAACCATTATGTTTTGTCATTTGTACTTATATTACTATATTTAGATTGGGAGTGTCCACATACCGGGACAAAGAAATAAAAATGGGTAAAAAGCACAACTGCTAAAACAAATCAACTTGTGTTTCTAAGTCTGTTTTTTATTTTAATTCATTAACATTTTCCTTTGGCAAAAAATTATAGCGGTGTCTCACAGCATTCTTGGTGACATCATGTCTTAAGTGCTGTTTTCCTAAGTCATGCTGCCTTTTATACACAGTTTTGACCTGGCTCATTTACATGGGAGCATAGAGTATCCTCAGATTTGCTTTTTCACAGAACCAGTACTCAACAACATCCTACATTAACCTAAAATCACTTTGTCCACCAAGGTGTCACCATGCATGAAAGAGTTAAACTTCACCTTTCTTAAAACTCAGTACATTACTGTTGAATTTTAAGTACATTTTATTTCTTTAACTGAGGCAATGTGGTGTAACTTCCAACTAGAAGCTTTTATTGTAAAGCCGGTAAATATTTAAAACGTTAATTGTTGTTATTTAAATTCATTTGCGTATACACTCACCAACCACTTTATTAGGCATACAGAGAATGGTCCGAAAAAGGGAAAACATCCAGTGAGCGGCAGTTCTGTGGGTGAAAATGCCTTGTTGATGCCAGAGGTCAGAGGAGAATGGCC
>JAODKL010000062.1:10854091-10875313 GCA_026780765.1 Petrocephalus schoutedeni | reverse complement strand
AATATCTCTGAGGAATGTTTCCAGTACCTTGTTGAATCTATGCCACAAAGGATTAAGGCAGTTCTGAAGGCAAAAGGAGGTCCAACCCGGTACTAGCAAGTTGTGCCTAAAAAAGTGGCCGGTCAGTGTATGTTTAGAACAATTCACAGAACCAGACATGAAAAAGAGGATGTCTTTTCTTATAAAGGGTGTCCATGGCAATGTTCCACTCAAACAGTTCCATAGCCAAAACACCTGAACATTGTCAAATGGAGTTTGAGCATGCAGACAAATGCTGCTGGATAGCATTTTAATCCTCCTCTATAAACATCCAAAGAACTGTGTCAGATCATAATGTTCACCTAAATATTAATACCAAGAGCCTATTTCAACTTAAGGTTTGACTTTTGAATAATGAAGGCCATACCTGTTAGCTACCAAGTGTACCAAACATTATCAGGAAGTGAAATGTTCAAATTATTTGCATCAACTAACTAAAACCTAAAAAGTATTACACCCCCTTACAGCGGTTGCCCAAGGGGCATATATACTCTTGTACCCCAGTACTTTATACGAATAAGAAAAATTATAACATGTACACTCAGGAAATGTTATACCTATGCTCTGCAACTTTTATTTGTAGCATGGACATGGAACCCTCCAAATTGTCCACCCCTCCATTTACTTTTGGTAACTGCTTATCCTATTTCGGGTCTTGTGGTGTGGGACGGGGGGCTTTGGTGCCTACAGACATAAGGCAGGGAACCACCCAGGATGGTGTGCCAGCCCATCACAGGGCACCCTCACACACACCATTCACTCACACATGCACGCCTATGAGCAATTTGGCAACCCCAATCAACCTCAGCATGTGTTTGGACTTTAGTGGGATACCTAAAGTACGCAGCGAAAACCCCATGATGACATGAGGCGAAACTCGAACCCAGGACCTAGAGCTGCGGGGCAACAGTGCTAACTACTGCGGGACCCTAAATAAATGTTTTTTTCATCATTTCTTATTTTCATTTTTGTCAAGGACCTACAAAGACATACATAATAACGAAAACAGCGCTTGAATGATCCCTTTTTCTCATGATTTAATAAGTAATTAATGGATGTTTATTACTGTGCTATGGGCATTGGGTTATAATGTAAGCAGTAAATTTCAATAAAAAATAAAAAATAAAACAAAACACAAGTGGTCCTATGGGAAGCTCCTGGTCCAAAAGCCAGCTGAGTGCTGTCTTCCATAGTATAAACAGTACTGTTTGCAAATGATTCCTATGGCTGTGTGAAACTGGTGTCCTTATCAGGGGAGGGGTCTGCCATCAGCTAATTTAATAATGTCCTGGAAATAGACAACCAATTGCTTGGAATATCTGTGAGCATGTTGCCATTTGTGTTTTTAATTCATCATGAATTTGCCTTGCTCATTAACGGAACAGCACAATTTCAATTCTTTGCATAATGCTTCTCTGCGCACCATAAATGCTAACCCAGGCCTGTTTAAACTCTAATGAAGCCTTTCCCAATCCAGTCCTTGGGGACCCAGGGACATGTTTCTGTTCCAGCAGCTGTGAGGGGGCAAAACTGTAGACTTTCTGACAGGGAGCTCAGAAGGAGCAAAAACGTGGACCGGCTGTGGATCCCTGAGGACCAGATTGGGAAACACTGCTCCAGTGAATTTAATCTTTAATGTATTCATGACTCCAATAGGCAAATAGGAGCTGCTTCTTAGTGGATGAGTCATTAGGGTCTCCATGGGAAACGTGGTGGTCAAGGTCTGTTGAGTGCCTTACAAGTCAGTCACAGGATTCAGCATAATCCGCCATGCACACATTTTGGATGTAATAAACAAATAGTTTAATTTAGATCCAAGGCTAGGCTAGCAGGTGTGGGCTAGCTGAACACCTGCTAATTTCATGCATCACAAACCTGTGATGAAACAGTAGTACCATACCCCAGAGTCAGTGGTAAGAGCTATTTCTGATTCCCGAATCCATTACTGAGCTCTTCTGGAAGCGCAAAGGAGATGCTGCTCAGTAGATCTTTAATGCTATAAAGGATTCCTATTTATTTATTTATTTATTTATTTATTTATCGCCTGCCATGTATTCAATCCCTTTTGGTACTTGGAAATTCTTGGGAAATTCTTATGGCAAAACTGTAGTGCGCTTACTACCAGGGAGACTTCTTCAATATTATCTATCATAAATGGGGAAATGCTAGAAAGACTAAAGCATGTTATTTCATGCAGATGTAATTGCTAAGGTGAAGCATTACTTCCTAAATACTAGATCACCAGCAGAGTAGAGGGCCGGTGTTTCCGTGCCCTTTTGTCTCAACTGGGAATAGTTATACTGTCATAGCTCCAAAATACAGTTACATAAACAGAAATATGCCTGGTTCTCATTCCAGTCCAATTATATGCCTATTTAGAAGGCATAGAACAACACAGATTTCGGGGGAGATTAAGAATCACTTCAGCAGTTCCAGCAAGAGCCTTTCAATTGGATTTAAATGAGTGCTGGCCTGAGCCCAAACATACAGAGGGGAAGAGGGAGACCAATCACTGCAAACTGCAGGTCATTTAAGACACAAAATGTCTTTCACAAAGGGCAAAAGCTTTAGCTGCAAATGAAGCTGGGGTTGCAATATGGACAGCTCATTCTGTGATCTTCTTTGGAATGTTGCCCATTGCACATGCTGGTGTATCCGACAAAGGGGAGAGAATTGGGCTGTCACCAGTTGTGGTTCAGAGAGAATTTGAAGGGGAAGATTCCCTGTTCCAGAAGGTCAGCAGCCCGGAGCCTTCCTTATAGGCTGAGGAGAGAACATCTGTATGCTCAAAAAACAAACCCACCACCCCCTACAGTCATGGGAACATTACCTGTCATGAAGAAGGTACAGGGACAGATGAAGTGATGGCAAACTGTCACTCAAGTAAAGACTTGCACTACTTTCTAATCGAAAGAATAAGACACAGTGAGAAATGAATTCAAATGATTATACCAGGGAAAGATATTTCTGTGCATCATTTTTGTGTTTGGTGGTTGGGCTTCACTCATTAATTATAAAAGGGTCTTCAAACGTAGTGTTGTTTTTGTTTTAAAGACACATTATAATCAGAATGCACTGAGGATGACACTGTGGAGGAGTTTTGTCTGAAACTCTCCCCCAAACTCCCCCGATTCAATTCCTATGCTTCTCCGTAGCCTCTGATTGCATGGGGAATGTTTCTCTTGTGGATCGCAGGTCTGTTCCCAGAAATACGTTTTCTCTTCAGTCCTGTTTGTTTTATAGGGGATAGACCTTGCTGATTGAAGTTATCAAAATAGTAATACTTTCAAGGATAATATACTTGGTGGAAAACAGAGTCTACTAGGCATTACACTCAGTAGGGTGTCTCTTTTTTCTGATAAATCAGCAAAATGATATCAGAAAAAAAAAATCTAGACAACTTGCTACGTTTTAGCGAGCTGAAATAATATCAGCCCTAGGATGATAAAATATCATTATTGTAACATTGTGAAACAATGTGAAATAAAGCCAATAAAGTCAATTGTCAATTGCACCTGCAGGTCTCATTGAAGGTATTATATTGAACAGAAGTGTAGTTGAAGACTCTAGTTCCATTTTTCTCTGTTGTGAATTGGGATTCATACAAGTGTATTTATGATCTTTGATTTCGGAATGTGGCTAAAGACTGTGCTAGTTTTATGCTGTTGGACAGTTTGGATGTGTGGCCCCAAAGAGAATCCTGTTCAGAGGTCACTAAGAAAAATATGATTTGAGAACATATACATGTCTGATGAACTCCACTAGAGAGTATGCCGTAGATGAATCAGAAAAGATAATATGCAGTAAATTTATAATGCTGCTTATGTTCCTAACATGTTTCACATATCTCAGCCATATGAACATAATCATCTGCTTTGCTTTGTCTATGGTGGTTTTCTTTGGATGGAAAAACCCATGATTTTGATATCAGCTGCTTCGCATTTTTGGAAGGATGACCACTACTAAAATTTCAACAATATTTCATGTCTATTCACAGTGTTGCTTGTGCTTTTCCTTTAAAATAGTTTTAACTTGTATGCCAGAGTGTTTAGGCACAGTATTATTTACACATTATTACACAGTGCCCCCTTCTGGTAGAATTCAGCACCATTTTTACGTATTGCATAAACAAGCATAATGCATGTTTGCAGTGATATGATTTATGCATCCATCTTCCAGCCACTTATGCAGTATAAGAGACACATTAATGATAAATAGGACAGAAAATAGTGTATGTGCTTGGGTTTGGGTTCTATCATGCCATATGTGGATCTTCCGCTAACTAGGCCTCAGTCCACTACTAACCAATAGCTCTACCTGTGATCTGCTATATCCATGGCATGAGCTTGGACAGGGGCGGGTGCTGGGATGTGACCGACAAAGCAAACACAAAGATGTGCCAGCAGCCATATTTATGACTGGTTAAGCCAAAGTGACATGTCTTCAGTCTGTACTGAAATACTGAGCTCAAAGGAACATCCCTCACACATGCTGGCAGATTGTTCCATAGAGTAGGAGCTCCTTGGCTGAAGGCTGTTCAAATAGAAGTCTTTTTATTTATTTGAAGAATTGCAAGCAGGCCTGCATTCCATGACCTTAGTGTACCCTCTGCATTATATCTTTTGATTGGTTCAGTTAAATAAGCAATGGCCCGGCCATTTGGTCAGGAAAAACAGTGGAGAGAGATCTGAATACATGCAACATGGCTATATTCACTCCTACAATAATTCTTATTGTATTCATACAATACTATTCAATGCAATACTCCTGCTGTAATACTATATATAATGCTATAATAATACTATACTGTACAATACTCCTACAATAATTCTTATGCTTACAAATAATTCTCTACGCTTAACAATTGTCCATTTTGATACATATAAATGTGTGTATTAATTAATACAGTATCGTGAAATGTTTGATAAGTTTCTTGGTTGTGTGAAGCACGTCCTAAATCTGCAGTAAATATGAAAAGTAGATGACAGAAATCTATAAAATTGCACCCAGGTTAAGAGCCCCATAATGAAATGACAAAAATGCTTCTAGCAAGTCATTCCAAGCTTTACCTTTATTTAGGGACTGATAATTACCATTTATCCATCTAAACACAGTTTAATATGGCGATTAGGGTTTCATGGTCATTTAATGCAATTGAGAGGTATATTTGTGCGCCATCAGTATATGATTGAAAGTTAATTTTAAGTCTTTATATTATCCCTCTAAGATACAACATTTAAAGTAAGGAACATAAAGGTTCCAGGAACAATCCCAATGTTTCACCCAAGAATCCGATCATGCAGTGCTATTGCTGGGTATATGAACATACTGGTGATAAGTGTTTAAATCAGAGATGAACCACATAAAGATGCTTCTGGATGGATCAGCCATATTTCAGCCTGTTTAACACAATTGATGGTTGATAGTGTCATACTGTAAGTAGAACTCAGATCTCGCACCACATGTACTCTTGCATTACCTGCACCAGAGGATGTTTAATTTAAGCGGTTTCAGTGCCATATGTCAGGCAGAAGCTAGAATTTTCAAGCACTATATATTATTTATGTTACACTAAATTTTCTATTGGGTAGCAAATATTTTTTCAAGGATTTTTGAAGAACTAGGACATTTGAGTCCAGTTGTTAAAAGCACATATTTACTAGCCACTTTTTAGGTACACATTGCTAGTACTGGAATGGACCATTTGAGGTATGAATTCAACAAGGTGTCTGAAACATTCCTCAGAGACTTTGGTTCATGTTGACATGACAGCGTCATGCAGTTGTTGCAGATTTGTCGGCTGCACCTTCATGACGTGAATCTTTCGTTCCACCACATCCCATAGGTACTCTATTGGATCGAGATCAGATAACTGTAGAGGCCATGTGAGTACAATGGAGTACATTTTCATGTGCAAGAACCCAGTCTGAGATGATCTGAGCTTTGTGACATGGCAAATTATCCTACTGGAAGTAGCTATTAGAAACTATGCACACTATGGTCCTAAAAGTATGGACATGGCCAGCAAGAATATTCAGGTGGGCTGAGGCATTTAAACAGTGCTAAATTGGTAGTAAGCAGCCCAAAATTTGGTATCCCCCACACCATTACACCACCAGCAGCAGCCTGAATTGTTGATACAAAGCAGAATGGATCTGTGCTTTGCCATTGTTTATGCCAGATTCTGGCCCAACCATTTGAATGTTGCAGTAAAAACTGAGATTCATCTGACGAGGCAATGTTTTTACAATTTTCCGTTGTCCAATTTTGGTGAGCCCATGCCCACTGTAGCCTCAGTGTTCTGTTCTTTGCAGACAGACCTGGAACCTGATGTAGTCTTCTGCTGCTGTAGCCCATCTATTTCAAGGCTCAAAGTGTTGTGTGTTCAGAGATGCTCTTTTGCATACCTTGGTTGTAATGAGGGCTTATCTGAGTTATTGTTGCCTTTCTATCAGCTTGCACCAGTCTAGCCATTCTTCTCTGACCTCAGCCATCAGCAAGGCATTTTTGCTCATTCAGTGTTTTATCTTTTTTAGCACACTCTTTGTAAATCCAAGAGATGGGTCTGCATAGAAATCCCAGTACTTTCTGAAATACTCATACCAGCCCATCTGGCACCATCAACCATGTCACGGTCAAAGTTGCTTAAATCACCTTTTTTAAAACCCCATTTTGGTGTTTGATGTATTTATTTTAAGTATTGCTCCTGTGAGTACTTTGAATGACTTTGAATGGAAGGAGCCTGTCATTCAGTGTAGCCTTCTGCCAACAGAACCAGGATTATACCAGGATATAAAAATGCAGATTTAAAAAATATATAAAGTTGTCTCTTAATTTTTCTGGAGCTGTATATTGTACATAGTACAGAGAGCTTTCTTGTACTATGCAAGACTCCTATACCTAACACCCATTTTTCTCCATTTTTGCTACAATTTAAAGGCAATATATTATTCTGGTCCTGATCGATAAGTATATTGTAGTACAACCTCAGCAAACCCAATTAAGATTGATGAGTATGGACCCAGAGGTCTGTATAGAACTGTATAGAAACCAGCCCTCGGACACTCCCAGACAGTCCACATTTTTGCTCTCTTCCAACTTCCAGGGAATTAGAAGAGTTCAAAAATGTGAACCGTCTGGGGGTCCCAAGGACAGGTCTGAGAAACACTGATATAGAGAATGCATATGGGTGAATCAGATGGACTTTGTGTAAATAAGTAAAGCCATCAGCTGCAGCTTCAGCTAAAGTATATCTGCTGGTCTTTACAAGGCTTCCATCAACAGACAGGGGTCAGAGTAGTAGTCATTAGTCATACTGTTAAACGGCTTTATTACTCAAGGAGCAAACACTTAATAGTGATAGCAACATACATTAGCTTAATTAGGAGATTTTGTTTGACTGGGGAATGGTCATTACATTTTTACAGAAGTCCTCCCTAGTGGAACGTCTGACATATAATCCAGGTGGTACTCCAAGTAACATAGTTTATACTACAATCAAAATGACTGTGAAATTTATAGCATGGCCTATTGTAAAGATCCTGGGCTATTGAGCTAGAGGAGGGAAGATATTCAGACGGCAATTTATGACTGAATTGGGTGGCGTGGGTGATGCTCCGAGTAGTCAGGCAGACAGTGTGCTAGCCGTGTTTTTTGAGAACACTGTTGATCTCTGTGAAACTGACTGTTCATTTACATTTAAAGTGCTAAAGCTGGCTTACATTATTGTTTTCCCATTTTAATTAGACCTGAAGTGATCAATAAATACCCACAAAACTCAGAGATGACCAATGTTTTAATATGAATATGATTTTAATAAGCATGCAGCTTCAATAAAAATAATTGAACAACGTGCAGTAGCGCAGCAGCATGTACTCCCCACCGAACCAATTCCTTGAATCAAATGATTCATTCATTTGAACAGTTTGATAGAATAGTTTCTGTAAATTGAACTGAACTTGCCATCACTAGTTGCAGGGTTACCGACTGTCATGCATATGGCGTGATACTCACGCTGTAAGACACAAGGAATCTTATGGCAAATCTATATTATTCCATTATATACCTACAATTAGCTACATCAGAAGCATTGGGGTAGTGTGCAAACCCTACAGACTATTTACAAGGTAATAAAACTGCCACATACATATAAAATACGTGAACATCTCATGTCAGCCGGCTGACCAAAGGTGGCATCCCTGGTGCCGTGTTTCCTTTGTCGTAAGCTTGTGACTGGTGTAGGTCCAATCAAAGAAAACATGACGGTAAAAAATGACTTGTGGGGTCACAAATAACTTAGTATCTCAGTTACTACTCAAGTACAAATCATGAGCAAATATAGTACCTGAATGAAATACATGAAGTTTGCTGCTACAAAATGTTACTATTTATAGCTTCAACATCTAGTTTCAACTGCATTCAAGATGTGTTTTTTGTCATCTTGATTTGAAAACACCACATTCATTATAATCAAGCATTCGGACTCGGCACACTCATGCCAGACCTTCCTACAGCTCTCCATACCATTCAGAATCCCATCATTAAATCATACTATTCTGTCGTATCTGGAAGTATTTCCAATTCCCCATTACTCTCTATACAATCCAAATCATTACACATTTGTCACATCCCAAATGTAACAACACAGCTTACCATCCCTATGCTTTCATTCCTGAATCAAAAATTCCAACACAATCATACCCATATATATCCATTCTTCATTTTTCCACTTCTTAGCCTGTTCACTGTAAACCTCTCATTTTATATTAATCACCACAGCACAGTGTCATGCCCTGCCTTCCTCTCCCTACTGCTCTCTCCTCAGTATGGCTAATGAGCCACACCTGTTGCTTCTTTAGTCTTGCCTCTTGTTTCAGCCCTCATGTGGATCACTCCAGCTGCCGCTTGTTTGCCCCCTTGTCAAACCTGAATAAGAATTCCTTCCAGTCCTGTGCTCCCCAGTCCAGTCACTGACATCATGCTGTTTGCCCTACATGTTGCCCGGTCCTTCCCCTGTTAATTGTTTTTTCTCTGTTTTTGGATCCCCTATGATCCTTTTACTTTTGACCTTCAGTAATAAACCTGGGGCTATATGCATAAAACGTCTTAAGATTGGTCGCACCCTTTGATCTTAGAGTCAAAAAATTCTTAGCAAAAAGTAGGACCTAAAAGCGTTGTATAAAGATGCTAAAAGTTACTTTCAGCAAAGTCTAAGCCCAATTCCTAAGTGTTGACAGAGCCAGCACTTAAGTGTCGTGAAATGAGGACTACAAATAAAATCCCGCCCCAACTACTGAGTTCAACCAATAGAGGAGCTGCACGGTGAATATATTAGTGACATCAAACCGTTAATATAGGGCTTTATACAACACACTTTTTTTGTGATTATACCTTTAACTGGTTGTACTAAAATCTACCCAGCAGATCACCGATCAATTTTCAGTAATAGATGCACATGTTGTATATATTATGGGTGAAACGCAAAAGTCATAGCAAGACAATGGAATCTAAAATAAAACCAAACTGGACGACAAAAGAAATGGTTCTCGTGGCACAGTTGCTGCTTAAATGGAAGGAGGTTTGGGAGGCTCATTGGTTAAACTCAGTAGTTGGGGTGGAATTTTGTTTGTAGTCCTCATTTCACGACACTTAAGTGCTGGCTCTGTCAGCACTTAGGAATTGGGCTTAGACTTTGCTGAAAGCAACTTTTAGCATCTTTATACAGGGCTTTTAGGTCCTACTTTTTGCTAAGAATTTTTTTAACTATTAAGTCAAAGTGTACGACCAATCTTAAGACCATTCTTAAGAAGTTTTATGCATACCAGCTCTGGTTTTGTTTGTCCCAACTCCTTCCTCCATTAATTTGTTACAGATGGATAGAAAAAAAATATAAAAATCCATATGACATTTATGCCTATAGACCTTTTCCTTTTTTGTAATTATTACATGAACGGAAAACGTTTTTATGCAACAGTATGCATTTAAAGTTTAAACAGTTAATACTATAATGACTTTAAAAAGTCTTAAAATTACAAAGTAAATTTTGTCTATTGAAAATGAAATTTCTTTCCCCATGATATATGTAATGTGATTGAGTTAGTACTGATAATCCATTGTCTGCAAAGATAATTATACTTTATTTTTCTGTCATTATATTTTTGCCACATGATTAATCTTTGTACTAACAGCATTTTAAGACTCATCCATGTGTTCGTAAATAAATGTGCACTATCCAAACCTGCCAAAATCATCCTCAGTTTTACTGCCACTGCTACAGAGGTGTTATAAAAGCCCTTTAACACAGTAACAGCTCCTCTGCTACTGTGCCCTGTCACGTTATTCATGCCAGCTCAAATCACGCCCCTGCGTATCCAGCCTCTGCAATCTGTGCAGGGAATTTCAGTTCTATCATCATGCAAGCAATATGTGAGTGGGAATCACTGCTCATTGTAAGTTCCTGTTACATAGTTCATAATAAGTACGCCTATGCCAGGTTGTGCATTAGCTGTATCTGCAGGCAGCACGCTGTAATAAAGTACTGAACTTATTTACTTATTCAGTTCTTACATTTTTAAATAAAATAAATCTGGACCTGTGATTATTACTGTTATTTTTCTCCTGGTGCATTTGGTTGAGGAATATAATATAATTTAACGGACTATAAAATTTGAAAAGCAAGTGTCATAAATAATTGAGATGTTTTTTTTTATCTTTTATTTTGTTTTGTTAAGAAACCACATGATTTACTTGCCCTTCCAAATGAATGATCTTGTAAATTGGTGTGGGAAGATGTTTCAAGCTCAGTGCTGAAAGTCAGAACAACCAATAGCCTTCACTGAAGTTCTTTTGCATTATCGGTAGCTATCAACAACTGACAAAGGTAGTCTTTTTGGATAAATAAAGTCACCACTGAGCCATTGCGAGATAGTTAACCTAATGTTATGTTTTTCCATCCATCCATCTGTTTTCTGTAACCGTATATCCTACACAGGGTCACATGGGGTCCAGAGCCTTCCTAGAGGCTATAGGCACAAGGCTGGGAACAACTCGGGATGGGGTGCCATTGCAAGGTATTCACACCATTTTCTCACATATGCGCACCTATGGGCAATTTGGTAACTCCAGTTAATTTCAATATGTTCTTGGAATGTGGGGGAAAACCAGAGTACCCAGAGGGGAGAACAACTGAACTCTACACACATGGCAGAGATTCAAGCCCTAGTCCCAGAGGAGTAAGGCAACGCTGCATCACAGCGCTAACGCTATGTTTTTCCTTGATGAAAGCTACAGGCACAGGCATACTACCCTAAAGCTGAGGTCTCCAACTCCGGCCCTGGAGAGCTACTGTCCGGTAGGTTTTCTATCCTACTTGGCTTCTGAAGAGCCATACCAGGTCCTGGTATTTACCCGAGAACAGGTTGTTGGAGTTGGAGACCCCTGCCCTAAAGTAATTCTGACACTGCATTTCCACCAATTACCACAGGGGGAGCTGAAGCACCCTCAGCATCCCTACTTCCAGCACTACTGATCTCGTACACTATCGTACATATCATGTAGGATCTATGACATCTGACCTCTGACCCTCTAATGTAGAGAATATGCTCCCGAACTTATCTTTGAACTCATTAAAGTAAACTTTAAGCACAACAATATATTGTTCTATCCATTACATTATTTATACCTGTTACTTGTTTCTGTTTCTGTCACGGCCTCCCGTCCGGTCCTCCTGTGTGCCACGCCCCTCGCTGCCCTCGTGTGAATCCTAGCGTCTGCCCCAGCCCTTGTTATGTGATCATTAGTGTTGTATATCAGTCCGCGTTCAAGTCTGTTTCCCCAGTCCAGTCATTAAAGTTACCTGTGTTTCCCTGAACGTCCTGGTTTCGAAGTCTTTCCTGTTCGCCCGTACCTCGCTACACGTAACAGTTTCGCACAAATGATATATGGCCTAATTAGTTTCCATCAGATATTATTTGGTAATTTTTTTTTCCATTTCACACACAATTACCCAGACATATGTTCGCATTTTTTTAATCATATTTAATAGTTAAACAACAAATAAACATGCAAAATGTAGCAATATATTTAAAAGCAATTTTAATATAAACAAAAATACATTATCATGGGCGCTGCCTCCATTAACTCTGAGGGGGGAGTGTCCCCCTCACATTTCATAATTATTTGTTTGGACCCCCCCCCCACATTTAACATAAAGTATAAGTTCATCTCATCAGTGTGTCCCCCCTACATTCAAAATGCTTCTGACACCCCTGCATATTATATTACAGTATAGATATATCTCAATGAACATGATTATGGGATTAGAGATGGCTCTACAACTACTTAACATGTTGCAGCACCCATTTCTGGAAGCTTACAATGATTTGGTATGCCCAACAATGGAGGCATAGGCAGTTAATTCTTTTTAAATGTTAAAATGAAAAATATCGGTTCTGTTCAATTAGTATTGTTAGTTTTAGTCTAAACTGTTCAATGTATAATTATAGTGCAACAGTTAAACTATTGTTTTCTGGTACACCTTGATATTATAAAAAAAAACATAGCTGGAAAAAAATCAATGGATGAATGGTAAATTCAAAAGCTTAGAAAGTCCCACACACTTAATTTTTATTTTGTTAAGTCTTATTTTAGGACTAAAAAAGAGATAAATTGATGTAAGCTCTGTTTTTATAAGGTCATTTTTTAATATGTTGACCCTTTATTAATGAACATCATTCTTAACCAATGCTAATGTTAATGTTATTTATTCATTAACCAATGAAAAATCTACATGTAATAAATTATTGTGACATTATTTCACATTAAAACATAAATTGAAGCTAAAGCATAAATACATATTTTAACTTTCCATGCAGCAAAGAAGTATTTTTGCTACAGGAGCTGTAAAATTTATGCAAGATGCAGCTGTTGTATAAATATAGATTTAAAAATGCATTATGTTACTGTGTACAGGCAAGATTATCATACATTATTTTACATTTTTATAATTTGACAGGTTCAAAATATCATACCTGAAAACAAGCAAATCATTTTTCCACTATCCCATTATCCCATTTTTATTATAAAATTTAATAAGAATAAATAATAACAAGAAGAAAAAATTATGCGTGTGGTAATTCAGAATAATAAGGTTGTTTCACTAAGCAGAAAAGGATAGCTAAAGAACAAATACAGAAATGATAAAGAAGCATGCATTACTGAGAGCAGCAAGTAAAAAGACTAAGGAGTGACCATATTCTCATTAGGGCCAGCCTAGAACCTAAGGGTGCATTCGTATCTGCTGCAGTCTTCATGAGAGTGGCAGTAGAGAAATATATCAATGATGCACAATGAAAAATAAAATGTAATTTAACTCATGTGAATTCACTTTAAATACCGTATTTCAAATGTACCATGCATAGAATAAACAGCAAAGCAGCTTTATACTCCCAGTGTTTCGGATAAACTGTGTTCCTTCTAGTGCCGCCTTTTCGACGCTAAATTGAAGGTGTCAGATCAGTAATGTAACAAATCCACATCGCACTTCCTATTTAATCTCTTTGGTCCTATCACTTCCATGTGAATGTGGGTATTTTAAATGCATATGCCTCAGATAATTTTGTACCACAATATGTCCTACTGAAATTCATCAAAGAAAATAATAAATAAATAAATATTTCAATTAAATTTTTATGAAGAACTTTCAATAATTGAAAAAATACACATGTGCTTTTCATTCGTCAACTATCTAGCCTGGTATTAACTGTTGTCGATAATGTCAGGCTGTTAGCGTCACTGCATGCATTTCAGTGGTATACTCAGGGTCAAGATACTCATCTCACAATTGATGTCACCAGAGTTGCTAGTGTTGGGGGGGAAGGTTTTTTTTTAAAACCAAAGTCCCTATCCATAAGAAGTTACTGAACTCACGAACATATACATCCAGATGTTAGAAGTACAGGTAGTAAGTCCAGTAGAGCAGATTGACAAGAATGAAGGACAGCGGGAAGGAAATGCGGGAGTAGTTATCGATGTAGTGCGGATTCTCGATGCGACAGCAGCTAATGAGGTGTGCTGCCCTCTTGAGGAGAGACAGGGATTTGCTGCAGCAGCCCCTCGCCTCGTCCTTGTTCTCGGATCCAGCTAGACACCTCTCGGCTCGCGGCTTGGCGCGATGGGATTCGCTGGCGATGGTCGCGATGGTGCCATTCACATCGTGATCACAGTCCTGCATACTGTGTGTACACTGCTGTGAAGGTGGGGAGAATACATCAGAGACCCTGACTATATGTCCAACTTCAGGCCTGCTAGCTTTGATTAGGGTTTTATAGGACAGCAAAAGATAGCGTAAAACTGACTTCACTGATAGCTTGCCCTGGCTGACTTTTCAAAGTCTTCCTGATATGACCTTTCAGTGTACTAGCAATCTAAGTAACAGCAGTGGATATAATGTTACGCTATATTGTATTGTCCATCCATTGTGCATTCCAGATGCTACAAACACTAATATATATATATATATATATGGACTACAGGGAACAGTGGAGATCCCAGGGAAAACAGGGAGAGCATAGCATGCAAACTCCATGCACATAGAGCCTGGGTGGAGACCCAAATCCCAGTCGCAGAGGTGTGAGGCGACAGTAGTAACCACTGCACTGCTGTATCACCCACATGTTGTGTTGTGTTATTTACAATAAGGACTCAGCGTAAAATATTCAAGCAATTATGAATTACATTACTGAGTGAAAATAATGGTCCACAGTAAGAATGTGTTTCAACATTATGTTTAAACCGGAGATACATACTAGGTAGACAAGGATGATGATGCTGATGATAGTAATGACCCTCGATGATGATGGCGGCAAGGCCTCACCATGAGCGCGTTTTGGGCACCAGGGTGCTGCAGGGTACAGAAGTGGGCGACGGCATATTCTATCAGTGCTCCGAAGATGAAGCTGAAGCAGATTCCCAGGTACACGTCGATGGCTTTGATGAAGCAGTTGGCATTGGGTAGGGAGGTTCGGGCCCCCATCATCAGGGTGGTCATGGTTAACACTGTGGTCACCCCTTTAGAAGACAGCAGCTCTCATATAATATGCTGTATAATGAGGTCACCAGACCTGTTTTATTTATTCCAAATGTTACCATCATGTTAATGCTGTACGAGGGTAGGGTAGTACACCAAATAAAAGCTTAAAAAAGCCAAAAGCACATATACTCTATATATATACAATACTGTGCAAAAGTCTTAGGTTGTCAAAGAAAATGATCTTTAAATGATCTTCTTACTGGTGTAAAACTATGATATCAATCAAAGTGTCAGCTTACCATTTAAAAACCAGCAGCGATCATCCAACACACCCATGTATTTATTTGACTCGATCACTGCATACGGCTAATCAATACCGCAATGATTTTTTTTAACTAATTAAATGAATTAATTAAGTAAGCTGGGTGTGAAATATAATGGAATAGCTGAAGTGCCCCTGAGAAGAGGTTTGGGAAATAACCGGTGCTCGTCTAGCCATCCGAAATATCAGTAATCTTCTGGAAAACAACAGAAATTCTTACTCGTTTTTAAAGTGTTACTCTTAATTTGCATATGTTCTAATGTTCAATTGTGTATACGTTTTTGAGCACATATAGATGTATTGCCCAGATAAACAGCTTGATTTCCTTTGACTGTCCAAGACTTTTGCACAGTATTGTACGCACAGGCGTTTTGTATGCACAGTTTTGAAGCACATCCTGACTTATTCTAAGTGCAGTTCTTAGTGCAAAGGTATTGAATGATGGAGCACCTGTCCAGGTGTATACTGAGGTATAATATGGCGGTGTACCTATGCAAATGCGAGCAGGAACAGATGATTGACTGATCCAGAAAGACACCCATGACAAGACCACCAGCAGGCTGGAGGGAACATAAGTCTCCAATATAAAGTAGAGAATGCTCCTCTTCAGTTCAAAGTGGAAGACCAGCTTGGGATAATGGCCTATAATAAATAAAAGTATTTGCTTACAATTTGAATATAGAATTGACAAAAATACTGTACCAGTTTTAAAAAAATGCAGAGACTGTACAGTGCAGATTCTCAGTAGGAAAGCAACTAATAAGGTGTGATGCCCCTTAACTAAAGAGAAACAGGGGTGTCCTCCGGCACCCCTGCACCTAGCCCATGTTCTCAGCTCTGTGTGAGCCACAGAGTGCAGAGTGGATTTCACCACTGGAATGCTAAGCGGTGGGCTGGAGCTGTACCTGTCTCATAAATAGCCTCAGACACAGAGGTGTAGTGATCTTCGACAGTATACTGGGCCAGGCGGAGAGAGTCTATCCCGCTTACAGAATCATTGCCTCTGGTCCAATAAAACATCACATCATTGATATTGTAGCCCCCTGTAAAAATAAAATTAAATACAATTTTAAAAATAAAAACTTTTATGGAAATAGATCAATATATGAATAAATATATGTATATATATATGGTTTAGCAACACAAGTAAAATAAATAATTAAAAAAGGTTATCCATCTTCCAAGTAACTAGTCAAAAGGGGCAGACAACTTCATAAAATAGTTATATCTAGCTTTACTAAACAGCACTGAATAAGCCACTGCAACTGTACTGATACAGAAGATGGGTGGATGTTCTGAATAACGAGCAACTTGCCGTCAAAAACGTGAGGCATGTGACTTCTGTCCCCTAGAGGGCGCTAAAGAATTAAATTTTTTTTATTGGACGTTATGGTGCACCACAGCAATTGACAATCCTTTTCTCCAGACACTATAAAATGAACCTACCTAAATATCGCTTTTCCTTTTTTGAAAAAAAAACTGGATTACACATTCACATTATGAACGGGTTTTGATGCTCCGACTACATAATCTCTAAAATCACTCAAAAATATTATACCATTCTAATAATCCAAACTTGTTAGTATTAGTAGCACAGATGTTAAAAACTTAACTCTTGACCCGAGTACTTGATAGAGCTGGATAAATACCCTCAAACAATGCTGGAACGCATAAATGCACAATTGTAATAATGAATACTGCGTACAACATAAAATGACAATATCGTTTGATAAGAAGTGAAAAATGTAAAGACACATTACTGGGAGTTCATTAGTCATGTCATATTTTTCATCAACCACAAGATCCACCACATATCAGTCACACTAAATCCTGAAAACTGCGATATCCCTCAGCCTTGCACATGACATAACCTGTCCTTACAACTTTCCAGCTGCAGCGTGCAGGTCTGCTTGTCCATAGGATATTTGGTTAGATCCATATTGCAGGCCACAGTTGTGGTGATCCTAAAATAAAAAGTAGACGTGGAGATTCATTGGCAAGTAACAGATTTTATCAAAGGACTAACATAGGCTACCCCTTAACATATGTATATATTCAGTTCCCTAAGCAGAAAAACAGCAACGCATCTATGTTAATTGCTTAACTTGCACTAAATATAGGTCTTCTTAATATGGATGTTTATCCAGACCTACTTATTTGCTATCTTGCATGCATGTTCTTATTGGTATAATTTTTTTCTGTTCATTTTTTCTGCTGACATTAACTTCACATATTTTTATTGCTGTTCAGCCTGATTTGTTTTTAGTACTAAAGATTTTTACCTACTATTGCCAAACTGTCATCATGAACGCATTAGGAGTAAGTCTGCTTACTATATTATTTAATATTTGGATTAATCTACAAAGAGATTTGTTGTAATATTCATTTAGTGTGTAAATATTCAAGTGAATGTAAACAAAACATAAACCCTCTGATGGTAAAATGTTTGTAACAAGTTGTATCATAAATATTTATTTTGCAATTATATATTATAATTAATATATATATATATTAAATGTTAAAAATTAATAAAGAAACTAATAATATTAACCAAAAGGTATTTTATGCATTATGCCAAATAGCATTTGTGCTTTGTATGACATCATAACAATCTGTCCATAAGAACTGACACACCTTAGTGCATAAAGAACCGTCCCATTGGGAAATATCCTGATGAGTCTGTTCTCCACTGTGATGTCATGGAGGAAGGATTTCTTTGAGTCGACAATGAAAGTGTCGGGCACCCACAGAAGTTCCACCAGCCGTCCATCTAAACTTAGACTCTTGTTTCCATCAAAACACAGTCGTTCATCTGTCCAGCGCTGTCTCAGGAATATAGTGGCGGTGTAGTCCTACATAACAATATATTAATGAGCTATAATAGCAATGTAAATTATATATTACAGTGTATTCCTAAAAGCACACTGATGTTTTAATTTAACAGGATTTGCTAGAAGGTGTCGGCTATGCTAATAGTGAAAGGACATATTAGTGAGAATTAGAGCTACAGATTGTTAGAAATTTGTAGTTATTAACAGCAATGGACTCTGTGATGGCCCGCAGGTGAAGTTTGAGGTATCTCACCATGTTTATTTCTGAAATAGTATCAATACTTGCAATATCCAAACTCATGCCCACTGTCACAGGCCCATCTGAGGACAAAATAGGAAGTGACAATGTTACATTTCAACAAAGATGAAGGAAAATGATACAGCATCCATGAAACAGGATGGGAAAGCTGCAAGAAAATTGTTTTTTTAACAAATTAGTGATACCAGTACCAAAGGGAACTGACACTGTTTATTTATGATGAAAAAAGTAAAAAAAAATAATGATTTCAAAGTGAAAGTCAAGTAAAATAACCAAGCAGGAAAAGAAGGTAGAAGTGGCCAAAACAATAACTTTAAATAGTTCATTTACCTTCTTGGAATAGTCTTTTATAAGTCACTGTACCAAACATAAGTAAGAGATGTGTGGAACGTGTCCACAGTATATGCAGATCTTCATACATTTTCTGTCACATTTTATACCCAGGTGCTTTTTATGCTATAAATGATGTTTTTACAAGGCATAATCAGGTTTAAACAGACTGTAAATACAAGAGGAAAAGTACAATCATTTTCAGGGATTTATGTGACTATGCTGAAATTTGCTTTCAAGGCCACACAGAGATAAGGTTCTTTTCTTTGTCAAAGGCACAATGAAACAAATTGTGCCTCATAGTAAAAAAAGGATTGACCTCATTTTATTATTATTACCAAGTTATTTGGCAATGCACACAATCTTATAAAAAACACATTTCAGTGTTGTCATTATATGCTACGTAAATAAAAAAGTAAATTATGTATTCACTCAGTTTGAAGTATAATTGACATCTTGCAAAATACCAGGTTGTCCAGTTTCTGGAGATACAGATAAGAGAGATAGCAGAATTGTGTGACTTTCCAGTGTCATGCATCTACTTACCATCAAAGAAAGGACGGAGGTATTTGTTGTACCCTTTCATCAGCTTCTGAATGGTGGGTGGAAGGATCTCTCCCTCTTTGACTTCAGCACTGAGTAATGAGTTCTCCATGAGCCTGCAGGAGACGCCAAGCACATGCATAATAGGATTTTGTTTCTGCTATGTTGTTCTATCTGTCTGTTAATACTGCATCTTACCAAACTGTGGTTCCACATATATACATGTGACCATGAGTGGATCCTCTTGTCGTTACAGAATACGGTATTGCTTTACTTGAGGGTTACCAAATGTTCTTGATTTGTACTTGAGTGGTATCTGAGTTACTACTAAGTTACAAAGGAGCCCTATTGTAAAGGAGTGCTTCCCAATCTGGTCCTGGGGGACCCACAGACAGTCCACGCTTTTGCTCAAATAAACTGTCAGGAGAAAAGAGTGTGATGTTGCTCCAGCTACAAAATACTGGATTTCAATCCCACATCCCACCCCCCTGGGCAGACACCCCCAGGTTCTGGTGCCATGGCGGCTACTATTCTCTTTCATCTCAGCCCCCAAATGGTATGATGGTAATCCTAACATATGCAGTTTTCTTTTTCTTTTTTTTCCGGGCCTCTACGTACATAGATCACGATCCGGAAATATGCAGAATTGAGTGGGACAAGATACACGTAGTAATTTCACAGTTAACAGGAAGACCTGTTAGAGGTCCGATGTAGTCAACATGCTGCGACCCTCAACAGGGGAAGTGATGCAATGTTGAATAAAGAGGAACGTGTATGTAAAATTAGAGCCCACATGCAGGGTAGAGATGGTAAGGGGTCATAACCCAGCATGATCAAATAAACATAAATCTTATCAAAAGAATGGAACATAAAAGCAGCTCAAGAGACATCACTAAGAAGCTTACTGTATCTGTACAGACACCCTGGTCTACCTCATTATAAAGAAATGCAAAATGTACCAGTTATTTAGGGAGCATGTTTGTTGATCCACCAAAATTAACTGATGCCGATGCTATCTCAGTCTAGGTGTTCATTGGCTGCATGTCAATTTCATGCAGAATGGATACATTTCAATTCACAATTTAAGATGGCGTGTAAACATGCACTCAAGTACTCGTCACACTCTTTGTCGATTATGGACTGTTAAATAATCAGACATGATGGGATTCTATTGAACTCCTTGGAACTAGTAATGGTGTCATCATGAACTAAAATGCTGCTATGCAGAGAGTACCCTATGAAGGAAAGCAAAGAAGGTTAGGTAATCAGCCCCATAACTTCTACGAAATGAATACTTTGCTATAAATGCCTCACTTTAACTTCCAGTTTGCCGTGGACTCCAGGGGACTGTCGTGGACTTTCAGTGACTTAGAGTTTTCTCTCCTGGAGTTACAATAATATATTGTTCGACTTTCATTGAAGCTTGTATTAAACTGTACATCTATAAAGGCTATCTATGATCTGTCCATCTATGATGATGTTCTTGATGCTAGATACTTTTAAGCACTTAAAGCAACTATGCTGGAATATATGCAGAGGTAGCAGAGGTATGACAGTCCTGGTGATTTCCTGCAGACTTACAAATGCACACGGGCTCAGCAAGGCTGCTGTGTCCTGCATCTGTGCATGCATTAATCACATTTTTGTTGTGCCGTGTGCACAGCTACATACAATGACCGGCGGGAGGGGATGCCTTGCATGACACTAAAATTGGTTTTCATGCCACTGCAGGCATACCTGGCATTGTACATGCAGTGGATGGAAAGCTCAACCCTAGTCATATTTTGCCAATCTACACCTGTCAAAAAATGTTCTTGCCACTAAATGTCCATGCAGGTGACATGCAACAATCAAGGACATTTTACATACA
>JAODKL010000062.1:10805431-10838537 GCA_026780765.1 Petrocephalus schoutedeni | reverse complement strand
CTACCCTTTCCGTTTTCTGAAATGTTGTTGTGTTTTCTGTAATGTCGTTGTGTTTTTTGAAATGTGGGTGTGTTTTTTGAAATGTCGTTGTGTTTTTTGAAATGTTGTTGTGTTTTCTGAAATGTGGGTGTTTTTGAAATGTGGGTGTGTTTTTTGAAATGTCCTTGTGTTTTTTTAAATGTGGGTGTGTTTTTTGAAAAGTTGTTGTGTTTTTTGAAATGTGGGTGTGTTTTGTCCTTCAGGGACCATAGACATTACACTACAGTTCCTAGCATTTTATCAAGAACCCCAAGACAGAACTCTAGTCTAACAGACGAACTTACACACAACTTAATAAAGATGCCCATTGGCTTAATAATAAAGTGATGCCCATTGGCTTTTTTTCCATGCAATGCCATATAACTGTAGTATAATCACAGGCATATGTCCTGGTAAACACACTGCTCTCTCCTCTGTCCTCTGTGTGGCTACTGGGACTGCTGACTGAAGGCAAACAAGACCAGTTTATGTATGTGACATACTGGCAGTGTCTGTACCTCTTATAATATGTATGTACAGATACCTGCGATAATTTCTGCCGTTAAAACAGATCTTCTAATCCCATAAAATGATACATATTAATTGATGACTAATACACAATGAATGAGTAGGGGGAAACAGCTGGTATATGCCGGGATTCTGCATGAGGGCGACGAGGGATCGTGGCACACAGGAGGATCAGAAGGGAGGGACGTGACACATATACAACCCCAAATCAGAAAAAGTTGGTACGGTATGGAAAACACAAATAAAAAAAGAAAGTAGTGATTTCTAAATTTACTTTGACTTGTATTTCATTGCAGACAATATGAACACAAAATGTTTCATGTTTTGTCTGGTCAACTTCATTTAATTTGTAAATATACATCCTGTCCTGTCATTCAGACCTGCAACACATTCCAAAAAAAGTGGAAACGTGTACTGTGGTCAGATGAATCACTTGGTGTCTTCAGTCCCTAAACGTCTTTTAAGTGTTGTGAAAAGGAATGGTAACATTACAAAGTGGTAAATGCTTTACTGTCCAACCTTTTTTTGGAATGTGTTGCAGGTCTGAATGACATATGAAAGGATGAATATTTACAAATTAAATGAAGTTGACCAGACAAATTTTTGTGTTCATATTGTCTGCAATGAAATACAAGTCAAAGTAAATTTAGAAATCACTACTTTCTTTTTTTATTCGCGTTTTCCATACCGCCCCAACGTTTTCTGATTTGGGGTTCTATAAACCTGTGCTTTATTTAATCTTAAAATAATTTAGGAGTCATTAAACTTAAATTGTCCAAAAACAAAATAACCTTATAACCTAAAGGTTTAAGACAAAATAAGGAATTATTTTAACATTTTAATTATTCATAGAAGACTTTTGCGAAGTGTCAGTGGATTTTAAAAGGATGGTCTGCTGGATAAATGAAGAGTTGACATGAAGTAATTTTCAGCTCTATCAACTTTCTTTGGGTTATTACTCATATTGCAAGATATCCTGAGCTGGTTTAATAATCAATAGGCTTGGGAAGCAGAAAGAGAGGATGAAATAAGGTCTATTCTAATCTAGCATTACCCATTGTTTCTGAGGAAAAAAAACTTCAAAGGAAACACAGGTTTTGCATCTTCAGATTTATACTGCATTATAATTAAATGCACAATTATTAACCGAAAAGAGATATTTACATCCTTGTTTAAAAATCTTCACAGTTCCAACCTCAGCTCATTTTTAATGGTGGTCAGTTAATAGTAAGACCCTAAATTTCACATTTTATTTCACACGCATTAATAAAGAATACTTATCACACTCTTAAAAGAATGGTCACAATTATTTTAACAGAGTTAATCACGGGACAGCCGTATATTCCATACATATGCCGCTTCCTATTCGTTACGTGTTGTCTATCTGTTACTTCAGGAGGAGCCAGGTTTGGATGGTGCTGCTTGTTATGTATGCCTTGTGAAACCTGAAACCTATGACCCAGCATGAAAGAGCTGCCAGTTTTCAGGCCTTTTCATCTAGGTGGATGTGTCTTGCTCTCAGGCTTCTCAGTGCTCACTTTATTTTAGTTCCTGTGTCCTGGTTTGGTCCACCTCTATCACCCCTTATGGTTTATGCATCCATGAATACGCGCCACACCTGGGCCCAGCCCCGCATGCCATCTGAGTCTTTGTGGGAGTCTTTTACTGTGCTCTTGTGACTTTGCAGAACCTTGATGCTCGACCGGGGAGAGTGTGACATCCTCAGGGAAGCTCTCCCAGCAGTGGGAGCCTGTAGCTTCCAAATGCTCACAGTAAGCTGTATGACAGCCTCTGAGAAATTGCAGCTACTGCTGCTTGCTGCTGATACAGACCTCCTGCTTGACGGCAGCTGCCGTGAGCTACTTGGACTCTGCTGGATCCATCTTTATAGCCCAGTCTACAGAAACAAACATTAATATTAATTTAACTGACCTACTTCAGTTAGGAACCTCAACTAATATTCAATTTCATCTGTCAGTGAACCAGTTTATTACCTATGACTAATCAAATTGAGCAATGTATTTAATAAATAAAAAAAATAAAAATTAAAACTGGATGTCAGATTACTACCAAGTAAGTGGTGGCATGCATTTGGACCTGTATTTAAAATATATATTTTTTTCTCTTGTACAGTAAATAACTGTATTAATGCTTTCCAAGTGTCATACTCTGGTTATTTTTTTCTTGTCAACTGCATTTAGGTATGTTATGCTGATATTTGCATTTTCATTACATTTAATTATTTAGCAGTCACTTTTGTCCAAAGTATGTGCATGTCAGGAAAATAGAAATTTGTTTTTATGCTGTAACTTTACTGCTAGTCTGTCAAACTGTGTTTGTTAAATTAACGAAAATTGTTCAAACAGGCTAGCTATGTGTTAATTTGGCGCTCAGTAGTTTTAATATCATTTAATGCTTTCATTAGGGTTGCTGCAGGATGCTGGCGAGCACATAACCAGCTGCTTAGCATACCCACGAGGCTAATGAGTGCCATTAGCTCTGCTAAGCAAAAGAAAACCACAGACAGATTCACCAGGCAAATGTACTATCTAGGTTGATTGGACTGATACTGTGTGCTCACGCGTAAATTGCAATTGTTGTTGTTAAAGACCGTTAAAGATTGTTTTTTTTTTTGTTTTGCACGGGCTAATTTTAAACTGCTGCATTTTGTACTCACAAGAGAGCAAATGACTTATTGGACATGTATCAGAAAAAAAGTCAAATTATTAAACTTGCATAAACTGGCATTTCGTGTGAATGTAGGCTTCAAGAAGTGAATGCTAATAACTTATTGTTCTTCAGGTCCTGAGCTGAGTGATTAAATTTTAAAAACATTATAATGTTCCATAATCCTGAATAATACAAATCCTGTTTACTCCAGGAGTTACATTTTTACAAATTTTATCCATCAGTGATCCTGATATGATTAATATAACTACTTTTTCACACTATTTTTTTGTAGAAAATTATAAAGTATAGAAGTTACATGGAAAACATTTTTCAATTTTCCATACCCATGATGGTTGTTGGAATAAAAAAAATACCTTTATAAATTTTAAATCCTTTAAGCATTTATGACATTAAATTGTTGTATAATCTCTACAACTCAATGAAGGTCAGACCTTAAAGCTACAAAGGTCAGAATACTGATTACATAAAATTATTCATGCTTTTTTACTAAAAAAACTAGGTAACACTTTCTATGAAGCCCATATTCAAAAAGCCTAATGACTGTTCATATACAGATGGTCCCCGAGTTACGATGGTTCGACTTACGTTTTTTTGATGTTACTATGATGACAGCAATACGACAAAATTGTAAAAATATTTTACATTTCGCTTGACAGGCAAACGTAGCAGCTTTTGCTGTACGATACGTTGGGATGTTGCCAGGATATATGCATCTCCCGCCTTGAGGGATGCCTTACTCTCACCAGCATTCGACAGAATTTAGTTGTCTTGGTGTTAGAGCATATATTTCTTAATTATTAACAAATTACAGTATAGTTAAGACTTCTTAAGGGTAGGCTAGGCCATGTCACAACTTACTTATATTTTCAAGTTATGATGGCGTCATCGGAATGCATCGCCATAATAAGTCAGGAATTACCTAGCTGCATGCATTTAGACTGCTGAAAAGGAACCCATGGAACACAGAGAGAAGGACGCCAAGTCCACAGACAGAACAGGACAGGGCTTCATATCTCCATCCCATGAGGTGGGAGTCAATAGTGCAGCCTGCTGAGCCACTACACACCCCAACTTTACTGCTTCTTTCTTTCTTTTCTTCTTTGATACCATTCCTGTTATGGTTATGGCTCAAAAGGGGGTGATTTACAATACAAAGACTAAGAAAATTTAGACACAAAAATGTAGTTCGCTATGAGGTCACAAAATATGCACACTCCAGAAGGCAGGGAACGTACATTTAATTTATGTATAGAAACCCAAAATTGGACATTTGTTTGGGGCAATGTTGTTTTCTAGCCGCTATTGCTTTGTTCCTGACTCTGGGGCTCATAGAAAAGCACACAAGAATTTATGAATACTGTATATATTTTTTCAGAAGACTGGTCACCGCAGGGTCTGAATCAGCACACACTTGGCCTTCAGTGGCTTACACAGCTGCCCTGTGTCAAGGCCTGAGATGGCATGCAGTCTCAGTCTGTATTATAGTCAGCCAGTTGTGGCCTAATGTTTAGGGAAGGCCACTTGAGATTAGACGGTTGCTGGTTTGACTCCTGCACCAGTACAGCCCCCTGAGCAAGCTACCACCCCCAAGCACTGCTTGCTGGGTGCTGAATTAGTTGCCCACTGCTGTGTCACACATACTGTATAAGTACAGAGCAGCCTATAGGGGAAAAAACTGTGACAAGACATTATCGATGTCTTTGTATTGTGTCCACAAAATAAAGTACCGTATTTCCTCATATTGCCCAATAAATATGGCTTTACTGTCTTTCAAATGGGAGGGTAGGAACCTGGGGGGGACAATCAGTTTTTGCAGGGGTGGGACAGTAAAACCCCTCCCCTTCACCATTGGCTAAACCTCTGCCTTTGCAACAGAGGAAGAATTCCAGGTTCCTCAAGCTTGCCAGAGATAAGCGGCTGGATAAATTGCCATCTCCAGACTGGCCATAGTGTGTGTGAGTGTGTGCCCTGTGATAGACTGGCACCCTGCCCGAAGTGTATCCCTGCTTTGTGTTCTGTGCTCCCTTGGGCAAGCTTCAATCTGCCTGGGGTAGGCTCCATCCCCATGATCTTAACCAGTATAAATTCTGGAGAATGGGTTGTTCCCTCTAATGGAAGATACTTCTTTTTTCTAAGTAAAGAAAAAATATTATGGCAGTTTCCTTATTGCCCTACTCTCCTTAAACCCCTGGAATGGGAATTACTCCACTTTGTACTGTAGCATAATTGTATTCCTCAGGCCACCTAGGCTTTATCGCACAGTAGTTGGTAAATTAATGAAGATGAGAAACATTAAGGAAACCTATGTGGGACTCTGTGGTATAGCTTCAGTCATCAATGGCACCCTGTTATTTCGTCTGAATAAGGAAGTGCGCTTTGTAAAAGTCAAGACAGAATGTGATGGAGAGAAGAGGAAAAAGTGCTGTGTGTGCTGTAAGTCAGCTACAGAGCACAGTGTCAGACTTTTTGTACAGTACAGCCATGTTCAATAACTAAGGAAACAAGCAGAGCAGAGTGTATTTTCTGCTTAGCAGCAGACGGAAAGGTGTATAGCAGATACATTAATTTCCTGCTCACCAGCTGCAGTAGGCAGGGCCAAATTACCATCACCAGTGGCATTATCTCTGGAGTTATAAGCTAGCCAGCTTTCCAGAGTCACCACAATATTTTACTACAACATTGTATTGATAATTATATACTGCCCAATACACAAATCCAGTTTTTGTTCAGTTGTATCTAGCAAAACATTTCTGGGAATTATCCTGCTGATGTTATTGATGGTAACATCAATAACAAAATAACGACAACAACAACTTAAAGGTTTATAGATAATATGTATACTGGGGTGATGATGCACTGGATTGGGTGTCAGAGTCTTATGGCACTTCCACTTCCGGTCGCGTTGCTAACGCGTTGCTAAGACGCAAACGCAGCCTCGGTGAATAAGTGTAAGCATATGTACGGCACGCCAAAATAGACACTTTAAAAGAAAAATTGCACTAAATGAGTTTACCAGACCCGGGGTCCCATTTCACTGTCGATATGGTGGAATGATACAGATAACGTGGTTAATTGACTAAAATCGTTTGAACAACTTTTCTTCTTCGGTAATGATAAATATTTGTGCAAGTACTGTTACCATTTTACAGGAAAGTAAACGACATGGACATTGAAATTCGACAATATCTGACTAAGGCAGAAACACTTAAAGGTAAACCATCTGTAGCAATATGCGTTTTGTATGCGTTACCTAGTTATGCGGTATATATGTATAAATGCGTCTTAATATTGTCGCTTAAGTGACGTTGTTTTCCGTTTTCGTGATAGACACCAATGCCCTGAAGACAGCGTATACTTTAATTAAAGACGGCACTAGAGAAGAAAGCGCAGTCGGTGCACGGTCCCTTTGCCCCGAACTGTATGTTGTTTGTGCCGAACAAGCGCTCCAGGTAAGAATATATAGTGCAGCGCTATAAATCCGCACGCATTAAATACCAGAGCACAAATCTTCTCGAAATATTTCGTCATAAAAGACATTTACGATATAAAATGACTTCTGCTAAAAGGTCAAAAGCGGTCTGTACTCAGTTGTAATTCCTGTGAATAACACCTGTTGTATCACCATATCAGCCATTACACAGAAAGAATAGGTTATGTAGCTCGACACTTGGGAAGGCATGGTAGAATACGTTAACACTTGTACTGCAATTCAAGCCTAGCGCAAGGTATTTCTGTTCAGTGGGTGGTGCGGATAGCTTGAGAAAATCTAATCTATCACCAAGGCCGTGGATTGAATACGTCATTCACACATCAGTAAGGCTGTCAGCTCTACCTCCTTCTACCTAGCAAATGTATTGATCTCACTTTCACATAACCACTGTAGGCTGCACATGCCTGCATTTGCCTGGGTTTCTGCTATGCTGTGTACGATTCCGAGCAACTGTTCTGGGTCCCTCGCTGGGGTCGTTTTTGTTTGTGTTTTTCTTCATTGGTTTTCCCAGCAGAATATCCAGTAGACCATCAGATGCTTACACCCGTTCCCAGTCCCTGCAAGTTTATCAGTTTTTTGAGAGAATGCACTGTTGAATTACTAACTTGTTTATATCTTGTTTTTAAAGAAATTATGAAATTTTGATATGTCACTGGTGTGTGTTTGTGTGTGTGTGTGTGTCAGGACACTTAGAGTAGTGCTTGATTTCTCAGTCCTGTATTTGTCCTGAAATTAATGTAAATCATCTTTTAACTAAGGCACCCTTGCGATTTGGGACATGCTTTCATTACTTATTTACTTTTTATTATTTTCTGAAGGGGGTGGTGACTTTATCTGTGTGCCTGTATATGCCGTCAGATGTAAAGGTTTATTAATAATGGTGGTTCAAGTGATTTACACACAAATACTTTTATTTTGTGAACCTGATGTGTTAATGAATGAATAGTCTTCATCCTTAATTAATATTCCCTAACCACTAAGGTATATATCAGGGTTTTTTCGAAAGCTGTTCTAGCAAATGTAAGTGATAACAAACACTAAATGGACTATAGTTTTCTTTTATACTGGTAATTCCCTAAAATTAGATATTTTAATAAGTTGACTGCAGTTTTTCAGGCCCCATCATGACCTTTTTGTGAATAAACAGATTCTTGGTTCAATGATAGATTCTTCTTCTGCAGTTAATGGCGTATATATATATTTTTTGCATCCTTAATTCTGTTTCAGCTGGGATGCCCGGAGGTCAGCAAAGACTGCCTAATGATGTACTTTGAATCAAGACCAGCTGCTAATCAGTTTCTGAGCAGAGCGTACCTATGCCAAGGTCAGCTGACCTCTCCACAGTCATTTGGAAGTGTGGTAAGCACACTGTACATTTTAAAGCTGTGATGGTGGTAAAAAGATACTCAGTTTCTTGCATGCTTATTTATATGCAGTATAACATAATGCCATAACTTGTTTTAACATTAGATGTGGCACATTTCCAAATCCATAAACCACCCTCTGTGTACTCCATGAATAAGATCTTTTTTGTTTTTTGTTTTTTTTTACATTTTTTTTTCTGCAGAGCATACATTGCAGAATTTCACCCCTACATTTAACATGCAAGTCTAAACCTCTGGGTAGATGTGACTGGGTTTCGGGTTAAAACATCCTGGTACTTAAGGGGGATACATAATATCATTGATCTTTAAAAGAGCCCCAAAACAGTGTCAATCAGTCAATCCACAGCGATGCAGAAATATAGGTGGAAACACAAAGTCGGTTTTGTAATGGCCCTCGCAGCCTCTGGACTTGAAGGTTATTGGAAAGTTGTGGTAGAATTTGAAGTGGGTAGTCCAGAAGTGCAAACCTTAAAATATTCCAAACAGAGGATTGGTGCACAATCTCTCCAAAAGTGTGTATTGATCTTGTCTTACTTTATGGATGTGAGGTGCTTTTCCTTGGAGAAAGTCTAACAGTTAACATGTAACGGTAAAATCTGAAACTCGATCTTCGTAAAACTCCGCTAAACTGTCCAGTTATGAAATTCTAATCGTTAAGTTCTTCATTGACTCCATCACCATCTTTCTCAGTGTGCATTCTCCTCTTTTCAAATTTGACACTGTTCCAGAATTCTGAAAATGTATTACACCCCTGTTAATGCCTAATGGCATTTTCAGCTAGTGGCTCTAATGATCTTGAAACCTATATTTTTAAGAATGACAATATATGGCTTCCCTGAGTTTTTTTCGGTTAGAATAGCCAATTGTATTCTTAAAATAATTAATATCCTTTACATATTATTTTAAAATTATGTTTTTAGAAAATTAGTTCATTTTCACAGAATATTCAGTTCATATTCAGCTTTCCATTATGTTTATAAAGATATTTCCTTAAATACTGGTGTTTGCTGTATTTCTTTTTCTAATACATAATGAGGAATAAAATGATATTAAGGTTTTTCTTCTCATTTCTTTTTAGGTGGATATTGAAAAAGCTGTATTGTACTTTTTAAAGGCTATAGAGATTTCAAAGGAACAGCCCAGGTATGTTATTTCATATATGAGAATATTTATCTGGGTGGCATGGTGGTGCAGTGGTTAGCACTGTTCCCTCACACCTCTGGGACTGGGGTTTGAATCCCGCAATGGTTGCATGTGTGTGGAGTTTGCATGTTCTCTCCATGTCATTGTGGGGTTTCCCCCCCCCCCAGTCCAAAAACATGCTGAGGCTAATTGGGCTTACTTGATTGCCCATAGGTGTGCTTGTGTGAGTGTGCCCTGCGATGGGCTGGCCCCCCATCCTGGGTTGTTTCCCGCCTCGTGCTTCCGGGATAGGCTCCAAACCTCCTGCGACCCGATAAATTGATAAGGCGTGTTGGAAAATGGATGGGATGGAATATATATCTGTTTGGACTGCATTCATTGTTGCATGAGAAAACATGAATAATCTGAAAAAATGCACTTCTGCTGATTACTGTAACATGGAGCGAAAACTTTGGGTGTCATTAAATGATTGTCAGCTTAAAAGAGAGAATGCAGTTATCTTATGTTCAAGGGAGAAAAAAATTGCAATTATGCATACATTTTAAAGTTTTACGACACAGAGCATTGCATGCATGCTTTGGATGCACCAGTTACAGCTTTCCCACTAAAATAACACAAATCTTGTGTGCACTGCCCTGTTTTAAAATTCTCTTTATGCTTATTTTAATACAAGAAAGGCACCATGAGTAATGCAAGCAAGCCATTAGCACATCACATGAAGGCATTGTGATCAGTAGGTGGAGATAATATTTTGACAGAATCTGCATGCAGCTTGCCAGGAAGACATTAGATGTCAACACAATTTCAGGAATGTCAGATGCCACCTGTATCAACAAGTCTCAGTTAAAGTATATAATCTTAGAACTGAAAAAATCTCAATTAAGATCAAAGAGAACTTATATTCAGCGGTCATTTTGTTAGGTACTCTGCCCTAGTATGGGCAGAGTACCAGCTTTACCTACAGAACAGCCTGAAAGTATTCAAGGTATGGATCCAGCTAAGGGCTGTCACACTTGTCTTGGCTTTAGCAAGTCTGGCTGTTCCTGCAGACAACTTTCTGGTAGGAAAATTAGGACCAAAATGGAAAAAATTGGTTGTAGCCTTACGGGCTTATAGATTCTGCTACTGGTCTACTCTCTAATTGCGAGATGCATTATCTCTAATTTGAGATATGCAAAACAGATTTCCAAAAAATAACTCTGCACATAATAACTTGTGACTTTCTGTGTTTTTCTGGTCTCTTTTTGTGGCAGATACCACTTTTTGGTGTTCAATGCCTCCGTGCTCTACTTCCAAATGATCCGGCCACTACTGAGACCTGGCTTTCGTCAGCACCTTGCCTCAAGTCTGGCACAGGTTGTGAAGGCCCTGGAGGAGATTGGAGAGGAAGACCACAGATGGAGGGCCCAGCTCATGTTGTTAGTGCCCATAGCTGCAGATAGCAGAGCTGTCTTTATGCTGTTTTGCTTCTCCATGCATGCATTAAATAAACTGGAATAAACAAGGCAGGGGATGACACAGAATATTTTTCCATATATCACACTGAATTATACTGTGCATTTTACCATTCTGAAACAATACTTGCTCCTCTGTATTCTATTGCACTGATTATTTTACTACAGCAGTTTCTTGTTCAGAAAGGTTTTTCCTTTTCTTATGGGGATAAGTGGGTCTCATGCTTATATCTTATTCCTTTATAAAAAGCATATATATTTAATCTATTTTTTGGTTTGACTTACGTATTGTCAGAATGGTCCGTCAGCAGGAATTACATTTTAAGTATTCCTGTATAAGTATGAATTTGTTTACCTTTTTTTTGCAGACACTTGGTAGAGTGCCTGGTGGAAGCCGGAAAATCAAAGGAGGCTGCCAGCTTTGCCAAACGTACTTCCGAATTCATTGAAACAAATGCGCCTGATCTTCATCCAAAGATTTTTTCGTTGCAGGTGAAATATCATTTTTTTGATGAACAGTCCATTTTTCTTAATTTGAAATTTGAAATGATTACTTTTTTCAACATACAAACTCACACTCTTTTACTTCCTGTAGAAGTTTAGATCAACAGCTCTAAACAGGCTTGCTACTTATGCACAAACTTCACCACACAAAAATAAACCTTTGTTCAGTAGTATGCAGAGCACAGTAGGTCTGTGTACTTTGTAAAATATAAAGAGATTTGAAGATGGATAGATGGATAAAATTCTACATTTCTATCTCTCACAGGTACGACACAAACTTTTAGAAATTTCCAAAGCCTTAAAGAAAACTGAGACAAGCTTGGCATTAGCAATTATTTATAAAATTCAGAAACTCAAGGGGTAAGTGATGTATTTTTACATATTACACGTGTTCCTGTGAAATCCTATCTCTCTCTGAAAAATAAATTGCTTTCTACACAGAAAAATGCATTCTTGGGGTTATCATCTTGAAAAAATGGATGATGGGTGCTTTTTATATTTCATGATAAAAATCTATGCCCTGCAGATGTGGTGGGGGGCTTCTACTTGTGGGTGTTTGGCATGTAAGAAAAAGCACATGACTGATTGTCCTTGCTGCCTGCTGCAGATGTGTATTAGTTGCTGAGTATTGTTCTGGGATGACTATAATTCAATAATTTAAGACACTACATTGGTGACTAATTTATTAAATTTGGATGCTTGCCAAAAGCAAACAGCGTTCTTTTTCAAACAGCAAATCATATGCCTGCAAACCAAATACATAAAACACACATACATGGTAAAAAGGTTAAGTTACTGTTCAGCTGATAACTATAATGGTTAAAATTGCTGATCTAAGTGATTTTGAACATGGCATGCACATTGAACATTGTTGTTGCCATATATGCTGGTTCCAGTATCTCAAAAACAGCCACTCTCCTGGGATTTTGAATGAACAAAAACATCCAGTCAATGACATATCTGTGACATAAAACAAGTGCAAAAATAAATGCTTAGTAAAACAATGGTTTGTAGAATGTTTTTTTCTCTGTACATGATTTGTTTTAAGTTCTGAGCCCTACCTGATTCCAGCTATGCCCACAACTATGCCCACCTAATAAACTGACCATTGAGTGTATGTTTGTTAATGTTTTTGATGTGTAACTACAGTGAAATAGATTGCCCAGGAATCCGAAAAGATTATCCTGCAAAGCTGAAAGAGATCTTCTTGCTTCTAATGCCCTCAACAACGGTTCCCTCAAGGGGAGTGACCACAGATTCAAATTCGAGCCTTGGAGGTAGTATCTTAGCTACCACTCCAGAAGAGAGGTACGTATGAAGCTGAAAATCACACAGATATCAGATACAAGGATATCTGGTGTTTTCCTGCTGAGCTGAACAGTATATTCAGATTGTCACATCACAGAAGGGCGAGGGAAGAGGCAGAAGCTAGAACTTCTACTCAATCCCGTTCGGGAGCTTTATTGTGCACAAACCGGCGCAGGGCAACACACAATGTTAATGACAGGACTAACGAAACAGAAACAACAGGGCACATACTGTATATACATCGCTAACGGGACTGAAACGAGAAACAGCTGGTAAACACAGGGATTCCACATGATGTTAACGAGGGGGCATGGCACACAGGAGGATCGGACGAGCGGGACATTATATTATATAAATTATATTCAAAGTATTGAAGTATCAAAGTATTATAATTCAAATACTAATTCAAATAAAGAACATTCTTTTTTAAGTGTTCTACAGTTTTTATTATTTTAAATTGTGATTGAACATGTGTGTTTAAATAATTTAGTGTTAAGTGTTTTTGGAGATTTTAGTATTAACAAGTTGTATGAAAATCAGAAGATGTCATGTAGGGCTGCAGCTATTCGTTATTTTAGTAATCCAGTATTCTATCGATTATTCCATCGATTAATCAAGTGATTGGACAAGAAATACTTTTGTCTATTAAAGTGCAATATTAATTATTCAAAAGAGAAAAAAAACAGGGCTCTTAAAATGAACAACTCATTGGTTTCCTTTTTAGAAACATTTTTAATGGTTAAACTGCATAACATAATGATGATATTTTAAATAATTCAACATGTGGGAGATTAAATAATCTGAAAAAAGCACTTTTTGATTGAGCGCTGTCTGCAAATACAGCACACAGAATGGGTCCCTATGGGAGTGTCGCTGTCGCTACCCGATCTGTACAGCCTTGTCGCTACCTGATCTGTACAGCCTTGTTGCTACCCGATCTGTACAGCCTTGTCCCTACCCAATCTGTACAGCGTTGTCGCTACCCAATCTGTACAGCCTTGTCCCTACCCGATCTGTACAGCCTTGTCGCTACCCAATCTGTACAGCCTTGTCCCTATCCGATCTGTACAGCCTTGATGCTTGTATTGCTAACATCTCAGAACCCATTTCATATTTGTGAACAAGAGATTTCCAAGGACCTTAAAAATTAGTTAATGTTCCTATGGATAGAAAATATTTAAGCACCATTTCTATACACTCTGCCCTCATCAGTCCATGGTAGGCATACAGCGTACAAATGGAGCAAATTGAAACAATTTTTTTTCTCTTATGACAAGCGCAAGATATATACTTCTCCGGAGATAATAAAATAACATGCCCCAGTGTCAGTATTGATAATAAGGCTGAGAATATGGAATATTTAGAGTAATGTACAAGTTTGCAGGTTGCAAGTTAGCTAATATTGGCCTCTAAACAGCAAGAACAGCAAGAGTAGTATGCATTGGAGGATGCCACAGAATGAACTGCCAAACTCAAAAAAGAACATTGCTGCCTCTCTCAAGTTTGCCAGTGACCATCTGGATGAGTCTGATAGCTCCTGCACCATGAAGCATAGCTTCAGGGCTGCATGCAGCGATTAGGGAGCAAGTACTTTAAGAATTCTTGCAAATTCTTGAGGAGAACATCAGAGTTTCTGTCTATCACATTAGGCTCATAGCATAACCCTGATAAATAAATTTACAATGGAATAGCTGAAAAGAAATTTTACAACCTGGAATAGCCAAGGTGAAGTCAACCGTAACCAAGAGAAAATTTTGTTGCAAAATGTGAGCAAGACATTCCAAAATATGTCCATGAGTTGAAGCCCAACGGACCAAAATACCTAAAAGCATAATAATGACAGCAATAATAATAATAACAACAACAACAACTACAATAATAAGACCCTTTATTTGTATAGCACATTTCACTCATGAAATGCAGCTCAAAGTGATTCACAAATAGGATAAAATTCAAGGAAGGAAAAAAAAGCAGAGCAAATTTACAAAATAAACAGTTACCGATATAGTTAAAACATATTGCAAATATGTAATATAAAATAATAATAAGGACAAGACTGGTTAAAGTAGAAATGCTAGGTCAATGTTTTCAATTTTTTTTGGCAAATTTCCTTTACGATCAGATAACCAGCATCATATTTTACATATTTTCCATGATATTATATTAAATGTAGGAAAATACCACATATAATTCAGACTTAGGCTAATAGGCTAATATTTTTGTATTTCAACTTTTCATTTGTTTTAGAAGCATATTTTTCCTGGAGTTGGCTTATCTGTCCCTGCAATTGAAATGTCCTGATCTGGCTGCTGACTGTCTGAGAGAACTTGAAAGTGGGGAAGTTTCTGTAAGTACAAATATATGGACAGTAATTGTCTTCTAGAAACTGGTTTATCTGTCAGTTAGCAGCCAATTTATTTATATTTAAATAGCATAATTTCTAACATAATAGTTAGATGATCTGAAAGTCAAATGAATGGAAGCCAATAGTTAAACCCTTTATTTCTGTGTCTTTTGATGCAAGGACACTAAGTGGCTCATTAAGCTCGAATGCTTGAGAAGTGAACTGGATGTTCAAAGAAGGAGAGCAAAAGTAGAAGAGTACTCCAGAAATGACGTGGAGGTAAGCAGTACTGTATTTCTGGAATTGGTAGGTTTTAAATGTCAAATAGAAAAACGTAATTAGTAGAATTCAGAGTTTTGTAATGGTGCAGTGAAATGTCTTATTCACACACTGTGCAATTTGATTCTTAGTACGTTCACGTTAACATAATCCAGTTATGATGCTCGGGGGGGGGATTGGGGATGACTACAAAATGTGGAACATAATTGGACTGCTTGGGGGCCAATACGATACGCCCAAAATCTCTAGCAGAAACTAATATACATATTTTAGGACCATTTGAGGATAGTAAGGAGGTTGGATCAGTGCCTGCAGAGTGCAGTGAAAGAAGGTGACGGTCCTGCCATACAGGCAGTGTGTGCTACTCTCTGGAACGTATGCCTGCCTCTCCTTCAGCACAATACTAGGAAGAGAATAAGAGGCCAACTCATTCGATTGGCCCAAACGCTGGAGGACATCCACAGGTGATTAATATCCTTGGGAAAATGTTTTCGTCAGGTTAAATATTTTTTCAAATATGCAAATATGCATGGTTAGCCTCTACTGCTTAACAGCCTTCTAGAAGATTATTCACTAATCTAATAAGTATATATGCAATTATGTTTAACCCAAAAGACTGACCTCTTAAGTATTGCATGCTGATTTGAGCAGATTTAAACATCAGTACCTATAGTCACACAGTGGAAAACAGGAGAAAACACACCTTAGTTACGCTGAAAAACAACCACTGCATACAGCTTTTACAGTATATTGACAATAACACAGTTAGATTCTGGTTTCAATATTTATTAACGCAAAACAAGAATATGTTTTTAGCATAATATAGAGATTTGGTGCTGTCAGGACAGTGCTGTCATTTTGTCCCAACTATCTAAGCTGGACTCGTCCCACACTCACCACCTTTTATAATTTGTACTGGATGGATCACCTGGAAATGTGAACGTGAAATGCCATGTCTAGAACAACTGGATGGATCACCTGGCAATGTAGAAGTTAATAAATGCTCAGTTAATGGTCACATTCTTGGAACCACCACCATCAATGTATGAGCCCTGGGAGGGCTTTGTCAAAAAAAAGTTTTAATACCACTGGGATATCTGGTGTGCACAATGTACATGTAACTCATTATTATTCAACTGTGGCTTTTCTCCCAAAAGACTTACAGCTGAGGGAAGAAGTGCAATTTATGTGCACTTCATGGGGTTTGAACACCTGAGCGTTTGGTTGCTGGCAGAGTGATCTATCTGTTGAACTGTTGAAAGAAATACTAAAGCATCCTTCAGCATCCGGGGTGGTTGCATAATATACAGGACGGATGGAAAATTGAACAAAAATATGAATGTTCTTATGTAGTGTTTATATACATGGGACTAGCCCTAATCAGTAAGCGCAGCATTTGCAAATCGAAGTACTTTTAACTATTCACTTAGAAAGAATTCGTGTTTAGAATGGGTAAACCTTTAATAGCCTTCATTTTTTTACACTACTGCACTGCATTGCTATGAATGGAATAATAAGATGAATAAGTAGTAATGTTCATCAAATACTTTTTGATTTATCACATTCTTAAGGTCAAATGTCCTCTGCTTTCACCTTTCCCTTTGTTGCTTCAACTTTGGGACAATCTGTCTTAAAATTTAATCAGTTTTACTTCTGCACCCATAAAATGCCTCTGCAAAGTTTGAATATTTTTTGAGTTACTGTCTTGATGGGATCAAGTGTCAAATCTGCCGCTTTTTATTTATTTTTTTGCTATCTATCTTGTAATGCAGCTTCAGCTTTTGGGGCGATCAGTCACAAAATTTTATCAGTTCCATTCTGTCCCCCCCCCACCCTCACAATGCCTCTGCAAAGTTTGAAAAAAATCCATCAAATGGATTTTATTGAGTTACTGCCTTGACAGATTGTCGATTGTCAAAACTGTCTTTTTTTGGCTATCACTACGTGGCGCTGCTTCAGTTTTGTAGAGATCTTTCTCAAAATGTAATTCAGAATAGTAGCTCACTATTAAAATCCCTGTGCATAGTTTAAAAAATATCTGGGAAACGGTTTTTGAGTTATTGGCTCGCATACCAAAATGTCTAAGGTGGCGGACCTGTACCGAAACCATATGGAATCCCCAAGGTTGGGGAATACATTTATATTTTGGGATAAAAGTCTGTAAACAGAGCAAGGTTAGAACAATACAGAGCAAAAACTAGAAATTAGTCTTTTAAATGAAAACTATCAGCACAGAATGAAAAGCTCCAAAGTAATATATCTTGAATTCCCAAAGCAAATAAGTCAGGAAATAGGAAAGCAGGAGCTAACGCTGTTATGGAAGGTTGCCCCTGGCTCCCTCAATTCATTTTTGTTCATTTTTGGTCTAGTCCCAGTTGATCCCACTTGAAGAATGTGCTCCATTGAGGACCAGCTGGACTTCATTACCTGGGAATGTCTTCTGGCATTAGTGCAGTGATCAATCACCAGAAAGAAAACCAGTGAAACCACTGAGTCCAACACTGTAACTCTGCCAGTTTTGAATAACAATAGCTAGATTGCTTCCATATTCAGTAAAACGTATTTAGTCACCAGGAAATCATTTTTTTCCCATTGTAAGAGCACTGCTGTGTGACGTGTGTGCTTTAACAGGGTGTGCATATTATGGCAATTTAGAAACACCAATAATCTCTGAGATAGGAAACCAAGGTACACACAAACTTCACACACAGAGCAGGAATGGAACCTGCTGTTTAGGTGTGAGGCCACACTGATTCGCTCTGAATCACTGTTCCCCTATAGCAGGCACTGAACAGTATGTAATAATATGTTATTTCACTGACATTGATTTTGTTTAGATTACGGTATATTACTTGACAGGAAAATCTCTCTTTAAAATCAGTTTACTGAAGTTTAGAACCGTAATGGAGTGGCTGCCTCCTGCCTTTTTATTTAAATTGTCCATATGAATAATTTGACTTGTTTTTGTGCTCTGTGCACTTAGATAAGTATAATAATTTACATAGCACTACACATATGCAGTAGATCACATCACAGCACAACAGTGACATTCTAAGTATGTTTGTTTCTGTGTGCATCTTACAGTCCAATGTTGGAGTTGCGCTGTCAGATTCATAGTGAAGTTGGTGAACTAGAAGCAGAAGAGGATCGTTTGAAATCCGCACTAGAACACCTACAGAAGGCCTTGCGTCTGGATGAGAGCGGGCTGTACCGAGAGCGCCTATCTACGGCCTTGTATCAGCTACAGATAAAAAGCATGATGTACAAGACACCGGAGAAGGAGGAAGATCAAGCAGCTTTGCTTATTGACCAGGTGTGTAGACATGTGCTCCAATTTAACCTTATTAGTGAGGCTGAATGTCTGACTTAAATATAAAACTTTCATTGTTGTTTTGTTCTCTGGAATATACTGAAGTCCTCACAAAGTAGAAGCCATTCCTTCTACTCTGTATTTTTTGGTATCAGCTTTTCAAAAGTTCTATACAAAATATGATGAAATCAGTTGTTTTAAAGAAAAAAAATTATGCATCATTGAAAAATAACATTTGGTACAGTATGCTTTTGCTGCAGTCATTAGTTGTAGGAATGAGATTATACTGATGCCCACCAGCTCTTAGCAGGTACTTCAAATTGTGTACAATTTTCATGTAGGGCCACAAATTTTAAGTGTGACTAAAATGAGGACTTCAGCTGAACCACTGGAGTTAGGCTAATAGGTGAAGCTGAATTGCCTGTAGTGTGGGAGTGTGCCCTGTAATGGACATGCATCCCATCCCAGGTGTACCACAACCTTATGCCTTACCCTGCCCAGGATAGACTGCAGGTAGGGCCAGGTAGCCCCCCTTTCATGACTAGACTTAAACTGAAAATTGGTCAGTTGGGCCTGCCCAAAATAAGCGGGTTGGAGATGGATGGATGACTCACTGGAGGATATTGACTTATTTATTCTTGGGTTGCTCTTTTGTTGCTTTGAACACATGCTTGAGATCATTGTCCTGCTGAAATCTGATTTTCTTTCTAAGTTTGTTTTTTAGGAGACCTGTAAAAAATTGCTGTATTTTTCTGTATTCGTAATACATATTTGTTCAGGTCTCACAATATTTTCTTTGCTTGTTGATAAAAAGTATCCCCAACACATACTGACATTGCCAGGGTTCACATTACGCGTGTTTTTTTTTTAACAAGGACTTTTTCCTCCATCTCCATCTTGTATAGGCCCATCTTATCCACAGCTGTTGACATCACTGATTGGTGCACTTTAGCTCCACTCTCAGCCACTGAATTCTGTAGCTCTTCTAATATGATCACTGGCATCTCCTTGCCTTCTTCCTAGTGATGTAACTTACACTATTGATCCAATTTTTCTCCCTGGGATGTAAATAGCTTGTTACCCTTTTACTATTGTATGCTTTTGCATTACTTTGTCTCTGAATTCCATGAAATGCTCTTCATTCTTCTTTTTAAAACATTTTCTTACCAATTCAAAGTAAGATCACTACTCCCTGAACAAAGTAGGGTTTTGTTTTATCAAGAAGACACGACAGTCAACTCAGTAATTCAAAGAAAAAGGTAACATTCTCAGGCAATTAAGTAATTTTAGTCAAAATTCATTTGTGTATAATTTGAGCTCCCCTGACACAGGTATTTATTTAATCAACATGACATATTCTTCTCAAACTTTAGTAATGTCTTCACCACTTCACTCATATTTGCTTGGATATGTGTAAGGTAGGTATATATACATACATCATGAAAAGTATCATTAAATAAAGCTTAACAAGTGAAAGTAGTGCACATCTGAATATTTTTGTGTGGCCTTGTGTGTATTGTAAAGTTTTGCATTTAAAGACAATATGTGCTCCTTTATTAAAGGCAAAAAGAGCAAGCTCAAAGAATGCCATGAAACAGAATCGGTCTTTGCTGGTGAAGGCCGGTGGAGCTTTGGCCCCCGTCACCTTTCAGGTGGTCCTTAATGCAGATGTGGAATTGGAAGGTAAACTCAGATTCTTCTGAAGAATTACCCGTGTCACTGCTAGATCAGAGCTACTTAACACAATAACTGATCTCCATGCTGTTACCAGGGTAACACACACCCTGGCAGGAGCTGGGGGATGGGTGGGACCCTTTTGGGACTGCAGAAACATGCCTTGTGAAATCTCCATGACAACTCTAGTTGCAGAGAAAACTAAGCATAGGAAATTCAGCGGACATATTGTGACTGTTAATGTGTGTTGCTGTGAATCTTACAGAATGGGATAGTGGGTGCTGGTGGATAATAATCATTTTCTTTCAGCTGCAGAATCATATATGTTCTATGTGATGTGTAGCATTATTGTTATATGCCTAGAGAAAAGGCTCATATTGAATACTGCTATGCTCGGTAAAGTTGATTGTCCATGTGGTGGACCTGTTATGGCAACAGGTGCTTCCATACACAATTCTTCAAGTTCAATTTTTGACCATAAGAGGTCGGCTGAAGAAGAATGGTGTGGATTTTTGGGTGATTTAATGATACTGTGATGCTTTAGTGGGTGGCGTGGTGGCCCGCAATTTGCACTGTAGCCTCTTGCCTTCAGAACTTGTCTTTTAAACCGTACCCTTTCCTTTGTATTTGTACAGTTTGCCTAAATCAGCCTTAATCCATCTATTTTTTATTTTTGTCATTGTTTTATTTTTACATCCACTGTCCTCAGACAAAGGTGCACAAAACCCAATTGATCAGCTCTCTACCAAAGCAAAACATCACATCGCATGTGTTCATGAAACAAATGGGCACATAAAGAAACAAGGAAATAGAAACGACAGACAGAGGTGTGTGTCCGTGTGCATGCATTGCTGTTTACTGTGCTTCTTTTCTAGGTCACACGATTCTGTCAAGTAGTTAAAGTGATTGTGTTCACAATTTTAGACTTGTTGTATCATACGTTTGTGTCCAATGAAAGAGTATATTAGATGCTTACCTGAATTATAAAAGATGATTTTACTAGGTAAAAGAAACATTTTACAGTAAATGTATCTGTTACGCCGTATAATTCTTAGTCACAGTTACAATTGTAACCAGAGGTGGATAGTTCAGGTCCAGAAAGTAAAAATCCAGACCAAGATTTTGTTTCAACCAAACAGCTCAGTACTCTGTGACTGTGACTCTTTATGCTAAACCAGTGGGTTGAAACCAAATCTTGGTGTGGATTTTTACTTTCTGGACCTGAACTTTCCACTTCTGATTGTAACACACTTCTTACATAGAGGAATGTTTTTTTGGGATATTGCTTGAGTGTGGGTATTGTGCATAGGAAATTGAGCACTAAGAGGCTGTTTTCCCAGAGTGAGACTGTGGGCAGCACTGGCTAAAATGGCCAGGAAGCAGGAAGCCTTTGATGTTTGCCGGGCAGCCTGCAGGTTCTGTCTGCTCTATGATGATGGACGCTGGAAGGCAGCCAAGCATGACAGTAAGTAAACGAAACCACAGAAGCTGTACATTTACACAGAAATGACAGTTGTGGTACTTGGCTTGTGTAGTATGACATAAGTATTTGATTTATTACAATCATATTTGGTAACACTTTACTTAAAGCAGGCATTACACATGCCTTCATAATGCATTATAAAGCATTCATGAAGTATTAAAAACCTATAACTTTGTAAAAAGGTATAACACATTATAGTCATGTGTATTGTGCATTATGAATACTCTGTGAAGGTCTCATCTATAATGCACTATAAAAACCTTCATAACGCAGCACATAGCATCATGAATTCTTATACTGACTTTTAATAATTATGCACACTATGCATAATTATTAATGCACTTTATTATTGCACTATGCGCATTATGAAGGTATTTATAGTGCATTATAGATGAGACCTTCATAGAGCATTCATAATGCATGGGAAACATGGCTATAATGTGATATGCCTTATTTATAAATATTTATAGCTATGTTTATAATACTTTGTGAATGTGTTACAATGAATAATAAGAACAATGACATGAATTAAAAAATGAATTATAAGGTTTTATGAATATGGGCTTCATATAAAGTATTACAGCATATTTGTATATGCACATTGTTCACAGACAGTGTATGGGTTGTTGGCTTATTGGCATTGCATAACTGATTGTACATGGTTGCTTTTCATTAGATCTGTAACAGATTTAAAATAAAATGTTTAAATATTTGATACAGATCATACAATACTTGGCTTCCTGGAAATGGTAGACCATCAGGAAGCCAGTTTCTTTCCAGTGCTTCTGTCTCCATGAATCTTCAACTGTTACTAAACACTCTTTCTCTGGGGGAAACAGGTTGTTCCACTAAATAATAGTCGTGACAAAAATATTTTTGAAGAAATTCAATTACTTGTCTCTGAGTCTTATTTGTTGGTTTTTGTGTAAATTGTCTCTTGCAATGCAGGTGTTCTAATACTATTACTTGAACACGTGCCTCTGATTCTCAGGTGAATGTTTAAAAGATGAAAGTTCAAGTTTCCATGACGAGGGGCAGTTTTCTCTCTCTGCAGAGAGAGACTTGCTTCGACTACTTGCCGAGGTTCACTTTATTAATGGAGAGGTCAGTCTCTTGCATATTTTATCTTCTAATTTTCTGTTAATGACTGTAAGGGCGGTAGGGGTCATAGTAGATATGAATCCAGGCTTCTCACCCATACGGTTCTTTGAATGGAGCTTGTTGCTGTACAGGTGGTTTTGCTGAAAGAACCGCAAGCTGTGCATACATTAATAAAAGTAATTAATTGAGTTTAAAATCACTCTCTTTGCTTCTTTTAATTCTTCTTTTAACTCCATCCTGATGTTCCTTTCCATTTCCTCTCTTGCTCTCCACCACCACCACTGCCCTGTGTCTCTTCACCACTCACTTCCATTTATTTCACGTGTTCCGTTTTTTTTTTTAGCTAGCCACATTTATTAAAACAATCTCATTCTTCTGTCTTTTTTCTGATTCCGGTCTCGGACAATAGCTCTAATTCCAGCCCCTCCCACTAAATCCATCTCCTTTTAGTGCTCATTATGTGAGCCTCAAGCACAGAACTGCTGATTTCCCCTCTGCAGACACGTAGCTACCTGTGCTGTGGTTAAAGATACTATACATTCATTTTAATCTTTTTCAAAAAGAACCAGAATAGATTTTGGAAAAGCAGTATTTGTAGTGCATAGTCTCATTCTCAGAAATGGTCCTTTCTCCTTTTTTGCAGAGAGAGTAGTTTCAGCAGACAGTTTTGGCCTCCTTTCACTCCCCCCCCCCCCCCCCCCCCCCCCCCCCCCCCGCTGTGTGTCGCCTTCTGCAGCACTAACGTTGCTCTAGCAGAATGTTTAAATTAATCAATAAGGAAGGGCTCTACTGTTCCAGAACAGAGCCTTGCAGGGCTCAAGCTGTCATCGGCAAAACTCAGAAGCTGTATTTCAAATAAAACACGTAACGGGATAGGGTTGTACAATTGTGAGTGTGATTCTTTGTAAGTTTATTACTGCTGCGTCAGTTTATTACTGCCGCTTTTTCAGAAAGGAAAACCACAAATCCCTAAAGCTCAGAAAAAAGGGGCATGATATGTAGAAATAAAAAAGCTTTTACACATGCAAATGAGGAGGACATTTTTAAATACAAAATACTGTAAATGTGTGCCGTGCAGTGGAATGGCCTCCCATGGAGGCCAGCACTCCAGGCTAGCAATGAAACTCTACTGAATAAGCAGTTTATTTTATTAAAGTATTTATTAAAGTCCCATTCATTCATTCATTAATTCATCTTGGTCTCTTTGGATTGTTTATTAGGCCACTATACAAAAACTACATTCAGAGGGTGTTGATTTCAACCAGGAGCCATTACCACCAAAGGGCACATGGAGAGAGCCAACAGAGAACATTTCTCAAAGACTAGAGGAAAATCCAGAATGGACAGTATATAGGTGCGGAAACACACTCTAATCATAGACATGTACTTTGATAGTATATGTAAGTGACGACTTTTACAGGAAGTGGTGAATTATGAAACATGAATTGAAATCATAGAGGCAACTCCCTGATTTTCTGTGTGCTGTACATGCAACTCCACTATGTCCCCATCAGTATTTACAAGTAAGTGTACGGAGACTGGTGCTGACAAGTGAAACCCCCTGTTGACTTAGGGAATGGGTCGGGGAGCTGTCTGCATATGCCACAGCCAGCTTCCTGCGGGCCGCAGAGCTGGGGGCTGACCTCCAGGAGGCATGGCTAGTGTCAAATGCAGCTGTTTATCTGTGGAACCACAACAGCCATGTCCTGGCTTCTGGGGGGCACTGCCAGCTGCAGGCCACTTTTCACAAACTAATAAACTTGATGAAACTGATGGGGGAAACCAGGTAGACCACAGTTTTTTCCTCTACTTCATATATTATACAGTGTATTAGAATTAGAATGATTATGTATATTAGAATCATGTTGTTTTTATTTTTGTGGAAAAAATGAATATTTTAAATGTATAATATAGTACAATGATATTTGTGTATTTGTATATTTCATAATATTTTTATTTCTTATGTAATGAAACATACATTAAATGTGAAATGAACATGTGGTTACAACATACAATGGCATATGTGGCATATGGCAATAATATACAATGGTAAACGTATGTTAAGTGTTTCTGTAGAATATCTTCTGAAAGAAATGTATTTTGCAGGGAGCCGCTGCTGCTGGTTTTGCTGTGCAGTGTGGTAGCCAAAGGCTTGATTCAGCCTCTGAGTCTGCCTGTCAGGACTACTCAGGAGAAGCAGGACAATGAAAGGAGCCAGGAAGCTAACAAGGGTAAAAGAGGGGCCGGGAAAGGCACCGTAAAGCCGGGCAGCATTTCCAGCATCCTCCCAGACCCCAGTGCTCTTCAGGACATCAAGATAGCTCTGGAGGTACACTTCCGCTTCCCGGACTGCTTATTGCTGTGTCATTAATAAGTAATCAAAAGACATTCAACACCACATCTTGTAAAAGACAGAGGAGAACTTTGGAAGTTATAGTGGCTGTGTAATAGTATTGGAAGCCATCTTATGGAAGCTCTTTGGTTGGATGATTATTTGGCATGTTGATATATACAATTGGTGAGGAATATGAAGCTATTTCACAAAAGCTGGTGCACCCTATGGTGCAAACACTGTTTTTTTTCCTATGAGCTGGTTCACGTAATAACTTCCCCAGAGGTAGATTTCAAATACAGATTCTTAGATGGATTATAACTTTAAATAAATTACCTTTCGCTGTAAATATGAGGTTAGACATGATTAGAAAATGACGCATGCAGGTTTTGCAGCAGCATGTCAGCTGAATAACATGCCACTGAGTATTTTTAAAAATGGTTTAACAGTAAATGATTGGATGGGAAGGTAAAATAATGTTATGTGTTTCAATCTCTCACCCAAAGCTGTCATAGTTGATGAATTCGTGTAAGAGCACTAAAAAATATCTGACAGCAGCTTTTGCTGGTAACAAGTGAGATAGCATTGAATGATGCAGTTAAATTGTGAGCCGTTGGTGATGAGGGTGACCCCTTAGATCCGTCTCTGTTAGGAACATAGCCCTGTGATAGACTCCAGAATCGAGCATGGCCCTGTCCCCCAGAAGCAGAGTAGGACTGAGCTAATGGGTTGCTAATGGGATATTTTTCACATTGCCAATCTGATGTTATAGAGTTGTCCTGAAGTCTGCAGAGCTATTTTGAGGCTTGTCTCGAAAGCTTCACATAGGTTGCTTTGGTTCCCAGAAGCACACATAAGTATATTTTCAGATGTCTTTGAAGCTAAATTTCCAGGGGCAAACTTGCCAGTGGCATATTCCTAGAGGGCTTCAGCCATACTGGTCGGTGTGCATATATATATGCACACACACAATAATTTTTTTCTTCAATGTGCATTTTTTGAGCAAATAATATTTTAATATTCAGGATCTTATCAGTGGTTTTACAATGTTTATTTATATTATTATTTAACTAGTAGTTAATGTCATCACAGTCAAATGTATCATAAAATTTATAAGCTAATATTTTTGTCTTTTCAAACTCAGAATTACAATTAATGTGCTATTAATGTGAACAGTGGTTCAATGTGAACCACTGTTCTATGTAAATGTCACTGCCCCTTAGTGTAAAGTGGGAAAAATGATTCTCATGCAGTTATGTGACTACGCCTTGCACCTGACCAATGGCAACGTCCCCGGAGAACCTCTGCTTATTGCTGCACGGAAGGAGGTTATTGCCATATGGGTGCAGATCAAGCAGATGCTCCAACAGCAGATTGAGCAGAAGTTGGATGTTGGAGATGAGGTGACGCCTTCTGTCTGCTACACTTCTGACACCCCCGCCCCCCCCCCACACACACACACTGTAGAGCATTCTTGTCCATCTCTTGTTTTGGTCAACTTTTGCCATTTCATTTATCCAGTGCTTGTACTAGCTAAATTATTCAGTGGTCTGTAGGCTATTTTTTCTACCAAATGTTATGTGGCATTTCCAGTAGATGAGTTGCCTTTGCTTGATTTTAAAGCATTTCTGGCATTTCATTAGTTATATCTATAAATTATTTTTAGGTTGTCATGGCTTTTGTGTGGTGACACTTCAAAATCTCTTTTTTTTATTTGTGTTTTCAGAGTAACAATGAAACCGTGATTAATATGACGCATGTGCTCCTTGGAACTGAAATGCTACTTTGTAATATTAACTCAACAGTAATGGAATTTTCAGTTCCCAGTCTGTCTGTGGTAAGTTTTAAATATGTGGTTTAAATATTTAGCTCATATCCTTTACTGAAATAATTTTTAATAATTAATACATTTTAATATTTACAGCATTTTCTATCTTAAAGCAAATTACCTGTAATTCTTACATATATTATTATATTCTTCTTAAATGATTGAAGTTTTAGTGATTTAAATGTAATCTGGGTGAAAATTTTGTATTTCTGATCCTAATTGACCTTGGCACAACTTTCTTTTTTACCGTTCAGCTAGTAAAGATGGCGTCAGACTGCAGGTGGACAGACCCTGCAGTCGAGCTGCAGATATGGACCCACCTGTTGCATTTTGCTCACCAGGCCCAGGATCACGACTTGATCATGATCTGCTCTCAAAATGCGCTGCAGCTGGAAGCTGCTGCTGTGAAGTGGGTGAAGACCGCAGCGTGTGTCCTGTGAGTTTGTTTCCATGGAGACACACGCAACATGGTTTCACTCAAACTGGAACTATACTAAATGGCTTTTACCGTACCATATCGTATCATACCAAATCATACGATACCATACCTTGCCATACTGCTTTCTTGCAACTCGATCCGTAGATAAACTTGGCGTCATTGGACACATACAGTATCAGTTATACAAATATTTTTTAAATTCAAACCATTCATTCATTTTGCAGGACAGCGCAAAATGAAACAGTAAAATCACAGAGCAACATCTAATTAAATTAATTGTAGTTTAACTCATTTGTTCCCCTTTTGGTCTTGATAATTCCCCTTTCCTGTAAATGATTTAAGTTCAGAAAAACCCTTGATATTCCAAAGAAGCATTGCACATTGGATCCTTTTTTGGTGAATTATGTAATATACTGATCATTTATTTAAAAGCTTTGCAAAATATTGCAACACTTTTCATACATTCTCTTTCTGTGTGCATTGTTTTATTAATAGGAAGTTGGTGTTACAGCTTTTGATGTTACATTTGGTGCAGAGAACACAAATGCCATCTAGTGGTGCTCCGAGGTTAATACACCGATTTTAAATAAGTTAAAATGTATGTTGTTCAGTTATAGTCCGAGCAAATGTGGCAGCCTAGGCGAGCATCACCGCCAGCGCCCCCTCATCCAAGGTGAAGTGGGTGGCCACCTGTGTGTTGTCTATAGGACTAACCAACCCTGATCCTGATTTATTAGGTGATATAATGATTTTATGGAGAAATTGCAACATACAGAGCTCTGATTTAATTGCTATTTTATGTCTCTTCAAAGATGCAGCAGTAGTGCAGTCCAGGACATGCTAAGCAATGTGGCATGTATAAGGGGTCAGAGTGCTATCCAGAAATCAAAAGGAGATCCTCTCAGGTACAGGGATGCCTTGCAAACTCTGCAGGCTGCTGTCAGGTGAGCCTTGTCAAACATTAACCCCAAGGTACAATTTATATAAATGATTTGCTTGCTTTGGATAATAATTGCCAAATTCCATCCATCCATTATTTATGCTGCTGAATCCATTTCGGGTCCCTAGTCAGCCAATCCTAGCTGACTACGGGCACAAGGCAGGGTACACCCTAGACAGGGTGCCAATCCATCACAGGGCAACACAGAGACAGACAGCCATCCACACACATTCACACCTATGGGCAATTCTAGAGTAGGCAATCGACCTAATCTGCTTGTCTTTGGACTGTGGGAGGAAACCGGAGCACCTGGAGGAAACCCACGCAGGCACAGGGAGAACATGCAAACTCCACACAGAAAGGCCCCCTGGCTGACCACTCACAGTATCCTGCTTAGGCTTTCAGGCTGGGCTGATGTGTGCCCTGGACAGGGTGCAGTGATTCCCAGTCCATTCCATGAGGACCCACAGACAGTCCACAGTTTTGCTGCCTCCCAGCTCCGGCTAGGGAACTGTGAGGGAACAAAAATGTGAACCATCTACTGTAGTAGAGAGCTCAGAGGGAGCAAAATCATGGACTGGCTGTGGGTCCCCAAGGACCGGATCAGGAAACACTGCCAAATGCATGCCTTTGGACTGCAGGAGGAAACAGGATCACTCAGAAACCCGGGCGACATGAGGAAAACATGCAAACACACACTTATACACATACAGGATGCAGGTGGGATTCAACCCCCATGGCCTGGAGGCACACGCACAAGGAAACCGCTAATTACTGAGCCCCCTATTAATAATCACACATCCCAAAAATATTTTTCACTCTACAGATCCCTTGCTAATCTTGTGAATTAATAATCGTGATTATTTATATATAATTTAGTTTGGTTTAAAATTAAAGTTTTGCAGAACGAGCTGGAGACTATACCATGTGTGTCGCGGCTGCAAAGCACTATTGGAACGCATGCCTGCCCTTGATGGACACACCTCTGCAGAGACAGGAGCTTAAAGCTCCTCTGGAGGAAATCCTCAGAGCCATTGCCAGCACCAGAACTACAGGGAAAAAGGTTTGGATACCACTGTGCTAATGCAGTTCAGTTCAATCAAATCAAATCCAGTTAAGCCTGAGTTACTGCAGTATCTTTTAAATTGTCCGATGCCTTTTTTCTCCTTCAGGAAGAAGGAAAGATATTAGCCACACAGGCAAAATTATTCCATGAGTGCTCTTCGGGATTCATAAGAAACTCACAGAGTGAGTCTCGATGAATCACTCTCCAAAAAGGACATGTTCTGCAACTTGCTTCTGGTTTTACATTGCTTTTTATTATTACGGAGTAATCGTAAAAGTGTAAAGCCTTGTCAGACTTTCAATTAGTTTTCAAGCATTTATCAGAATCAGAATCAGCTTTTTTCGCCAAGTGTGTTGGGGCACACAAGGAATTTGCTTCCGGTTGCTTGTGACTCCATAGTACATTGACAATGGATAACAGTATACAAACAATAACAATACCCAGACAATAAATTACACTATACAAGAGAAAAAAGAATTAAACAGAAATATACACACAAATACACACACATATGTAAATATATATACACACATGGGTAACCCACTGTGCAAAGCATAAGGGGCAGATGAGTGCAGACAATTTAAAGGTGACAGAAGGCAGATGACATAGCTTAGCTGTTTATTGTAACATTTTTGCATTCCGCAGCCCTTGAAGTCACAGATGTTGACGTGGCCCTGAGAGTGGCCGTGTACAGCCTCCTGTTTCGTATTCATGCTGACCGAGCTGAGTGGCAGGCAGGGCTGCTGCTCCTGGACCAGGCCATACGGGAGCTGCCACACACACGACACGTGCAGTAGGTGCAGGGCCACAATCTCTCTCTGTTTTAATATCTGTTATGGAAGTTAAAATAAAATGTCTGGATATTTTACATGAGATATTCAGGTTTCCTCCTTTTCTCCAGGGACCTTCAGGTTATAAATGTAAATTGGAATGCTTTTTTTGGCGTATGCCATCTTTTCCTCCTTTGAGACAAAGTTTGCGGTCCAAGCAAAGGGTTAGCAATTTATCCAGCATCTATGGGAGCTTTCAGGGGGTTAAGGGCCTTGCTCAACGGCCCACTGGATATGTGACTATTCTGCCAAGGCTGTGTTTTGAATCAGCAACCTATCAATCACAAGCACTGAGCGCTAACCCGCTGAGTCACACACCACCCCTGTGTGTAATTTGTACCTGATTGGCAGGATCATCTTTGAACACCGTGTTTTGGCAAAAGCGAGGTTGGGTCAGAACATAGTGGTGGACATGCAGAGGTTCTGTGACGAGGGAGAGGAGCGTCTGTCCCGCATGTGGCACCGCGCGGCCCGATGCTCTGGAGACCCCGCCCAGCAGCTGGCCTTCTACCAAAATGCTATTATGTCCTTGCAGGTAGGTGCACATCCTATCGCTGTCATTGATGTGAGATTGTTGCTAATGTCTTGGCGGAAACATCTAAAGTCATCAGGACCCCTAAATTAATGTTAAGTATGAGATGAGTACAGATTTAGATTTAAGTCTTATAAGATGTCTTTTAATCTTACCTTATAAATAAAATATGCATGAAATCTGTACCATGGACCCTGAATATGTTTTATTGATTTCACCATAAATTTCCTCCAAGAATCTGCAGTCTGCCAATGATAAAAAGTTTTATTTTTTATTTTTTTGCACACTTGGGATACATCTGCTCCTTATAATGTGGATCTTCTTTCATCTTATTAAGCTGCCCTTAAATATGTAGGATGTTTTGACATTTTAATTCCCCCTCAACTTGTCCTCATTGAACGAAATAGAAAATAAAACATAGGGAAACAACTACATAAATGAATCAATTAAAATAATAGACAATAATAGACAAGTTGTCTCATTAACTTTATGGATACCTAACCCTATTTCCTAACCCTACTGAGAATATTCATCCACATATCTTTGACAGGGTCAAGCATTCAGCTTAGGACACAAGGCAGAGATACACCCTAAACAGGCTGCCTATCCATAACAAGGCACACGTACAAAGGCACAGCAGACATTTTAGTAATGCCACTCAGTCTAACTGCATGTCTTAGGATATGCAAACTCCACACACACCGAGCAGATCTGAGGTTCAAACCCATAACCCTGAATGTGTGAGTTAGCTTTCCTACCGCTGTCTTTCTTTGGAACATTTTATGAAGATAAAACCAAATGGTGAAAGATTAAAATAGTTGCATATCTGAGAACTACATATTAGTTAAACATCTGTGCTGGATGGCTCATTGGGCAGCTGTTGTCTTATACCTCCAGGGTTCAAGGTTTTAATCCCACATTCACTTTGAGTGTTGAGCTGGCCTATTGTCCATCCGTCATATAGGTTTCCTCATGCAGTCCATTGACAGGCAATTAGCCTAACAGGAGTCCCGAAATTACCTATGGTGAAGCCAGGGTGTACCCAGCCTCATGCACTCTGCTACCTAGGGCCCACCAGACCAGAATAACATTAGTACAAAACTTTGAGGAGGCATTTCTCTTATAATTAATTTTCGAATTACTTCCTTTTGTACTACATATATGAACTATTTCAATGAAACTTTAACAACAGTTGTGATGCATGTGAAGAGAACACTGGCCCAAAAACCTGGATATCTGTGAGTAAATAAAGTAAGAATTTAGTGCAATATCTGTCCTATATATACAGTTTGTGCTGTCAGCTTAGTATTGATTGAAGAATCTCTTCTGTTGCAAGCTGTTCCTACTAAAAAGGTCACACCGGGTCAGTAATGAATTTCAATAGGCTTTGATTTGACATTATGTAGCAAAGACTCTGAAGATAGCACTTTAGTCACATTATTTTACAGTTTAACAGAACTTGCACTTTAATGTACTTACACACAGGGTGCTGACTCTCGGTGGCTGAAGGCTGAATATCTGCTCGAGTTTGGAGAATGGCTGTACTGTGGCCATTTCCCCCTTAATGATGCCCTGAATCAGATACAGCTGGCTATCGACCTCCTCTTAAATGTTAAAGCTGATGAAGAGGCCAGTCATGGTAAAGGAGCAGAGCTGTAATATTATTTTCTTTCTTAGTCTTCTACTCACTGTATTTTGTAGATTTTTTTTATATAAATAGACACAGTAATGATAAATAAAATTAAAATTTTGACTGTTTTTTTTTCATAAAAAATCTATAGCACAACCTTTTCACTGCCTGTGAATCTGAATAACAACACTTTTATATATGCATATGTTTTATCTGTTAGCATCATTGCTTTAAGTAAGGTATGCTGAATGAAGGCCTTTGTGTGTAAAAATGTATTCTATTGTCTTACAAATTGTCAGTTACCATATAAAGTTCCTGCACGATGTTTGTATTCCCTTTCAGCCATGTATATGCTGCAGAGAACTCCATGTTCCATTCCCATTGACAGATCTAAACGAAGGTGCGGGGCCAGTTTCTGCAAGTTGTCAGTCTCAGACAGGACTGGAGGGCCTGTGTTCCAGTCCACTGCTGTGTGACCTGAGGGATGTGAAGCAGTTGGCTGGGCTGGTCAGAGCGCACACGCTTCTGGCCACCATGGTGGGCAGAGCGTCCCGCCAGCATCTGCAGCACTGTTTTCTGGCCTGCGCCTATGTTCTGCGTATCTGGCAGGTAACAACTTGGCACACCCAGATCTACAAAAGAGCACAACTTTATTGCTAGTTATCCTACATTAAATGTAATTTTAACTCACCAAACTATTTGCCTTGTTTTGTCATTTGGGTAACTCCGGTTTCCCCCCACAGTCCAAAGACATGCTGAGGTTAATTGGAGTTCCTAAATTGCCCGTAGGTGTGTAT
>JAODKL010000062.1:10775400-10805331 GCA_026780765.1 Petrocephalus schoutedeni | reverse complement strand
TCCGGGATAGGCTCCGGACCCCCCGCGACCCTGAACAGGATAAGCGGGTTGGAAAATGGATGGATGGATGGATGTCATTTGGGTATAATTTGAGAGGCTTAGGATAACTTGACAAATACTACACACTTTCTTTTCTCTACCAGGTACTTACTGGTACATACTGTATAAATGATCTTTAGCTATGAAGTACATCTATGTTGTTGCAAATATTTATACTTCCACATCATGTTGTAGACTAGATTTACTTGCATAATATGTTAATCTATTACAAAACAATTCTATTATTTGCAAGTTTGTGTTTTGCATGTTTGACAGCCATTCTTAAGATCTTCAAGGTTTTTTTTTTTTACATTCCTGTAATGATAGATATCCTTGGCGACTGCAAGTGAAGTTATTGGAGAAACGGCCAGGAATCCAGTTTTTCCCTCTAAGTTGTCACCATCACCAACATTGAAGAAAGAAAAGGGGAAAAAGTCCAAAGAGGTTCTTGTTTCAAATAAATCAGTGGTTAACTTTATTCGTCAGCATTCTCAGCCAGGGTGCAGTCATCTAGTTTGTACTCAATTAAGTGTAGACTGTGAGAAATACTAATGCAATGACTATCCATCTCAAAACAAGTGCTACAAACAAAAACATCTGTAATGGTATGCTTCTATAATATGAGCAATTCTAATCCCTTTTTGTTGCTGGAATAATTTCTTCTTATTATTACTTATTCTTCCATCTTATTTCTTTAAGTAAGTCAATATTTTCATTTGACCCACCACAGTCCCTGCTGCCCACTGTTGAGGATATGTCCAAACAGAATGTTGCTGTGGTTTTTGTGCCTTCTAGCCCAGAGGAGTGGGCTCAATATGATTGTCCTAAGGAAGTAAGGCTGGCCATTGTGTTTGACACAAGCATGCATTCTGTCAACCGGGAGAGCATCAGCCAACCGGTGAGTCAAATTGAAGCTGTTCTTGTTAATTTGTATTTTTTGGGTACTGAAGACCCTGAAATGAGATTCTATCTGTGCTGTTGTTTTGTCTGGTCATTAGACCCAAAGCCTATACTTTCTGGACCTGCTGGCAAAAGAACTGCATTCTGCAGCTTTGACACACCTTACTCTGCCAGCTCTTCAGCTTGCAGAGCTCATTGCACATGACCTAATGGACAACAGGAGTCTCTCTGATCTCTACCGCCTCAGGTAACTGGCTGTGCTCCATCAGCTGTCAGTTTATTCAGCATTACCTAAAGTTACTAAATATATTGTATGGGTTCAGATACCTTTCCACTAATGACCTTGATTATTTAAACCACTTGTTTAATAAAGATGTAGCAATGTAAAATGTTGTTTGATGTTTAACATAACACTCTTTTTTTGTTTTTCTGACTTAAATGACGATCATGTTACTATTATTTTTGGAGCTATCCATACAGAAATCCAAAGAATTACTGCTTCACTTCCCTAAAAACTTTATATTTTTCAGAATTGCAATGAGCTGCTCAGCTTTGGGTTTAACCATGTCAGCGGAATACCAGGAAAAATGTGTCGGCTCAAAGTTCATATATGAAGAGGAACAAATTGCGTATGTGAATCCATCTGTATTGTATAGGCTGTTCATTAGTATTTTTACACAAGATGGAATGTTGCACACATAAATTAAGAAGTATTTTGGTCTTCTTATAAAATGTAAATCTAAAATATCTAAATTGCAAAATGAAGTATGTTGATATGTAATAAGCAGAAAGACATGACAGCATAATAACAGAAGAATTGTGTCACCTCAAGATGTTGTCCCATTTGTTGATGTTGTCCTTTAATTCATTATATGTTTCCCCTAACAATTCAAATTTACCTTGTCTCTCATGTGATATTTTATTGTGGTATGGTGAAACTAAATTCAAGATGTCGGAAGGCTATTTATCAGTGGAAGAAATATGGGCTTTGGACTGATTCTGACACTGATGTCAGTAACAAGGTTAGGTGGTTATTTTTTGCAACATCTTCAGACTTATTGGGCATTATTTGATATATCCTTACTCACAATGACAACCATACAGAAAGCAGACTGTCACAATTCATTTATAGTATTTATTCATATTCATTTATTGCTAATAAATTAGACCTTGGGAAGACTCCAAAACATTCTCCTGAAATCAACCCCTGACTTATGTAATTGGTTTCATGTGTTTTGTTTACTTTTATTGAATGCCGTGTTTCTCTATAAATAAAATGATGCTGATATGCTTTGACTGAACAGGACATGTTCATTTGGGGAAGATCAAGTGGACCTTATGCTCACCATATTTGGATTGACAAAGCTGAATTATGTCTCAGTATGGGTTTATATCAGCCAGCCAGACTTCTTCTTGGAGAGGCTAACCTTGTTGCAAAGGTTGGTATAAATGAAAAAACCTCTTATATACATTTGTCCATATAGTCACATCTGTAGACAGACATTAATTAGTAACTTAATATAATTATAATTGCAATATTCTGACATTTAAAAAGCACCAGTACTACTTTCTGTATATATTTCTGTATATTATTTGCCACTCTTGCTTTTTGCCTATTGCTTTAATAAAATGCATCAGTGGAGTGAAGGACATTTTTCCATTTCTGTTAAATGATATGAATTCATGGGTTTTGTGTTTCATGAGCCAGGGACTCAATGACAGGGCTGCAGAAGCAAAGAGCTTACTGTTCCTCGCTAACCTGGCCCGACATGAGCAAAACTACAATCAAGCTCTGGCACTGCTGGAAGCAGCCCAAGATATTGGAGGTGATGAGGACTTCTGGTACAACGTGACCATGAGTCTTGCAGAAGCTCTGGCAGAGGAAGAAGCCCATGACAAAAAATTACAGGTGAACCCCATTTAATATGAACAGGATATGTCAGCCTTGTGTAATTACAAATTAACATTCATTTTGAATTATTTTGTTATTTTTTATCTCAAGCAGGCATGTTTGATACTGGAGTGTGCTGTCAGTGTCCACAAGTCTGTTTTGGAGAAGAGGCCCAACAGAAATCCTGTTTTAAAGTACCGGATTGCATTGATGGAAGCTAGGTGAGTGTCCTGAATATTTAGTGGTTAGCGTCAAGGATTACAAGTGTACACATATGATATACAGCATATGAGGGTGCTCTAGGCCAAAAGGCCAGTGATCCACTTTGTGGTTATGTTGTCTGACGGTCCACATGTATTGGACACTGTGATGAAGAGAGGAATAAAGCTATCAAAAAATCAATGTTTGGTGGTGAATTGGATTGGGTGCATGGGGCAGAGGTCCACTGTACCAGGACAACCCAGATGCCCACTCAGCATTTGCTGGTGGTGTCTAGCTAAAGCTTCTGTCTGACATGAATTCAACTCACACCGCTGCAAAAACCTGTGAGGTTGTTATCTTAAGTCGGATTGCACCAGGCCTCAGTCGCTACACTGGCTGCAAAAAACTGCATGCTGAAGGAAGAGATGAATACGCTGGATGGATTATGCCTCCCAGGTGACTTGGAAACATCTAGGAGTCCCCCAGAATGAACAAGAGGCTGTTGCCATGGGAAATGGCATCTGGTCTGACCTTACCAGGAAAAGTGATGGGAAAATGCATACTTTGACGATATCATCAAATGATCATGATCATGGTATCATAACTTTTCTTGTAGGAGAGCACTTTTTCAAATTCAGTCTCACCCCGAGGTCGGTGTCCATCCTGACTATGTGAAGACATTAATGACAAGCTGTGATGCACTGAGAGAAACCACTAATGAATTTCTTATGCTGGGGGATCGAGAACAAGGCGCAGAGACTGCTTTGCAGCATGTAGAAACCCTCAGGTACAGTAAGAATTTTTTTATATTCAGGGATCCATGGCATTTTTATATCCAGGGATTTTTGGTCATGTTCTTCAAAACCCACTATCTGTACTTACTTCTGCTCCGAGTCACATCTGAAAGGTGCATTATGCAAATTTTATGTTGCTTGTGGCAGCAAAGTACATTACAATGGCAGTCTGTCTAAATAAGCAATCATCATTAATTCACCATTTTCAGTCATTGTTTCTACATTATATAAAATGTGTGATGTGTGATTTTGACACCATGCCATTATGAAAATGTGGGGAAGTGATTGTGCTGATTTGTTGGGTAGCAGCCTCACACCTCCAGAAGAGCGTTAGACTCCAGGCCCTGGGGGTTGCATTTTCTATGCCTAGCTATGCAGGAGATTTTTCCAGGAGTCCAAATGCATGCACTTATTTGAATCGGTGTCACTATAATGCCCATAGTGTATGATTATATGTGTATGATTATATGTCCTGCAGTGGATCTAGGGTGTCCACTGTCTTGTGCCCTGTACTAGAATATGAGCTCCATGCCCATTCCAGATATATTGTTTTATCAGAATTTTCAATTATTCAATCCAATGCTTTACTCTAGGAGCAAAAAGCAGTGTTTAGTGAAAAGTTCTTGCTTAAAATAACTGTTACCAAATTTATTCTTGTATGAAGTTACCTATTTGGACTCTGCAATACACCATTTTTGTTTCCTATTGAAAGGCTCTTTCATGCATATTGTGATGTTGTGAAAATTAATTTCTGCGTATTTCACACTGCACGTAACCGTCACTCACTTGTGTGAAAAATGCCAGAGCTGTGTAGGCCATCAATGGCTGTCTTGATATTCTTGCCTACTCTCTGCCATTTTTTCCCCTCGGTTTTAATCGAAATGCTGCTAAATGTCGCCATAGCCAATGTGTGTTAAGAATACAAAGTGAAAATGCAGAGCTCTCTAATTCACCTATCTGCAGAAGTATCTTTATTCAACCATTATAGATTATTTGACTGCATGCTTTTTTCAAATGTTTATTTAGTGGAGACGTTTGTTCTGAGGAGTGTACCGGCAATGATCAATGCGCAGGATCAGCCAGTCTTTGGAGCAAATGGGGTTAGGGGTCTTGCTCAAGGGCCCTGTGGTGCCATCACTTTGCCAGACATGGGATTTGAGCCAACAACCATCTGATTACTGAAATTTTTGGTGCAACCTTACTTGGAACACTGACTATCTATTATGTTGCTTAAAGAAAAATCATATATTTGATTGATTGCATTGTTTTCTCATCATAATGTTTTATTTATTAATTTATATGTAGAAGATTTAATTTGATATTTAAATACTAACAAAAAAAACTTAAATATATTGTCAAGTCACAATTAAAATTCATTAAATAGTATAAAGTAGAATCTGCATGGATACCTAGTATGAAATCTTGTTTGTCATGTCTGTCTGAATTCTTCTAGTTAAGCATCATTTAAACATTCCCATGTGCTCTTAATGTTCCTGATTGTTTGTATTTATGTTATATATGTTTCCAAAGAATTCTTGCCAGACACACTGAGGACATGGAGCTAAAACAGAGACATCTATTGAACTCCTACTCTTTGATGCAAAAAGCTGTTACTGTCCAGCTCGATGTGGTCTTGGACATTCAGTGTATTCTTCTGCCTCAAGAGGTACAGCACATTTTTTTTATTACCGTTATTACTTTTTCTTTTATTATAACCACCATGGAATACATAAATTGCATTTTGGATGTTTGCAATTGTTCATATTCGTTTTAAACCAAATGCATGGTTTGTCTCTAGGAAAATTATTTTAAACTTTAGAGATATGCAATTTCATATTGTGTATTGCATGGCCATCAGAAGCGTTTTGAATGTGGGGGGGGACACACTGATGGGGTGAACTAATATTTTATGTTAAATGTGGGGGGGGTCCAAACAAATAATTATGAAATGTGCGGGGGACACCCCCCCCCCCCTCAGATTTAATGGCGGTGACGCCCATGGTGTACTGTATTATTGAATGTTGTTAATCTAAGTCTGTGTTATCAATCTATACGTCTGTGTAAAATGCAAGAACCTAAATCTCATTCCCTGAGAGGAAAGGAAAGGAAAAAGGAAAAAACACTGAAGCTGGTTCTGAGTCTTAATCCTCCAAATAACCAAGTTAATGTTTAAATTTTGTTAAAACAACTTTTGTTGTATATGCAAGATATTAACAAATATTTTAACAAGTAGTATAATTTCTAATTTCATTATTAGGCATTGATACTAACAGCAATTTATTGATTGACATTTCTTTACTTTCTATCTTTGTCTCAGAATAAAACATACTTGGTTCAGTTTAGTAAGGTTTATATATAACTAAAGTGAAATAGCCTAGATCTGGCAATAGGGGGCACTCACGGCACATTACATTGCTTTTGTTAGTTTTTTGTCTGAACAATGGAGTCAAACATGTTTTGTGAAATAAGTGTAATACTGAGAATGGACTTTAAAGTTTGAATTATGAGTCTCCATTCTATTACATTATATTGGGGCTATTTTAGTCATTGTAGCTTTTGGTTCTGCTTTAATTTACAAATTTACTGTGCATTTTTCCTACAGTCTTACTTTATTAGGCTAAAACACCACAAAACAATTTCTGCAAAAACAGCATTATTACTAATACAGAATGAATGCATGAGTACTTTATATTCCTGGTGAATTTCCTTGACTCTGCATTAAACAAAAATAATTAATTGATAATTAACGAATGAAATCATGACAACAGGAAGTAAAATAGCTATTTAGCTGAAGAAAAAACTTATTATTGTAAGTAGCAAAGCTTTAGCGGGGATCAAGATATAGAAAGGTGCAATGTTGCTGGTCTGTGTTTCTTGCCAGGCTCAAGCCATGAGCCTGCCTGTCACCAGAAGACTGACACGCTTCAGGATGGCCCTGGCAGATTTGGCTCTGGAAATGCTGGAACAGGTCTGCACAGAGGAGAAGAAGCAAGCCCGTTTTTGGGAAAGGAAAGGCTCCATTGAGAGGACTATTGAGGAATTTGTACGGATGACCCCAGACTTAACAGCTGTGCAGCAGGTGAAAAGTTTCATGCAGGATTGAAATACAACATGTGGTGGTAGTTCAAAGCTGTTGTGTGTGGTGCCGCTGATACGTAAACAAAACCTTTTTTTCCCAAATGGATTAATTATTAAGCTTATTAATTTTATGCCTGGCATACTACCACACATAAAAACTGAAGTATCCCACATAAATATAGTAAGCTCTGCTATATGACATTTGTGACATTTGCAACTGATTCATCTGTATTCTCCTTCCTGTAGGAATGGCTCAACACAAGCAAGAGTCTAGGGCAGGTGATCCTGAAACAGCTGGAAACTGTAACAGGCAGCTGTACGGACAGCGTGGAATTCAAAGCCAGGGCCCTGTGCATGCTGGGAAGGTGTCTGAGACTGCTGGCTGTCCAGCGGGACCCCCTGTACCATGATACTCAGTGGGACATCGAATTAGTGGTAAAACCATTGACTAATTTAAATGGAGGCATAATAATAAGGATTTGTAGCTCCTTAAAGTGAGAGGGGCCAATATTTCATGTCATATTGACTATGCTAAGTTTATTGATTATCTTTTGTCATAAATAGTTAATTCTATATGTGTCAAGTTGGATACAGGCAGTACCCAAGTTACGAATGAGATCCATTCCCTAAGTCTGTCTTTAAGTTGAATTTGTAGGTAAATCAGAAAATATTACAAATACTACAGTAGATAATAATAATAAGTATACAGTAGTATAAAGTAACATACATACAGTATTACTGTACCTTGAGCTGACGAATCACTGAAGCCATGTGATGTTTTCATGAGAATCACGAAGTAATACATGCGCTCATTATTGCAAATCATTGTATCTAACCTGATTTTTTAATATAATATGTGTTACGGAAATTCATATGTGTGAGTTGTCTGTAAGTCAGACTTTCTTAACCTGGAGACTGTCTGTATATGTGAATACAGAGTAGTTACTTTTTTGTTATTGAAGAAAATATTACCTGAGACAGATTGAGAAAGTAATAAAGACTTTGCAACCTCGAACCTAGTCAGGCCTCAGTCAGTCCAATATTCTAGTTAACCTACAAACATTTGATATTTAGTGACTGTAATCACATTTGAAACAGGCCAACCTTTAAGACTTTGATGTGACAAATTGGAAGAGCAGAAATTGAATTTCCTTTTTAAAACACTTTGAAATTTCACCTCTTGAAACACTTCTTACAAATATTGATTTATTGTGCTTATCTTCAGTACATGTTAATAGGTTTCTAGAAGTCATTATGCAATATTACGTAAATATTTTACAACATTTTTTGAAAATCAATTGAAACTACCACTCTCTCTCCAATGCGGTAAATAGATGGCTGCATTAAATAGATTAATGAATTATATGGTTACAGTTATATGGTTATATGGAAAACATATACAGGGAATGGACACATGACATGAGACATGAAAGCATGAAAAGGGACTTTGAACTAGCTATAGCTGAATTACAAGCAACTGCAAAGGGGAGTCATATCTGGTTTACTGCCAGTTAGCAGTATGTGACACCTATAAAAGAGGTCTGACAATCAGCACTTCGATTTGTGAGTTTTCAAAGCAGCATGAGGCAGCTAACCGTTTCAAAGAGGCCAAAGAGTTTGAGCCATAATTGCAGGTGCATCAGTCAAAAAATAAATCATTACTTAATGTGTCATGGAATCCCAAAAAGTATTATGCCAAAAACAAATTACATTGCCAAAAAGCAACAGTGCTCACTAGTTGGATCTCATTGACAGAGATGGATGCTTAACAGGATAGTTGCTAAACACCACAAAACTACAGCCTCAAAATGTACCAGTGGCATGGCTTGCATATATATGCATACTTATGCCTTATATTTTATGTTTTATTTTTAATGTGGAGCGTTTTTTGTGACATTAAACAATGTCCATTATATCCTAAAAGCCTATATTTAAATATGAGCAGGAGAAAAACAGAATGGAGATGAAGCAAGAACAGGATAAAGAAGAAATGGAGGATCTACAAAGAAATGCTGTGAGGCCAATTAATATGAAGCAGAGACAGTACTCATCCAAGGCTGCTGAGCTGCAGGTTCTTAATACCACATCTTCATAATGACTTTCTATAATTTAATGTTTCTTTCTAAATATAATCTATGTCAATGTAACAAACTTGAAATTTTAATTTTCAGATTTGGAAAATAAAGGAGTTATGTGGTATTTGTTGTGAAGCATGAAACAATCTGTGAGTTCCTCTATGCATAAGTGAGAGAATCACTGTTGGGACTTATTATGTCTTTCAGCAAAGGCATAGTTCTGCTCAGAAACTGTTGGCCCAAGCGAATGAAACTCTTGCCCAGGTCATCGGTTTGTCACTTCAGCATAAGTTTACCCACATCCTGTCAGATGCCAGCCTCAATATGCTTGAATGTTATGGACAATTCGACTCAGGCTTAGCTGGTCAATACCTGGCTCTATATCAGGTATGGCAGTGGTGTGTATGCTAGTTGTGGGTGAGTGTGGATGTATTTTCCAGATGTATGTGTGTACTTCCAGATCCATGTCTTGAATGAGTAAGGATGTGTTTTCTATGTGTGTGTATGTGTGTTCTTCTAAATCAGCATTTTTCCACCCAATCCTCGGGGAGCCCAAGACATATTTTTGCTCCCTCCTGGCTCCCTGCCTGACAGTCCACATTTTTGCTCCCTCCGGGCTTCCTGCCTGACAGTCCACAATTTTGCTTCCTTCAGGTTCCCTGCCTGACAGTTCACATTTATGCTCCCTCCTGACTCCCTGCCTGACAGTCCCCATTTCTGCTTGTTCCCAGCTCCTGCTAGGGCAAAAACATGGACCGTCTGGAGGTCCCGGTGGACCAGGGTGAGAAACACTGTTCCTGATTCATGTATTTGTATCTTCAGCAACTTTTTATCTGCTTTTCTTCAGAGCTGCTGCTCTTTATCCATGATGAACGATGCGCTGAGAGCAGCCTGTGCTGATGTAGATGCCTCCCAGCTTGCTGCCTTGCTCAACGTGCAGCGTAATTTACTATCGACAAAGGACCATTGGCCAATTCACTTGATTAGAAGTACTGAGGACACCTTACAAGAACTGTCAAAGGTAGTAACGCATTGAGACTTTATTATAAGTTCCAGATTTTATACATCAACTCATTAACCAGCCTTAATAAAAAATATTTTTCTATTTATTCTGCAGGTCTACAAACACCTCAGTATCAGCCCTGAATTTTTATCTATCTTGAAAGAGCTCCCATCTAATTGTAAGATCCTGCTGCTCCAGCACACATATGATAGGTGGGCCTAAGATATTTTTACTTATAGCTATTTTAAGCAAGCCCATTAATTCAAAATAAAATGTAGAAATTATATGCATTTTGTGTTTAAAGTAATGTTACTGTAGTATAATAACTTTTCATGCATTAACAACATTTCTAGGCACTAGATTTCATTCAGTTTTGCAGGACGAATTAATTTGTAAAGGATAAGGAGTTTTTTGGTATTGTATATGTCATTGTACCCAAATTGTTTACATTTATCAGTTCGAAATAGAATATAATTAAAACAATTTTATGGAGAAGTATTATAGTTTTTGATGCATTCACCGGTTCTGCCATATTAATCCATTTTCATATCTATGAGCAACCTGCTGTCTAATATTTTTCATAGATTAGTTTGGTAGTGTGATGCTGAGCTACTGGCGTACAGTGATGAATCTCAAATTATGTTAACTGTCACCATAGATCAGTTCTTTATGGAGCTTTTTTTGATAAAGCAATGGCAACGAGTCAAAGACAAAAGGGTGCTCATCTCTCTAGTAAGTATTTGGTATGATTTTTGTTCATTGTAAACAAAATGAATATAACAAATATAAAGATCAGTATGAGTTTTATGAATTTTAATTCTCATTTACTTTGACTTATTTATTTGATCAAATTTTCAAATCAGTGCATTGCTGTGTATTGACAAAAAATAGATAGAAGATAGAGTGTCTTTGGTGACATGCTGCAGTTTTCTCACTGGAGATGCTGAGGTATCCCTCACCTTCTCAGCAAGTTTTTCAAGACTTGTATTTGTCCTTTGAAGAATTGTCCCTGGGACCCCCAAATTCACTAATATTTTTGGCTCAATAGTAGATCTGGCCAATGTGATGTGAAGTGAAGTGTGCTTTGTTTAAGAGAATGGATGCTGAGATGGCCAAAGAGGATGTGCCGTGGGAGGAGGGGTCTTATGGGTCTCCCACAGCTGTTTGTACTCATTACAGGTACTCTGGTATGCACAAAGGTGGCAAAGACCAATGTTGCCCCAGAGGAGCTCTCCAGGCTCTTGGAATATGCCAGCTCCTTCAAACAGGAGACTATGCAGAATCTGCTGAAGGACACTGAGCCCAAAAACTCTGTAATCATCCTTACATTTTTTTAATCTATTTGTCTTTGCTTAGCAAATGACTAATCGTAATTCAAACTCAAGATATAGTAATTGCTCAGATTTTTCAAGGCAGTTAAATGTCATGAGTGAAGTTATAATCTTCTCTTTATTCTTGTCAGTCTTTTGTACTGGAGAGATCAATAGGAGTTACTAACTAGAGGTTTAAGGTATCTAAAGCAGTAATGAAGCGCAAGTTGAATAACCATTGATTGGAGCAAGAGCATATAATTAGAATGGCTGAAATTGTGAAAAGAGGCTTTTCAGTGGGCCTTATTTTTCCATGCTGTTTTATGTATATGGTGTATACAATTAAGTAAATATTGAAGGTAAAGAAAGATTGAGAGAGATGAAAATTACGTTAGGACGCCAGTGCTGTGTTTGTTCCATGAAAAGGTGATTTTCAAACCAATTGCAGGTTCTCAGATGAAGTCAATCTATATGTTATGTGTTGTTAAATGAGATGTCAATATTTCTAATGTTTTCTCTTTCGTTCTGTTTGTCTCCACAAAGATCAATATGGAAAAAAGTGCTTTTAATTTCAATTCTATTGTGAAGGCAATGGAGAATTACTTGCATCCCATTGTCTCTCAGTTTGATTCTTGTTTTGGGTAAGTCAGTGACAAATAATTCACAACTTACATTTAGTCACATGTTTTATATTTGAAACTATGTGTTTTATTGTTAGTAAACATACCTTAAGTTGCTATCTCTCTCTCTCTCTTATGACTAGGCTTGGAACTGTTCAGATTTCCCTTGTGGATTCTGCCAAAACCAAAGGAAAGGAGGAGAGATCACTAGCAGATAAAGACCTTTCTGGTTTGTACCATTCTGGTCCTGTTTTCTGTTTTTATTGGGCATGAAGTGATCAGTTTATTGATCAGAACTGATTGATCACAACCTCTTATATTTTTGCAAATATTTTCTTAGAGCTTCACACTGATGTTCTTTTTCTGACCTCATCTTTCCATTAGATAATATGGCTATATATTCCTTATATCTAGTTTTTTCAGGTTACATATATTTATTTTTAATTATTTTTTGGTCTTACGTAAGTCTACGTGCTAGTATAGCAGCAATTTCTGCCAATTTAGCACTGATCACTGTTTCATGTTTCTTTTTTCCAATTACAAAAACAGAAAAACTGAGAATATTTCTCAGGATCTGAATCAGTCTTTGTCCTTTATGCCTTTTTGCAGCTGGTTGTACATGTACTGAAAAAATGATTTTGGTAGTGTTTGAATTATTAACTTATGCAATAAGTTCTAAGAGTCAAAAGTTGCGTTTTTTATATAAACTCAGAATTCACTAGTGGAAATTAACTATTTAAAAATGTCTTGCCTAGTGCATGTGGGTTAATTCTGTAGTCCAGTGTTTCCCAATCCAGTTCTTGGGGACCCCTAAGCACTCCAAAAAAATGTGGACTTTCTGACATGGAACTTGGAGGGAGTGAAAATATGGACCGGCTCTGGGTGCCTCAGGACCGGATTGGGAAACATTGCTGTAGTCATCTAATACAACATATTAATACATCATCTAATGCAACATACTAAAGTATGTTGTATTAGAACGGACGGGCTTATGGCGGTCCCAAGGAAAAGATTTTCAGTAGAGCCCATTTGTAAGGTACCCATTAAGAATTTCGCTAAACACCTCCAGTAAATTGTCTGCTTTTATGAGTAACTGTTTCTATGCATCAGGGTCCCCGGAAGAATGTGGGGAGTGCGTGATGCTGCTGGCAGACAGGCACCTGATGGAGCTGCCCTTAGAGGCGCTCAGTGTCCTGCGGAAGGGTGGCGTCGGCTCCGTTAGCCGGGATTTCTCCTTGCAGTTCTTCCATAGCCGTCTGCAGAAACATCAGACCGGTAAATAGGAGCCAGTTTATAAAATAATTCTAAATTATATATACATATACGAACACACAGTGCTCACAGAAAGTCTTTGGACATTTGCACAATTCAGTAAAAATATTGCAAATTGGTTTTATAAATATATATCACACTAGAAACAACTATCCATCCATTTTCTGAAGCCACTTAACCTGTTAACAGCCACTTAACAGCAAGGCGGGGAACAACCCAGGATAGGGGGCCAGCCTGTCGCAGGGCACACTCACACCTAGAGTATGGGCAATTTGAAAACTCTAATTAGCCTCAGCATGTTTTTATGCTGCGGGAGGAAATCGGAGTACCTGGAGGAAACCCCACGACGACATGGAGAAAACGTGCAAACTCCACACACTGAACCTGGGCGGAGACTCAAACCCTGGTCCTAGAGGTGTGATCAACAGTGCTAACCACTGCATCACCATGCCGCCAGAAACAACCTATAGTTCTCTAAATAAGACATTCATTTCAAGTAGTAATACATTAAACCCCAAATTCATTAAACATTAAATCCCCAAAATCCAATAAAAGAGAAAATTAAAAATATCCAATAGGGGATGGGGGTGAATACTTTTTATAGGCAGTGTACATCAACCCTCCCTTTGGTTTTAGCCCTCGTGTGGAATATTAGACTCACCCAAGCTTCAGACAGAGGTGAGACCAGGTGCTTCTGAGGTTTAAGACTCCTTTTTAAGCAAAATTTATGGTGGAGCCTTGAAGTCCCGACAATGAAATGATTTACTACCTACCGTGCAAGCTGGCAGCATGCTGTGGCTGCCCTTAAGTGCATATAATTGCTAATATTGTCACAATACCTGGCAGCCTCATGCCTGCTGCTGGAATCGCCTTAAGGGAAATCAGCTTTTGACTGGATACAAAGCACCTGGTATGGGGAATTCAGGGTCGCATGAGTACGAAGCATGAGCTCCTCGTGTTTTTGACCCAGCAGACAAGGTGATCATTATAATTGAAATTAATTCCTTCCTTTTGTTCTTGCTGTCCTTGTGCCTTGGATTGATTGCATTTAGCCTGGTTTTCTGTCATGTGTCACAGACTGCCTCTTAGCCACATTTTATACACATTTTGTAAAATATTGTACTTATATGACAGTTTTATTAACTTTTTCAAGATATTTTAATTAAATAGTAGATACTAGACGAAGACCCTTTGAAAGAATCTTAACTACCTTGAAAATATTGCCCAGAGCATAAGAATTTCAACTTTAAAATCTTGATTTTAACTTGTGCCTGGTTGCCTCAGTCATCGTATAACACGTTAATAGCGATTCAAAGCTGCTGAGAAGGATTTTGTTCCGTGTTTGTCAATGCATTTCTCCCCTCTAGTAAAGTTCTGGTTATACTTGTTTAAAGCTGAATATTTATGGTTTTATATTTACCCCATGAAATCGAGAGGCTTTAATTATTTATTTTGTTTAAACCTCCTCTTGAAAATCCAACCAGCCAAAGTGCCTCTTAATAAAAAAATGCCTCTTAAATAAATTTAATTTACTGCAATTTGCTTCTTTCTGGAAATATTATCCAGGTCAAATTCTGTTCATAATGTGCTTAAATCTAGTTTGTACCTCCATTGTAACTGCTGACATAACTAATTTAAATGAAATATAAGTATTAAGAATAGAAATATAATGTCACGTAATTTTACTTTTTCGTTCCATATTTAAAAAAGATCATAAACTCCAGCAAAAAGTACCAATATCCTTATAAGCTTATTATTGGTCAAAGCTTTCATGTGCCTAAATGCAAATACAAACTAAAATTTCTCAGTCAAATCCAACTTCTAAACTGTTTATTCTGGTTGGGATACAAGGAGCGGCCTAGGGATACAAGGCTGGTATACCCTGAACAGGAGCACATTCACAGATTCAGTGGGCAATTAAAAGGCACAAATTAGCCTAACTGCATGTCTTTGGACTGTGGGAGGCAACTGAATTACCTGGAGAAAATCCATACAGAACAGGGACAACATTCAAACTCCACACACACTGAATGGAGATTCCACCCCAAATCTTAGAGGTATCTGGTCACCGTGCTGCCCATTTCAATGTTGTATTGTTGTTTTAGCAGAATCTTACTGGTCATTAATCGAATAATAATTTTTGCCTTTATGGGGGAAGTTTAGTAGTACATTTTATATTTTAGCATTCATATTAAATTGAATTTATACCGTAACTGTCATTGAAATGCCCAGCCTTCGGTTACGCTAATGATTCTGTATCAGTTACAGTAGAAAGTGCTGGCAAAAAGGAGGTCAGAGGTGGGAAGCCAGCAAAAGGGAAAAGCGATCAAGGCAAACCCATCAAAGTGGTGAGCTGACTAAAGGAACCTGCCAGTAATAGATAGTCGATGTATATAGATGTTTATGCCTTTAAACTGCGTTTCCAATTTACTTACTTATCTCATTGTTTGAAAGTACAACTGACCATTTCTAAATACGTTATTTACAAAAATAAGGTTCCTTTGCATTTCATGTTATATTCCTTTTTCTGTCACTCTCTGTATCCTTTGCTTTTTATTCCTAAAGTTTTCCTGTAGCTAAATGTCTGTATTTTATTAAATAATGCATTGTTTATCTGTCAATTATTTTCCTTTATTATATTACAAAGGTCCCTGAAAATCGAGTTTTACCACCAGACGCCATTCCTGTAGACTCTCACAACATTAAATGTATCCTTTGGTCTCAAATTAATTAAAAATGTGTATTTTGAAATTTCACAACAGAAGAAAAAGAATTGAATTTAGGCATTTTATTATAATTTAAAAATTCTTAAACCTCTGTCCATTCTTAGAAAATTGAACTAATTTATTAAACAAAAGGTCTAACGTGTGCATGGTCATGTTCAGCCATGGTGCTTTCATTATGTTTTATTTCATGTTTAATTTGAATTGGATTCAGAATAATAGGTTAAATTTACAGGATGTTAAACCTGCTTTGCTTTATTGTATTGCGGGCAGTTTATTGAGATTGCGGGCAGTTCCTGTACCACTGCCCGTATATGTACTGTATAATAAAACGTGACTCCTTGTGTTGCACATCCTCGTTTCTGATGGTCTCTTTTTGGACATGGGGACCAATGATATTAAAATTTTGCAATGATATAATCTTCCTTCATGCCCTTCTGTAGATATTGTAGATCCCTACAATGAAGCTGGATGTTCAGGTAACGTATATTTTATATATTGTTATTTGACTTCAGGAGCCAGTATAAACCTTTGCTTATTTCCTTTATTTTCTGGGGTTAATATCTAGCTCTGTTTCATCTCAGTGCCAAAATGATCAAACCACCCATATATTTCAAATATACAGTGGTGTCCAAAATTATTAAAACACCTGACAGATCTGAATATATTGACTTTTTTGCCTCCAAAACATGATTTCATTTCATAATGTTCATGAAATGTGCAGATGGTTGAGCACAACAAATATCAGATGAAGTGAGGCCTACTGTTTTTACCCACTTTTAACTTTAATATTTGCTATGTCCACCAAAGTTTGATGGAGCTGAGGTCCGGATTTAGCACAGTGATTCTCCTTATGAAGGCTCTATTCCATAATTTATAGAGCATAATGATCACTTTGTAGATATTTAATTAGTTTTTCATTTGGTATCTTAATGGCCAATTCAACAAAAACAACTGAAACCTTTTAAATATGCCAAGTGTTCTAATAATTTTGGCCACCACTGTAAAACCCAGTACAATCAAACTGGGGCTGTTACCTGATTTAGCCTTTCAGCATGAGACCTCACACCCAAACAGTACAAAAGAAAGAAAAAGTGACATGACATGCTGTCCGAAGACATTTCAAAATGTACTGATTTGTCACCTCTGTCTATTGTAGTCCATATTTTTTGTTAGTGGCAGCTCTAACTGGTCTCTTTTGTCTGTTAAAAACTATACATTTAGGAAGAGTTCAGTTTTCTGGGAATCTATTCCAGAATGAATTCCCCTGGTATCATTTCTGTGTGTCCTGCCCTCCTTCTGCTTCCTCAGATCCTAACATGTTAGTGCTTCTCTGTTTTCTTGTTAGGGTATAGTAGCCCCGTGGAGAGAATGAGGCAGATACTGGAGACGCACAGCCAGCAGTATACCTCCCTCTGGCAGGGCGTCACCGGCTTACATCACACACCAAGGTCAGAGCCACACAAACCTACATGTATGTTTAAGTAAGGTCAGGTCAAGAGCTGAACATACTGGGAAACTTTTGTTTTTTCTGAAAGCAAAAGGGATTGATTGCTAACCTGCGTTGTATCCTATCATCTGACTGTTTACAGATTTGCTGAGCTATACTGTAATGTAACAAATGCGCCATGTTTCATTGTTTTGGCAGTCTTGCTGAATTAGAGCAGTGTCTGACTAACTGTAGTGCTTTCATCTTCAATGGAATGGAGAATTTTCTATCCTATATTCCACCTTCCAAGCTTGTTGCCCTCAATATTTCAGGTATGTTAAAAGACAATGTTACGCCTCTTTTGGATGTGATATGGCTGAACTTATTCATGTATATCCCAATTATTTAAAAGAAATATACAAATCTGAGAAACTGCAACCCATGTCGTGCCATTTTGGTAGCATGTTTATACCCCTGTTATCATTATAAATGAATATAAATAAATTTGCCAGAATCCCAACTGACTTTCCCTATCAGACTTTTATTGTTTTTTGGAATAATTCTCCCTGAAAAAATAATTCCTCATTACTAATGATGTGTATATATTAATGTGTACATGTCATGAGAATAATCAATCCATCCTTCAGTCATTTTTCCTGGTCAGTGTAGTTTGAGGGTCTAGATCCTTCACAGCAGCACAGGGCCCAAGGCTAGGGTACACCCAGGACTAGATACTAGTCCATCGCAGAGCACATGTGGAGGAGAAAAAGCATGCAACATTTCATAAACAGGAGTCAAAATTCTGTCCTTGATCTGATCATGCTCCAATTGCTGCCTGAATTGACAAGGTCAAAAAGTATTCATCATAATTCATAATTCAAAAGCAGACCACAAGTCAAAGTGTCAATGTTTTTCGCATCACTGGAGAAAACCATATAAACATGCATTTCTGTGTTAGGAGCAGAAGAAGAATCTTATGTTTTTTTTTATCACAATCTGAAACAGACAATATAATGTATGAATCATGGATATGTTATTGCAGAATAATAGCTTGTCAATATTGTGGCAGATTGTGGTGCTAAGATATGCTACATGGGTAGGACAAGCAGCATCTGCAATGAGAAAATTACAAGGGATTTCCTTTCCACTGCTACCTAATATACATTCAGCACTGTGTTTCATAATCAAACATATTTTATAAGACCTGATGATAGAGAAGAGAAAGAAGCCAGGGGTTGGACACCTTAATGAAGGGGACAATAGGTCTGTTATATGTGAGAGCTATTACACACAAGTATCCTTTTTCTTCCAGAGTGCAAGATGGCCATTCTCCTTGACCTAGTGCACAGCTCTGCGAGCATACTCAGAAAATCCAAGATAGGTTCTCAAAAGAGGTAAATGCACTTTTTCATGTACTACATTTGTTCGTAAATCCAGAAATCTATCAGAAATCTATGCAAAAGAAGCTAATAAAATGTATGGGTGTACTGTGTATGCATGACTCTACACCCTCTTTGTATAGCACTTGGTGTTTTCCGAATGGTTCTAAAATTGGACAAAAATGATCAACTTATTTTTATTTTATGTGGCAGACAAATAGGAGCCCACTATGAAATTTGACAATGTACTGCACATAATACTTTTGCTTTTGCTTTTTTCTTATTTACAGTGCGAGGCAGCTGACACGGAAAAGCCCAGTGGAGACAGCAGTGCTCCTCAGCCTCAGTGGGGTTCACTGCATTATGCTCAATCAGTGGTACACCACCATTCAGAGAAATGTGGACAACATGGATATTCTTCTGGAGAGTAAGTATTCAAAATATTCATTGACTGCAATCTCATGTGAAACTGCCTAACAGCACATAACAGTGTCAGTCAAAGATTGTGTAAAGCACATTCTTTGCCTCAGATTTGTACAGTATGTACATTATGTGTATATATATATATATATATATATATATATATACATATATATAGTATACATATATGTGTGTGATCATGTGTATATTTCATCATGGGGTCCAAATGTTTCCACTGTGTTATATTAACCTGCGTTAAGGTTACCATTTTTGGGATTAGGATTTTTCCCATAAAAAGTGAATGGACAGTCCACCATTCATGAAGATATGAGTACAAACGTGTGTGTGCGTGCACATCCGTGTGTGTGTACACGCTCTGTGTTTGGTGCAGACCTTTTGAAGATTGGAATGACTTCAGGGCAGACAGTCCATGATCTTCGAAGACAAGAAGCCCAAAATGTCCCCAACGATGGAAAGATGGTACCTACAGATCACAGAGGTAGAGAACACGATCAGAATGTTCTTTTGTTCATATTTGATCTCTGGATTTTACATGAACATATTCAATGAGAGACACAGGTCAAAGTAATTTCCAAGTTTCTACATGAATCACATTCTTTTATTAAAATAGTTTGCTAATCGCTTACTTTTTGTTTACATTGTGCGTATGGGATTTTAAAGAAAGTTTTCTAGGGTGCCCAAAGTTCAGGTTCTGTTATCAAATCTGGTTGATTTTAATGAAAATAATTCTTATTGTTTGTTTGCTTTGCAGCTGTCATGTCTTCAGAGTCTCCAGAAACATGTAAGGAGGGTAGTGCAAACTCCACAGCTGAAAACAATGTTTCTGTTTCTCCCTGGGCTTTCAGCTATGTGATCTATGGGCTACCCAATTTAGTGGTAACATGACACACTTTTAATTATCTATATCATGAATTTAGTGCATTTAGTGCAAGTTATTTATACACATAAATTGTAACCATTCCCTCTTCTATAAGTCACTTCAGATATACGCATCAGACGAATAATTTGTAAAATGCTTTATAATTTATAAAAAGTATTTTGCAATGCACTTTATAATTACCTATTATATAAAATATTGAATTTCTATGTTATTTCACAATTTCCATATCCATCTCAATGACGTAACCTACATTTAATTTAGATGTTTCAGCTTTGACCAGTTATCCGTGTACAGCTCAGACACCTTAATATCACTGAATAAGCAAATTAATTCAATGGCAATGAACAAGTTTGGCAATTGAAATATGAAAAAGAAATTGAGTGCTTCTGATTTTTACATGATACTGTTGTTTTCCAACATCCATCCATCCATTTTTTATACCTGCCTTGTCAGCTCATACTTAAACTCTGCACAATTGTTCTCTGATGCAGTGAAGCGTAATATAACATTCAAATATTGGTTTACAAAAAGATTTTGATAAAATTTCAAATTTTCTCCAAAGGTCCAGGCAATGACCTCATGTAATAATGTTTCAGATAAAAGCGCTGAGTATAATTTGCCAATAGCTTAGTTTAAATTGAGTATGAGCAGAAATCTTTTTAGCTGTTAAGTACCCAGGCAGTGCTTATTTCGCAAGACACACAAATACACAAACACTTATCTTGTCTCTAGGCACTTTTGATGTGAAAGCTATATGAAAGTTTGGGTTCTTAAAACATGGAAATAAACTGTAAAAATAATCATGTGCTATTAAGTGTCCAATTTATTTGGTAAATCTGCATGGTAATATGCTGAATCGAGTCATGCTGCAATTGAATACACAGAGCAGACGGACAGGGTCAAAGAAGTAACTGGCTACGTGCCTCATTGATAGCTAACAAATTTGAGGGGGTTCTAAATTAATGATTTTGGTATGAGGCTATGTGCCGGCAGTACACAAAAATTCAATACCATGTCGATGTGATTAGAGGAGAATGGCTAGACTCATTGAAACTCGTAGAAGTATAAAGAAATGTAGCAGTGGTGTACAGAATGAGTGGTGTACCTTGTACAGTATTGTGGGTCCTCCCTATACTAGTTAGGTGTACCTAATACAATGGGTGCTACCTGTTCTAGCTAGATGTACCTAATACAGTGGCACTTGAGAGTATGCACACATACTGTACTGTACATACTCACAGAAGATACTGTGTGTATGTACAGTATGTGGCAGTTTGTCATCTGAATATCTATTCATATATTTATATTGAGGCAGAAGCTCAAATGATAATGGATTATCTTTTACAATTATAACATCTTTTCATCTTTGACAAAAACTAACTTTAATTTAAAAAAGTGAATGACTTGTTCTAATTTTGAAATTTAAGTACAGGCATAATGTAATTCTGCATAAACTGTTAATCCTCCATGCATAAATGTTTGCTGTTATATTTCGCTGACTTTTAATCAAAGGATTTTTAATTGGTATACGATTTCCTCTTCATAAACTTGGCTTCTGGTGGTGGAATAATATGTCCACTTGCCAAGGGCTGGCTTAAACTGATGAATGTATTAATATTTGATGAAAAGTACTTACTAAAGTGTCCCAATTTGACATTTTTGACAATTTTTTTATTGAAGGCTGCAATAAGTAGCATAACCATCTTGGGCTTGGCTAGCGTGATAATGAAACTGACAGCAGTAATGAAGGGAAAGACCTAGGTATGATGGAGTGATGAATTCTGTGCCTGATCATGTGCAATAAATTATGATTCATAAGATATTTATGAATTCATTACACGTGCCAGAGACATTAAGAGTAATTCTCTGGCCAAACTTCAATTTAATAAGTGGATGTGTTGTACAATACAGTAGCAGCACTTTATTCATGTCTATGGAGAAATCGGATTTCACATATTCCATCTTCTCGCTATTCAAGATACAGATATACAGGTAAATGAAATGGTCCTTTATTTTCCATTTACATAAGTACATGTTCATTGGAATGCTTCTTTTCCCACATCCCATATTACACTCCTGTGAGACACCAATATATACAGTACCAAAGCCAAAACATCATGATCACCCACAGATGATGCACATACTGTAATGGTAATCTGAATGGCTGCGAGATCTGAGTGACTTGGACAAGGGACAAACTGCCATGATTAGATGACTGGGTTGGAGCATCTCCAAAACGTCAAAGGCTTGTGGGGTGTTCTTGGTCACATGCGCATGCACACATGCACCCATTCATGGCAACAGTAGTCCCCTATAGCAGTGGCATCTTTGAACAGGATTAGACACCCTACCTTACTGCACAGACTATTCAGGAAAGGATTGCAGAACATGATGAAGAGGAGTCACCCGGGCCGCCAAATTCCCCAGATGTGAATTCTACTGAGCATCTCTGGGATGGGTTAGTCTGAGCCACTTCTCAGTTTAGGGGATCTATGCCTCGGAGGGTCATAGCTGTTATGGTGATCAACAGCATATTTGGAAGGTGGTTATAATGTTTTGGCTCTTCAGTGTACAGTTACAGTTTTAGAGCAAGGCTTGGGGTTCAAGCTCATGAGTCAGGCCACTTATCAGCTGCCCCTTTGGTTAAAGGCATTATTTAAGTACCCAATAGTGATGTGGTTATTTTTTTTAATTTGTACAAAAATTTGTACAATTTGTACATTTTGTAAATTTCTTATGTTCTTATGTGATGGTCTCAGATCCACAGGAAGTCATTGCACTGGTGTATTTATCTTGACTGCGTAATTGTTATTTTTTTTGTTTCATGTGTGATCAAATTGCATAATCATCAGGCATAAAAAGAAATTTAGCACTCTCCCAATTGCCTTAAAAACGTTTTCTGTCTCATTTGTAGTAGGGAACTGCCTAATTAGTGATGACCTATCTAGAGGCACACACAGCTTATAGATTAGTTTAGCCTCTAAAACAGTGATCGACCAGTAGATCGCAAAGGTAATGTGGGTAGATCGCGTGACATTCAAAAAAATGTTTTTAGACGTAAGCCTGTCCTCTGTCCTCCCTTTGGCACTTGCCATCTGATTGACGTAACAGGCGCCCAGTCTGCTGTCGCTTAAAACTTTGTTACATTAGGTTACAATAAGAACTACTTAAATCCCTTCTCTTCTAACGTGTCACCTCACAGAAAATGCAAATGTATTGCGAGCTAATGCAAGCAGCGAGCAAAGTGACCCAACTAGCCTTCCAATTTATATCTACTAAAAAAGGGATATAAAAAATGACTGAGGGAGTCGCAACAAGTAAGAAACCACAAATGTATTGAATTGTATTGTGCTGTAAGAGTCCATACAGTGATGCAAGGCTCACATATACAACATATACAGTAATATATATATAATAAGTATACTGTGTGTGTGTGTGTGTGTGTATGTATATATATCTTTTTGACCTGGTCATTTTAAAAGTAGCTCGCAAGCCCAGAAAGTGTGGGCACCCCTGCTCTAGAAGATTAGATTAGCCTCTTAAATTGTAATATTTGGAGCAGAATACAATGGTGCATAAGAAGAGGCTTTGGGGAATTTGTTTATTTATTAAAATATGGTTACATCTTTAAGCAAGGCAATGAAAAATAGTAAAATCCTTGCTCATAGTCACAAGGACGAGGGTCCTGCAGTCTTTAAAATACAGTTAAATATGCTGTACCGGATGGATGGATGGATGGATGACATAATTCATCTTACTAAAACTACTAGCAAGGGACTATTTACATTATCATTTTCAGTATACTGGTAAGCTAGTGTTGCACACATTTTTCCCATATAAAATGTCCAGGGATTAACTTCTGTTTGGACAAGGAGGCAAAAATATTCTAATGCTTTGAAAATGAATAGTTTCTTCAAAAGCAAAAGGAGAGAGAGGAAAAAAACATTATGCCATCTGCTATTGCTGCAGTAAAACTTCAAAGCTTTCTATCTCCTGTTACTGTCCAAGAGTTACATCAGGGGATTTAGCAAGAACTCCTGAACATTTTTTTCTGAAGGTAAAATGTTCATTTAATTGCAGCTGTGTTTTCACACAGAATTACTTATTTTAATTTGTTACAAAGGAATAAGAGCAGAAGACATGAAATTGTCTCTAGTTGGCCTTTCCTTGTGTTTTTGTTTGATCAACAATTAAAGGTACAGACTTTATTTTGCCCAGCTACATCTCCCCAGTTGTAGCTGGAATGTTCAGAAATTCAGAAACTTTTAATTGGATACCCCCTAACTAGAGAAAAACACAGCGCTGTCCACATACATCAAATAGCTGGTGGGTGAACACAGAGGCCTACATGGCTACTGCTACATTGGGCAGACTTTGTTCTCAGGTACAGGAAGCTGAGCAAAAGAGCCACAGTCACTGGACTTCCTGTCCATCTGCGCCACATCCTCTGCCATGGGGATCCGGGCTGCAATGGTGGATATCTCGCCTGCATGATTTTCAGCAGTCCCACCCCCTCTGTCCATGGTTTGCTTAGGGTTAGGCTCCAAGGTGCCCCCACTGCATTTAAACAGCTGAATAAGACATATCCTGAACTGTGGAGGGTAGACACCATTGCAGGTTAGTCAACAACAATAACTGTTTTGAAAGCACCAAACATGGAGGACCATAAATCATAAGAAACATTGTAGATATGCAGAGCATTATTGAGAAAGGCACTATTAACATTAAATATGGTATAATAGAAAATATTAAACGTTTGGAATACCAGTAGGAAAGAACATGCATTAAATGTACAGAAATACATGATCACAAATGAAACATACAAATCTATAACAGAATTATTTCACTCAAGAATTCCTCAGACTATATATTACCAACATATCTATAGCTAAATATATAGCATAAATGCTATAAATTTAGTTCAAACATACACAGTGGCCACTACATTAGGCATGCCTCTTCGCTAACACAATCAGCCTGCTTCCACAAACAGTGAATTGAGTGGCTGGAAATAAAAACATACAGCACTCAACATAGGGTCTGGCTGTTCTAACAGTGACCCTCCTGGGTTTAAAACGAAAATACAACCAGTCAAAGGAAGTTCTACAGCCAAAAACACAAAAACCGGGTCATGCTTGACACTACCTAGGTGAGCCCCTTGAAGTGGCCACTGAGTATAGTCATTTCAGATCTTGTGTTGTTTTTGCACAAATATAACTGGGTTATGAGTATTGCCATGTTCAACATTGTGCATCTGATTATGACTTTCAGGGAACAAGCCCCAAAATCTCGCAATATTGCCCAATGTCCTGTCATTCCAAGCTGTCAGAACCACCTTTCCAGAAGTCATGCCATGCCCATCCGATCCCCCATCTCCTCCCAAGCATGGCCCAAATGAGCCATGCCTGTTAATCCCCGAACCTGAGTCCTTCTTCCCCTCCAACATAACACTTTGATAAATAGATCAAATCGATAATACAATGTGAATGAACTCTATTTAAAATGTAATTTATTGATAATCTAATTATTAATAAAACAATAATCCTAAAATAAATCAGTGGTCATTAAATACTTTTGGATTTAACATCCAGAAGATCTTAATTCAGCAATTCAAATCATTATAATCATTCAAATTTTAAGTTTTTAGCAGCTGTGTTTTCAGCGATCAGTATCACTGAGTAGAACTCTGATTCATGTCGTGGTTTAATATTGATGGCTTTTACTAAAACCTTGGTACATACATTTGTATTCCATTATGGGCTCTGGGTAATTGCGGGACATGGTCTTAAATAAAGACAAATGTATTGAAAATTGCTGGGTGTCCAGAAAGAGATTGTGTGGATATCAGTGTAGACTTACTATTTTTTCAAAACAGAAATCAGAGCTTGCAGATTATCTATATAGATAATCAGAGAATTTAATTTCTTTATGTACCATACATTATTGCACAATACATACCATACATCCTACCAAGGCCATGTAACTGTCATCAGTCACATTCTCAGAATGATTCTTATTATTTTTAAAATGTATAACTTTATAAATGTTGTCATAATTGTATTTAAGGTGTTAAAGCACTGAGAGGATCCTGCATTAGTAGCCTACCCATTTAGCAAGGCACACATTTTCCTGTAAAATATATAGCTAAATGGCTGAAAAAAGTCACCGCCTGCCATTTCAGAAATATTCCCTAAAAATTGTGCCCTTAAAGAAAATGCAGTGTATAAAAACTGGGTGATGATGCTGTGGTATTGTGGACGTGACCTTCACATAACCTGAATAAAACCAGCAGGAATGCCATAAGAGGGAAAAGGTGGTCACCTGTTTGTTCATAAAGACGTAGATGACTGGGTTATAGACAGCAGCCGTTTTTGAAAAGAACGCAGGCACTGCAGCAAGACGGGGGTCGAGGTATAGGGTGGGACAGGCCGTCACCACGATGGAGAAGGCAGCGTATGGTGTCCAGCCAACCATGAAGGCCACAATCATCACTACGACCATGCGTGCCACCTGGCGGTCTGGCTTTCGTGCATTACCCAGTCTGCCGTGAGCATTAGACACCTTTAAAATGAGATAGGAGTCATCTTCAGAAATACTGTAGTGCCAATGAAACAAGATTGGTTGTGACATAGTGTGGATCTCAAAATAGGCTTCTAACACGACGGTTCAGTCCATAACTTAATAAATCAAGTGTGCCTGTTTTCTCTGCCTGCTATACACTGCCAGTCTTATGGTTTGCTCTAGAAGTGCTTCCTCAGTAACATTAGGCAGCCATTGTATATGTACACAGTTTCGAAATTTGAGTTCATGGTCTTTAATTTACCTTTCCAATAAATGTACGTTTATACTGTATGTACCATTGTAGAGATTTTGCAAGATAATTCTGTGCAACTTCTAGATTATGTCACGTCGCAAATTGAAGGAACAACCCAGGGTGCAGCTATCAGGGCAAGAACCCCTCAAGGGGCGTTTATTTACGGGCAGGGAAACAAGAGGGAAACCAAACAAAACAACGGGCATCATACACAATGACCGGACAGGGATCACAAGACTAAGACACACTTATAAAGGGAGCTAATCAAGGAGCAAACACAAGGCAACTGTGATAAGTTAACAAGAGGGCAAGAACAAAAGGTAAGACCAACAAGGTCCAGGTGTGGCTGATTTAGAGTCATGCCTGAGGGAAACACAGGGAATAGACACACAGGGCGGGGCTAGTCGTGAAAGATTATTATTATCTAGTTTTCATAGTATCTTGACAATGTCGCATGTAAATTTAACATGTCTTTACTCACAACTTACCTTCCTTAGTTTTCTCATTAGCTTCCCATAGGAGAAAAAGATCACTCCAAGTGGCATGACAAAGCATGTCGTAAAGAAAACGATAATGTAGGTGTGATCTGAATAATCTCCAGAATACCTACAAGAAAAAAGCAAAAAGAAGAACTATTTCTTATAGTAACTGACATATCTTTTTCAGTTTTTTAATCTTTCAATAAAGCCGCTGCCTATCAAAAGGTAACTACTGCAGACATACATCGAAACATTTTCTTCTAACGGTATATTGATGAATGTGGGAATGAGTGTGTGCCTGTATGGAGCAAAAGTGCATCTTTATATTAAATTAATCTTGTCCCTCTCAAGTCAGCATGTCATCAATGTGACAGCTCCGTCTGCCGGAGTCAGATTGCTATAATAATAAATCAAGGAAAAGATCTCATTTTCTTTGAATGAAAAAAGCTAATCTATCCATCAAACTTCCAACCACTTATCCTGGTCAGTGGGGTGTGTGGATCCTTTGCCAGGCGGCATAGGGTACCAAGCAGTGTAGATACTGGATGACATGCCAGTCCATTACAGGGCACATATACACAATTACATATGATGGGCATGTTCTTCCTGTATTACAGGAGGTTCCTGCAGGTCCTACCATCCAAAACATGCAGCATGCATATGTAAACTGCTACTTCTAAATCAACTATGGTGTGGTGTGGTGTGTGTGTGTGTGTGTCCTGTAATGGACCAGCATCCAAGATATTCATGGTTCTCTGTGACCCTGATTTGGATAAGTACAGTGTTAGAAGATAGATTTAAAATATAAAAAAGGACTAATTCCTAATAACTTACTGTATACTAAGTGATTTGCTTGGAGTCCACAGTTTCATGATGTGTTAAGAGTAGCAGGTGATGAAATGTAACTATTATACATAATAATTACAATACGAGGAATACAAAGACTAATACAAATGTCAATGAGAGTAATAGTGGTGTTTATCATACTCTGGCCACATAGAATGCCTTACATTGTATCATCTATATCCTTCAGTAAGGTAAAGGTAGAAAGCTATGAAAAGTATTTTTTGCAAAAATGAGAAATGAAAATGACAATGATAAAATGAAAATACAATCTCCACTTTGCCATTTAGTTTTCGAAGTCTGTGCAACAATCCAGCCAAAATGAAAATCAAAAAACAATCTCCATGTCGCCATTTAGTTTTCAAAGTCTATGCGCATAAATCCTGACAAAATGAAAAATAAAATGAAATAACACCATTTGCGTTTTAATTTTCCACTCATGCACGAGTCATTTGTGAAAAATTAAAAGATAAAAATGCGCTTTTTCATTTTCAAATTCACAACATGCAAATTTATGTTCTCTGGAGTGGGGAGTGGATGGAGCTATGTCTTTTCATTTATCATTATCATTTTCATTTTTGCAGAAAATACCTCCCTTAGTTAAGCATGATTAAGCTTACAAATATATACCTTCGCAGAGTTTTTTCTAAATAAATATTATTTACAGCGGCACCTTTATTTAAATTTTGTAAAACATGAAAGCTAAATTTTCATCCTTTCTAACTAACCACTCAGGAAATCTAGAAAGTCTTGTGGGTACATTATACCAACCCATTACACAACACTCGCATATAAACACAATAGAGTCAGTGAGGAGTCACAAATGCTTCAAAAATATGACTTTAAGATGTGAAAGGAGACCTGTGTAGATCGGGTGAAGAAACATTTTGCACATTCCCCTGCATGACTGAATCAACAGCCGTTACACTGTCTGCTTGCTGGTGCTCCTCACATTAATGAGTTTAAAGCAAATCTAATGGAAATTTACATGAAAATCTGCAAGCAGTTTTATGCACCTGCTCCTATGACATGCATGCCTGTGCATTTTGCCAGTCATGTACAGTCATTATTATATCAAACAGAATACTTTACTAAAATGTAAAGATGGGCCAATAGCCAGTACTAGTGCTAGGCGCATCTTTGAATTTAACATATTATTTAGTCAATGTATGTGTAGAATATGACTTTGCGTCATGATTTCATAATAACCTTTTCTGTTTCTGAATGGTGACATCAAAATTCTGTTTAGAGAACAGAAAAGTCAGTAATAGTTAAACTGAACTAGATTTCATTTCATGTGTTTGAAAGGAAATTATTTAATGGCATAATGTTTATACAGAACGTATTTTAATCTACAATAGATATTAGATGGCTAGATATATTGTAGCTGTGTAAATCACTCCTTATAATTTCTCTTCATGCAAGGAAAATGAGGCAAGGGCAACAGGGCAAGCTTTGAATAATTGGCATAGGACTAACAGGTTCATGTTAAATAGGGTCTATAAGCTATGTGTCATTGTTAAATTACCATTAGCTAGTTTACTTGCCAAAACATATTTGCGTGACAATGGAGCACACATCAGTTATAAACAAGTATTGATGAATACAAATTTCCTGTTTCACTAGGTCTAATATTAAGCATTCCTGTTTGACTAAGATCAAAATATTAATATGCAAGAGGGAGATTACTGTCTCAAATGCATTCATGGAAAATATTTCATTAATAAGCATTATAGAAAAAAAAAAAAAAAAAAAATATA
>JAODKL010000062.1:10725526-10747761 GCA_026780765.1 Petrocephalus schoutedeni | reverse complement strand
TATATCTGCAAAGTCTAAGTGCACTCAGTCTGATGACGGTAAACCCTTTGCACTTTTTTTAGCCGCACTAGACTATAAAACAAATCGAAAGCAAGACGACTTGTCATAATGAAAACAAGGAGATTACAGAATTTACTATAGAAATGGAAGGAGGGCCAACTAAAATACGTATAGTTTTGTTTTCTTTAGAGATCACGGATTATATTTTCAAGCAATGCTAAAGATTTTCTTACAGAACTCTTCTTACAGAACGCGAACATTGCACGCAAATAAATAAACTAGACTTTACAACAGGCCTAAGTTAAACTCCTAGTCAGTGAGAATACTTCAGGAAAATCAATGTTTAGTTATCCCCGTGATTACTGCTGCTTGTGTCTTAGTTGTATAATGCTAAAACAATGAACATGCTGTTAGTTATTATAAAATAATTGCTATTCACATTTCTTTTGTTGGGTGCAATACATGTAATAAACATTTTATGAATTACGGCATGACTGTCTGAAAAAATGTTCATTTTAGCCAATTATATTTTCATTCCACTATAAACGCAAATTTTAATTTAAGGCTCTTTATCCGGTCTATCGTTCTTCCGAATTCCATTGCAAAATTGAACATTATAGTAGAACATACTTGTATTGAGGTCAACGTACTTACTTTGTCAGCGGTAATTGGTTATAAAGTAAATATATCTTTTTTGTCAAATCTTGAAACAATGATTTGTACAGTACGGTGCGTCATTAATAGCAGTACAATAAGATCTTGATGGAGTGAAGCTTTGTCAAAGTGAGGCGCATGCAAAGTACAAAAGTCCGTGTTCTCCAATCAGAGCGCAGACTCGCCTAATGTTATCCAATGGGAAAAATGCGCACGCAGGTGGCTGCGCGGTTATCAGCGCATCCCACTGCGCGCACATCACAGCCCGAGTCAATTTAGAAAGTCGACCTTACTCCGTACTATATCCAAACCACTAAAACACATCATCTGTTCCTTCTACTTCCGAGTGGATACTCATTGTGGACGCACACGGTAAATACACAAGAGACTGTCTGAAGTCGAGCTTTTTTGAACGTTTTTCAACGAAACAAGTTAGAGAACTGTGCTTTAGAAAAAGTAAGGGATTTTTGCGTTGAACTTTTAACTGTTGCAGCTTTCGGGATCAACTGCACAAGCCTGGTAGCTGTACCCGTGTATTCTGATCGTTTTTTTTCTTTATTTTATCTTTGTTTTTTTTTGTTTTTATTTTTTTTAACCGACGCGCGCTTAGGGGTTCATGCTCACAAATGTTAGCAGTTGGGCAGATGGATACTAATCGGCAGAGTGCTTTCGTCCTAGGCAGTACACCGCTGGCAGCTTTACACAATATGACTGAGATGAAGACGTCTTTATTCCCGTACGCTTTGCAAAATCCCTCGGGCTTCAAGGCATCTTCGCTCACAAACCTGAATTCGCAGCTCCCTCTGGGCACGCCGCACGGAATAAGCGACATCTTGGGCAGACCGATCACCACAGCTGGACAACTGCTCTCGGGATTTCCCAGGATAAATGGGCTGGCCACCTCTGCGGGGATGTACTTTAACCCGGCTGCCGTTTCTCGGTACCCGAAGCCCTTGACTGAACTGCCTGGCAGAGCTCCCATATTTTGGCCCGGTGTAATGCAGAGTTCTCCATGGAGAGACCCACGGGTCCCTTGTCCTGGTAAGCCTTAAGTTTGAAATTCAATGCTTGGGTGCTTAAAAACAATGCCAGAAGTAATAGACGGTATTATAATCTTTAACTTAATCAACGAGCTGAAATGTTTTAGTGGAGCATTTGGTAAAATGTCCTGTTATGCACCACCAATAACAACGACAACAACAACAATAATACTGGTAATAGAAGTATTGATTATATTAAGGTGTTGCAGCGTTACTTAAATTACTTAAATTGTTTTTGTCATAAAGATGTGTGAAGTGTCATTTAAAAATAAATCCGCAATTAGCCGTATTCAGTAAATATTAGAGCATCAGTGCAATAAAGGAAAATAAAGTCCGTTTGGTGAAAGTATGGCTGTTTCAGGGTCGTTTTAGAGGTGTCGGTACTGATTACCGGCATTTTATGCATCTGTACGCTTTTATTGACACTGAGATCTGTTATTTCCTTAGGCCAGACGAACATGATGCTTGACAAGGACGGCAAGAAGAAGCACTCCAGACCCACATTTTCAGGACAACAAATTTTCGCTCTGGAGAAAACTTTCGAGCAGACAAAGTATCTGGCGGGTCCCGAAAGAGCACGCCTCGCATACTCTTTAGGGATGACGGAAAGCCAAGTAAAGGTAACGATGTCCCCAATGATTAAACATGATACTGTTTCAAACTGAGAATTTATTATTGTTGTTGTTGTTAGCAGTAGGGTTATGACAGTGTTATCGATTCGTTTTTGAGCATTTTATATTCTGCAATTACGCGCCCGTCATATAGCTAATAAACATTAATACTGCTTATAATAGGCATATGCTGAATTTATTTGAAGCTCATAAAATGCAGTGAATATAACCAGCCGTCACCCCCGGTCATATTTCGCGTGTCTAACTTTCCGTTTCCAATCAACAGGTTTGGTTTCAAAACAGAAGAACCAAATGGCGGAAGCGACACGCGGCCGAAATGGCCACGGCCAAGAAGAAGCACGATTCAGAAACGGAGAAAATGAAGGAAAGCTCGGACAATGAGGACGACGACGAGTATAATAAACCGCTGGACCCAAACTCGGACGACGAGAAAATAACGAGACTGCTGAAAAAGCACAAAGCGACGAATATGTCCCTGATCAGTCCCTGCAGTAACAGCTCGGACGCCTTGTGATAATTTAACATGAGCGGAGGACTCCTGCTACTTACCGATACTCCAAAAGCTAAAATAACCAGGGTATACACCGTTCAAAGATTGAGGAGGGGGCGGTAATTGGAAATATGAGATATGTTGTACAGAGGATAATGTAAGTGAGATGTATATATTTTTTACCGAATAAGTTATGTGATAAAGGCATCCGGTACAGGGAAGCAACTTTTTTTCCCCTCAAAAAAACACAATTTTCTTGCGTTAATATTAGCGTAATTTTGTTGTCAAGTGTCACTTAACAAGCAGTTCCCCGTTTTAAAAGTTTAAATGACTTCGCAGGTACATAATGTAAAATGTTGTAAATTATGATGTAAAAAAGTTTTGTTCACATTTTCCATTTAGACGGCTTTTTGTTACATTTCAAGGAATTTATGTTTTTATTTTACCAAAAAAAAAAAAACTCGATTACTGTGTAAGTTGAATTAAGAGAGTATTATTACTTCCACGAAATGCAGGAAGAAAATCTTTGTATTATCAATAAATTATTTAACAAGACATTGCTTTATATATCCTGTAGCATTTTATCGGGATCCAGCACACACATTACAAAGTATTGTTCATACACCGGAACGACATGAAACCAGTCCGATTGTGAGATTATTTGCAACCTGTTTAATCGGTGGTAGTTTGGATATGCTTAGTAGCACAGCAGTGACACTGACTAAGTTTCCGCTACATTCTAGATCTGTAACGTTTATCATTTTTAAACGTATGCGGTTTATATTACCAATTTACGAAAGAGAAAGCAACAATATCTCAATATCGTCATAATATAACCCTCGGGTATAAACACGTCACTATTGTATTACCTAATTCAAACTAAATATGGTAGGCGACACAAAATTAACGTAATACGTACATAACATACATCTTATTTATAGGAACATACATCTTATTTATAGGAACAATTAATTAAATATGAAGGTAAACAGATCGATATATCTCTTATTGTACCGTTTCACACCAATTTAGCTGCTATATAGTACACAGTTCAATATATCGGTACGCACACGCATCAGTAATGTTACAGGTACTTAGGAAACTTATTTATTTTACTCTTACTTGGGATTTTTTTTTCTCTCAACGGAGACTTAAGTTAAAAACAACAGCCCATGTAATGATTTGCCTTCATATATATATATTTTTAATTTGTAAATACCTAAATATCATACAATATGAAATTTCGATATATTTAGCTTATCTATAATATTTTTAAGAGTTTAAATAATTTTGTTGCAAGGTTTATGGCCTTCATATAAATAAATAGGACTATTTTGAAGGCGATTCACGGAACATTCTAACGGTGATCTAGTAGTATTTTATATTTTAATAAGATAAAACTATTGCAGCTATAGATGTAAGACTATTACAGACTGGATAAATTGCACTTTCATATTAAACACACAGCAGGTAAACGAAAATCGAAATTATTCGGAATTAATTATATAGTACGGATAAGAACATATTTTGGTAAATCTCCAGTTACAGTACACGTATATTTAAAGCAAATAAAAAAGCAAATAAATTTTTTTTAAAGCAAATAAAAAAACTGAAGATTAAGTCAACAATTTATGCAGAAGGAATTGAGGAAAATAAATCACACACATCTTAATTCTAATAATTTTATTGCTTCGGAGCCACATAATCAACTCTAAAGGCCATGTAGTCTACGGGGCAGAATCTCTATTTGCTTGAAGGAAAAAAAACGCGATTATAACGCGGCCATCTCCACGCTATCACGTGACCTGCAAAAAAAACGTTTAAAGCAGTTTTGTCTAAGAACCAAATCACACTGTCAAGACGACATCAATTCTGAGGCAGGCACAAAATTATTTCCACTTGTAGTCATTTTGATGAAGAATCAATGACGGTTTCACACAATTTGTGAACTCTGTAGTGTACTAAATTAAATCAATAAACTAAACGTTTATGTTTCATCAATAAACTCCTTAATCGCAGTTTAATGCTGTAATGAGCTATGAGAGTAATTAGTTGCAACATAGCACTGAATGTTGCAAATGGCTACATACAGAATTAAAAAGCAATTTTTTTCTGCAATTAGAATATATACAATTTATAACTGAGCACGTCTTTAGCTACTGTTGGATTAAACTGTTTTAAGTTGTCTGTCACAATGTTCTTATTTAAGTATACAATACTTGGCACCGTAATGCAGTAACAAAAACAGGAAAAAAAAAAAGTTTACAGTTTTTTTAAGATACCCAAGCCTATGTAAAAACATCACATTCAGAGCCATAATATTATGAAGGAATAAGTTAGAATAAAGTGAGACTACAATATGTGATAAACAACATCTTATATATTTGAATGATCTATGGCACTGCTTAAAATACCTTTGACAGGCTATATAAATCAGGTTCGCTGAATAATCTAAAACTGCTAGATTTAACTAGGCTAGGTCTTAAATGCCTGATAGGGCATCTGAAACAAGATCCAACCAGACAAATTGTAGGATATCCCTATTTTAACATTGAATGTCGGTACAAATTTAAAATTATTCTTAAGTATAGAAAACAAAAAGTAGCTGATGACTGTGAGCCATGGCGGTGTGTAGTAATGCACCAAAATCAGCAATAACAAAATCAACAAAATGAAAATAACTATCTATTCTAGGAATGAGACCACAATGTTTTGGTCAAAAAAAAGGCATTAAAACCATCAATACGTCTACATATACAATTCAATGTACAAATAAATCTACCAATATAGATATACAAGTTTTTTTTGCATTGCACTTTACTTTTATAACATCTTACACACTGTATGGAAGTATTTTCTATGTAGAGGCATTTCTATAAAATGTAAATACGGTATCTAAAATATGTAGTATTTTCAATTAGAGTTTTGGCAACAAACCAGTGAACCAGTGTAAAATAACTGTCCATATTTCGGGCTCCGTTACGGGGAAGATGATGACTGGTGAGGTATGTGAGGGATTTTCTTGAGCACAGTCCAATGTTTTAAGCATTTCTTGAACACAGTCCAATGTTTTAAGTGATTCTTGAGCACGGTCCAGATGTTTGAAGCATTGTGAACCAATCGCAGTCTATGGATGTGGATTTAAGGACTCGGCAGCAAAGTCTGTACAAATTTTTGTGAGTTTTAATATCGATATTGTTCTTAGAGGTCGGCTTCTTGAAAAATCTTCTCGACCCTTTGGCACCGCTTACCTGCAAAATTGAAAGCACACTAACAATGAAAAGCAGTAGGTGCATAAGTGTTTTTCAATTTGAGTGCAAGAATAATGAATGTGAAAACAATAATAGTAATAGTAATAATAATAATAATAGTAACAATAATAATAATAAAATAATATTTACCACAACATCACTGCACGACACAACACTTGTGCTTATTTGCATTAGGTTTACCTGCCCCTGCTGTTATTCGAAATGACAGGAAGACAGGCTGTAAAAGAAACAAACAAAATATAATACAAAATATATAAGCGCATCAGACTTGGTCTAATTCTGAGACGTAGAAAAGCATCTGGTTTTGAGATCAAATGCAACCTGAAACTGAATGAAGTGAGCACATTACTGCACAAGAGCCCATGTGTCCCATGTAATGTATTTACAAATAATATGAGATTTTAGCTGTGCAGTGCAAATTCTACTAAGATTGTTTTATTGTGATACCTAAAATGACAGCTTTTTATTAATTATTAGTGTGAATGATTTTTTCCCCCCTCTTCCACTAATAGACTAAGTGAGAATAACAAAACTTTACATAAACATAACATTTACATAACATAAACCTGTCCGGGTTACAGTTAATTTTATGGCCGATTAATGTGACATTACAGTTACAGCTCTAGTAACAGCTCTGATAATTAAGAAAGCATTGGGATGTGTGCATCATATGTCTACTGCACTCACAACAACAACGTGGAGTGGCTGATGTCCATAACTGAGTGATTTAAAGAAGAGGATATAAAAAAAACAACACACATATAGCACTGGTGGATCAACAAAAGTATAGCGTCATTCTATCATGGGTTGAGTATGGAAGTTAAGAAAAGAAAGGGGCAGGACAGGACACCTCTTCAACAAATAAATACATAAACAATCCCACAAGTATTTTTAAGCCGGTGCAAATTAGCAGGAAGTGGCATCTCCCATGAAATTACTCACGAGGAACTACGAACGAAATGCTCATGACAGAGCATAAGACGTCTGTGAGACCTATTATTGTTTATATTGTTTGTATTATACTGCATGAAAAGAGTAAAGCAAAGGTTCTACAGATTTGAAAAACTGTAAACATAAAGAATCTGAAAAATTTGAGGCTTTATCGTTAAGATATCCCCCAATTGGGAAAAAAGTCACTAATTTAATATAGCATATGACATAAGTATATAATATAGCATAAGTAATTACAATATAACAAAACACAAAAAATGGTGAGAAAGGTAATATGACACACTCAAACATCAGACTTAATGAATTAAAGAAAACTAGACAGCTCACAGAGAGAGATGAATATTTCTGTTACCTTATGGTCCCCCATACAGACGTTAGGCCCTACATTATCATAGATCACAGCTTTGTCCTCATTTTCCGGCTAAAGGTTAAAACAAACAAACAAACAAACAAAAAAAACAAATTAAAAAATCAGTTAAATGCCATCATAACCAGGTAAAAATGCACTCAATAAAAACAAACTGCAAATACTTAAGAAAAATAAACAAGCCTAAAGGGAACAGCAGAAAATGGTAAGAGAAAAAAAATATATAAATGAATAATGAATCCACAAATAACAAAAAGATCTGTAATTTCTTTTTTGTTATTTTAAAATATTGTAGTACAGAATCATTTTCAAAAGATGCAGAAAAGATACAGAAAGACATGGCTTTATAAATTTTGTAGTTGAACTAAAGACTTTTTAAACACTCTTCATTTTAGAGTCTCTAAGTTAGATGCAACCAAGTATGACTAGGTGAGATGTGCTTAAAGACAAAAAAAAAGGAAAAAATGAACCATAAACTTAAATTTGAATTAACTTCAAACGAATAACAGAGTCTAAGGTCACCAACAGAGCAGCGCACCAATGGTAAGGCTAGAATACAGATATTACCTTTTCGTAAGGCATGCATCAGCACTTTCCAATATGTTTGGGGAGCACCGTGCCACTGACTCTCAGAGCTGGGATACATTCATCAAACAGGACTTGATCATTTACAAAGGCAGCATAAAATTGTGGATTTTCGGGCTGCATAATCTTTAGACAGATAAACAAATTACCAAGGCTTTCCGGCAGAAACAAGCACACACTCGGGTGAGCATTCATTACCGCGTGCTCTGCGCTGCCGACAAGCCGCCCAGGCAGCGGGCAACCTTTGCTGTGTTAGGGCTCGGAAAGCAGAAAATAACATGATGGCAAGTTAACGGACCGTGCCATGATAGATGATGCCGCATGAAGGCTGTTTACAGCCCCATGTCTCTACAATCTGTGGCGCCTTGTGTCTGCGTTGACGCTCAGTGCCCCGTAAGATCATCTGTGGAGATTCACAGATTAGGGGATTTAAAAAAAATATATACGTAAAACATAAAAAGGCTGGGCCCTCTCTATTATCAGCAATTAACAGCCAAAAACGTATACTACTGAGTTAAGTAATATATGCGTGTAACTCAATATCTGAAATCATCATTTTTTTTCTGTTTAATTTGCCTACTGACAATTCAATATACAGGTTTTACTGGATATAGTAAATCCTAAAAGGAAGAAACACAAACATTTTCATTGAGCTGGTTACCCATTTTCATATGAACTGGATCTTATATAGACCTGGATCTTATATCTCTCACATATGTATACTAAATTACTAAAGAAAAAAAAATCTTATATAATAAATATTCCTATCATACATAGTCTAAAAGCTAGATGTTAACATCATTTCAAGTTTTCCTAGCTCTTTCAAGTAATGTATCAGCGACAGCTGAAATTCTATGTTGCAGAAAGTTGTTATATGCAACAATTTTCTGTCAAAATCTTAAAATTACCTATAAAACAGATTCCATAATGCTACATGCAATATAAACTTCATTAAGAAATGACTCAAAATAATCAAATTCATATGCATTAACGAAGTGTTGTTTCGGAAGCTCCGAATTTATTATTTCTTATTATTACTGTTATTTAATTCATCTTATTACCACCTAATTTGTGTTGGTGAAATTATACACATTGTTGCATTCTGAATTCATTATTACCAAGTCCACAGCATGGTAAACAACTTATATTTCATCATCAATGTGTTTTTCTTAGTGTTAAATACAAATGTTAAATTCCTAAGCAACAGATGGATCTCCCAAACTTTCTATGGTTTTCTCGGCATGCAGAATTCACATTCCAAGGTCATTCTTGAGCTTGTTAATGAACAAACAGAAATAGAGTCCATAATGCGAATGTAACAAGCATCATCCCACAGAACCAAGCATGAGTTTTAGGGATGCACCAATTGCAATTTTCTTAGCCAGTTCCGATTACCGACAATGCACATATTTTACATCCAGTGCAATGAAGTCCATATTTTTCCTGGTAATTCCTTTGCTCTTCACTGCTTATATCAACGAAAGACAGGAGAGACTCCTGGCTTGTAGATCGCCCCGAACATGCTTTGCTGGCTTCAGTTTTAGCAGCTTTCGCTTTGCTAGTTTCTGCAAACTGAGCATGTGTAACCGGAGGATGGAAATATTGGGAAACAATCAGCCTTACGGCTAGGTATAAACAAAATTAAAGTTTCCGATAGATCTTTGAGTAATTATATAGGATAAAAGCTGATGCACATTCACTCATTTACACATGTTCACTGGGGTGATGAGTTTTTAAATGTCAAATTAAATTTGTCGTGTTTGTCTTTGCATTGGTTCCCCCATGGTGTATTTGGACATTACACTTATCAGAGAACGAATTTTGCGTCCAGTTTGCTCACACCAAAGAACTTCCAAATTATGGACATTTTAACATGTCTGTAAATGCGTGGACAACTGAGATATGGGTGTGTGCGTGACCGTGTGTATAACATATTGCACATGCGTAAGATCGGTTTGAAATCAGAAATATGTGAGACTGATCTGCCAATAACTGATCAGGCCAATCAGGCTAAAAATCAGCCAATACTGATCACTGGCCGATCGATCGGTGCATCCCTAATGACTTTCATGCATTTATAATACTGGAGTATATTAAACAAGGATACAGATCTGCATGCATGCTGGATGAATCTGGGTAAGAAAGATTTGTGTGAGTGTACAATGCCAGTTTGGATCTGTGACACTGCTGACTTTCAGTAAAAGGAGATGGGGGGGGGGGGGGGGGATCTCTTCAGCTTCAGAAACTAGAGTTCTCCTGGGCAATGGTGCAAATACACACAACTGGCACTCAATGAGAGCCTGGATATGTACTGCCCATGTGGACTCAGCTTATCTCTGTATATGAATATTCACAGATGCCATATCTCCATCTGTGGGGCTGGTAGAGAGAGAATACGATGGATAGACAAAGATAGAAAAGAAGGAGGAGGGAGAGCGAGAGATAGAGAGGGGTACTGAGCAATCGAGAGACCCAACATCCACTGCAATATCTGGAGAGCGTCACTGACGATGTAAAACCAACTGGTCTACAGCGGCAAATACAACTAACGTGGGCCTAGAGGCCTGTAAAATGCACATGGGGGGGGGGGGGGGGGGTATATTTAAGGAGACAAACTCACAGCAAGCTTCACAAGGTCCAACCAAAAAAGCATTTTTCATCACTGTTGTTGGGAATTTATAATACAGAGCATACGGGCAAGATACAACTAACTGCAAGAAGCCAAATATGAGTGGGAAAAATACTTGTTTCATTTTGAATGTAATTTACTTTATTTTATGAGAATAAAGAGTGCCACATGGCCAGTTGGCTTCTCAACTGCCCGAGCATGCAAACCTTATACAAGCCGATGAACAAAATACTCTGAACTGATGTTAAAAAGGAAAGATCCTATTAGTGACTAACAGCAGTCTTCCAAACATGGGGCCAATACAGCCAGTGAGTGAAATTACACAAACAAACCTACCAGATTATGTACAAAGTCAAAGAACTGTTGGATTTGGTCTGTAGCAATGTCTTCAGCTTCACTTTAAAGAGATTTGTAATTAAGTAATTCCACCAGACCACCAACTCAGAAACACACCTTTAACTGAACCCCGTGGAGAGGTCAGGTTGACAGTTTTTTCTTTTAACTGTTCTATTCGATTCCTAGTATCCTACTAGGTGATTCCTCTATTTTTCAGAGACAATGTTTCTGCCCACAGAATACAATTTTTCTTCCATTTAACTAACTAAACCACAAGCCTGAACCAAATAAAAACTAATATCCATGTTAGAGCTTCAGTCATATTGTAGTAGCTCTGCACACCAGCAGTTAAGGGGCAACATTAATATTTATTATTCAGACAATGTCCATTGAGTATTCTTAAGTACTCAAGAAACTATTAAGAACAATTAATGAAATGGACTTTCAGTGTTTAAAAAATGTACAATACACGCAACATTACAGACATCAAACATTGCAAACCACTTAAGGGTTTATTATGTGTCATTGTAGGGACCTGACAGGTTAACATTAAAATATTTTCTTTTTGTGTACTTAACAAATAAAACCCTATACCAACTGCTGCTTTGTGCAATAAAAGCAAAGTTTTAAAATCACTAATCAAATATTATATGAAAATCCAAGCGCATAGTGGCAGGAGAAATAAAAAAAAACATTTCTTGTGGCTGAAGTGGGGGTCAAACTGACATCTACAAGAAATGTTTATAGAATTTGACCAAAGTCAGATTCAGAACCACGTCACTGGTAAATCCTGGGGGTAACTTACCTTTAAAACTAAATCCTTGGCTGAGGCGGACATCAGGATGCGGTCACACCAGGCAGGGCACCGAGTGTTCATGTACTGCTTTCCCTGGCTGGCGTCTTCACTGTACGGGTAACTGGTTACGAAACAACAACATTTATGTATGACCAAAATATAAAAGAAGCAGTCTAGGAGCAGGAGGAGCAGTCAATAACCCCGTTTACAAAAATGGGGGGATGCTTTGTAACATGTACATTTAAAGAGAATGCAATGATTTACAAATCTTATAAACCCATATTTAACTGAAAATACAACAAAGACAACGTACCAAATGTTGAAACAGAGAAATTTTATGGTTTTATGAAAAATATATGTGCAATTTGAATTTGATGCAACATCTTTCAAAAAAGTTGGGACAAAAGTTGTGTAATCCTAAAACAAAACCCCTGGTTCAATATTTCACAATGAATTAGGTTAATTGGCTACAGGTCATTAAGATGATTGGGTGTAACAGGGCCAGTTAGCTTAACTGCATTTCTTTGGACTACAAGACAAATGTGCTGTATCTAGACAAAAACAACAAAACTTCTCAGTTTCAACACCGATACGTTGTCATTGTTATATTTTCAAGTAAATATGGGTTCATATGGTTTGCATTTTGATTTTATCCACATATTACACAGCGCCCCAACTTTTTTAGTAAACAGGGTTGTGATAGAAACCATTACTGAATGACATGAAATCAGATTCAGAAACTTCTGAAAATGATTTAGGGAAGAAACCAGTGTCGGTAAAAAAAAAAAGAAACCATAACGGATAGGGTGTGCTGGCTACATAACATGATCTGGAGACGCTGAAGCTGGGTTATGGCAGCATGTAGAATTCGTCGCCATCAAAAAGAGATTAGGGCTATGGCAAATATCCAAGAGAGGCTGTATTGGAAATGGGAGGAACAATTCAGTGATTTAAGTTCTTTCTACACCTACCGAAGCCAAAACAGATTTACATTATTGAAAATCCAATTCATAACTCTATCTAGTCAAGCTAAAACGGATCTGAATGACGACAATCCAATTATCTACTCCAGTGCTTCGGCAGACTAGGGTGTTTCACACTGTCTGAATAACTGTATAAATGCTTGTTTGTGAAATATATGTTTTAGGAGACACAGATAAGGAATTAAGTGTTCAAAAATACATCCATCCATCCATACATCTATCTTCCAACCACTTATCCTGGTCAGTGTGGCAGGGGAAGCCTGGAGACTATCCCATACAGCCAAGGGCACAAAGCTGGGGAACATCAATAGTTAGCTTAACTGCGTTACTTTGGTCTGCAGGAGGAAACTGTTGTACCTGGATAAAACTAGTGGTGTAAATCATGAGCTTTGTCACAATATGATCTGATTTCTATTCTGCAGGGCAGGTATTGGATATGTGGCAATATCTGGAATGTTACTCCGATATGATACGATTTGATTCAGAAATGCATTATCAATATTTTCAATACAGTGAAACATAAGCTGATTTTAATAGAATCTATTTGAATTCAAAAATACTTAAAATGTTTACATTTCCATTTTAACAACAGAATTAGTTTAATAATTCCTAAAATTGCACAAGAAACATTCTGTCTTATGTTTGTACTTCAACAGCAATAACCTTTTTTTGGATATGTACAGATTACTCACTGAAATGTTTAACATAGGTGTACTAAACTACATAAAATGCTATGTATTGGTCTCTACTAACATGAATCTAAATTGCTTTGTGCAAGAGATTTTTTTTCACAAATTCTTAATTTTTTTGGCAGCATTTTGTATATCATTTAATATGAATCGATACTTATTGAGTCGATTAAATCATCTCATGGCCTTAACAATCGATACATCGATTTGGAATTGATGAATTATTATACTGCTAGACAAAACTCACATATGCAAACTCCAAACAAAGTAGAGGAAGGATTCAAACTCTCAATGCTGGAGGTGTGAGGTAACAGCACTACCCAAAAGTGCAAGATCTGACAGAGTCAGTATGGTTTTTCCTACATCCTTTTAAAAAAGCAGAAGCTAATTAGTTCACGCATTAACTCTCCTCTAAGGCACCTGCTACAGCAATCACCCATAATCAGGTCTTCTTGCACTCCAAAATCCACACATCAGTGACAGGGATAGAGGCTATCTAGTCCTCAATAATTTAAAGGAAATCACTGAGGTGAACTGACTGGCAAATGATGTAGTTAAGCTTCAACTTGCTTAACACCTGCTCCTTAGAAAATGTTATAGTTGTGCCATAGTGACCATGATCATGCCGAGGTCAAGGGTCTAAATAAGGACAGGTGAATGGTTTCCGAGGAAGGAAGGAGACTCTGATATGCTGGCCAGCAGTTCCCAGCAGGGGGAAGCGAGCACTTCCAATTAGCATTAAACGCACTTCAAGCCTCCGGAAAAACTGCTAATTGTAAAGAAGGGTTCAAATGATCCTCAGGATGAAAGCAAAGGAGAAGAATAGAGGGAATAGTACAGTGGGATGGAGGCAGATGGGAGAAAAGGAAGAGACAGCAGAACAGAAAGATAAGAAGGAGTGAGGAGAAACAGATGGAAAAATATACTAATGGTGGCAGGATGTGCTTGGTAAGGCTCAGCCTTGCGATGGGTTACGAAAACTTCAGTGACATGATACTGCTACACTTTTTAAATAATGATCTGAAGCAAATCTGATGAACCCACACACGATGAAGCACACCGAATGGATTTCAGACATGCTGCAAATCTGTGGTCTGACGTAACTTGAAAAACTCACGTTTCCGTTAGGTAAGGAGTCAATCAATGAGACTGACTGGCATGTGCATGTTGGAAAAGTGCTGCACAATCGCGAACATTCAAATTGCTTTGAGAATATATTTTCAGAAATAATTCAACAAAATATGCAAAGATATCAATAAAAACATCCAGGTTTTTGAATATGATAAAACATCTATTATCAATAGCTATTAAGTAATTCCAATTCTCATGCTTTTTCAAAAGCCCCTTTAGTCATATGGAATAAAACAATTCAGGAGGCGGGACTAAAGACATCACCAGTATAATTGCTGTTTTCCCCACTGATCCTGCGTTTAAAATTATTCCTATGTGCCATGTGTGCCTGACTCCCCACAAAACAGCACAGATGGCAACAGGGCTCCCCTGCCTACTGAACCATAATAGGGAGAAGATACTGACCAGGCTTCACCGATAGTCCACAGTAATTGCAGTTTGCCAGTTCAACACAATTGTATTTTGTATAGTGCTACCAAAAAAAAAATAACACTGCTACAAAAAAAACTTGGCAGAGCTCAACACACAAATCTGATTGTAAAATAATAACCTGCACAGGAGAACAGAAACAACCATCACATAAGCATTAGAACAGATTCAAGAATGATAACAGTGATGGACAGAATATGACAGCACTTAATAGTCAAAGTCCCATCAATTACAAATTAACAAAATGGTGTAATAAACTGAGCAAATGGCATAATTAACCAAGCAAAAAATTCAAGCTGTGATTTGAAATCAGCAATTGCACAGGGAAAAATTAAGGACGTAACAATGGAATTACAATGAGATTCTTAAACTGATGTTTTTGATAATTAACCGGAATTGTATGAGCAGCTTAGAACAGAAACCATTCCACCAGTACGGTGAATACAGAAAAGACTCTTTAAATTACCAACTGACCAAGAAACTTCTAGTATTATCTGTGAACCAGCTCATAGTGCCAATGACAAGGAAAATGCAAGAGGCTGTAAGAGGCCAAGTGGAGCTGCCAAGTGCCATGTGGTATAACAGGATATCAAGATTGGATTGTGAGAATGTTTTTTTTTTAATCACCACTGGAAATAACTAAATTCCAAAACAGATTTGTTTATTTATTTTTAATAGACATGCAATGCAACTCGCCATAGCACTCTAGTGTCTCTTCACATGGATGGAGACCGTAGGGACAGAGGATGGCACAGATGTGCAGGCAGGTCCCATTTCCCCTGACAACATCACGCTAGATTACATGACAGCCTTAATGCAACGACAAACAATAGAGTGGCGCTTTCAGCAACATGATTAATGCGCCTGATTAGTGCGCTCACAAACTTATCTGAGAGCAAACTCAGAAGGTGGGTGTGAAGTCTGAAAGCCGTCAGTTCCTATCGGGCCCATATTACCTGAAGCAAGAGTAATTACGGTAATTAATGGGCAGAGCTGATAAACACAACAATTGCCCACCTGTACATCAGGGACTTGTGTTTCGGAAAATACTTCCATGCATACATGGTGTGTTTCACCACCGAATGCTGTCACCAGGGCAGCACAATGGGCAGGTTCTCGAACGGCTACAATGTAGGTGTTTTTTTTTTTATTTTTTATTTTTTTTTTAAACTTAACACCAGGAGGTATGAATTGACATATTTATATTTGGGAGCTATAATTAGCTTTTCTTCAATCATGCCGGCCCCATTACATAGAACACAAACTCAAACTACTTTTAAAGAATGTACAACCAGTATGCTAAAAGGTAACAAACCAGTTTACATAGCTTAACTTGTGGCTGATGGACTTCCGGTACAAGTTTAGGGTGCAATTGTTATGTCTTTGACAAATCAGCCTAACTTGCGTTGAGTAGATGCATGTCCAGTGACAAATGGGTAAGTGGGTAAAGTTAACTATTGCCAGGTATGTTAGCAGAATGTCTACTAAACGCCATAATAATGTTGTAATAACCTTTAGTCACTGCCATTGGATGTGCTTGTTTAAATATCTGGGTGGGTTTTGCAGAAACTCCAGATACCCATGTGTGATTGTTTCCCCAGCCAACACAGGAAGTCAACCTGGCCTGGCACTTTGTCCCTAGCAAACTAACAACCCAGGGGAAAATGACTCAAGCCAAGTCCCTGGTCAACATTCATTATCTAACAGTTAAGCAGTCTTATCTTGTACTATATAATGACAAATAAGTGACAAGTCAAACAGTGTTCCATTGAGAAATATTCTATTTAATGAGGGCAATATAAACTTGTGAATACAAGGGGATGAAGCCGAGATAGCAGATACTGTGTGAATGTAGCGAGGTGAGGGCTAAGGTGGGGCAGCGAGGGGCTCAGCTCATGTGACTACCAGTTGGGTGAACGGGTATAAAGTCAAGCTGACTTTCAGCTCATATCAATGCCTTCATCAAAACATATTCCTTTCTGCCAATTCTGCCATTTACAGAGGCCCAAGACAGTTACAAATAAGTGAAGCAGTTCATAAAATATGACCTGCACATTTCTATCACAATGTCCAATAATCATTGCTGCCATTTTCAGACATTACACACATTCTGATTATAACTAAATTCGCATCACATTATCTGCTTTATTAACCCTAATTAGACCCTAGCATTGAGTCTCAAAAGATATGTACAAATGTCACTCCCTGAGAAAAGATTTGCACTGAATGAAAGGCTTATAAAGAGGTCTCTACTAGACATTTAGATCATCCCCTACTAGATGCTCACACAGAAGACCCCTTTCACTAAAATTCAGGATAAGGTGACAAGACATATGCATAGTAATCCGTCAGTCCTTGCTGCTGTCTGCATGTGGTAATAATTTATCCTTATTTATAATTTATACCAAGTGCCTGTACTGACTGATGATCTCATAACAATGACGGCCATAACAGCTGAGCTATTCCACACTCAGGTGAACAATTAGGCATGTTTTTGGGACAACCAATAAACAGAGACGTGTGCTGCTGGATAGACCAAACTGAACATCTTAGAGACACGAGCATGCTGCACATCAGTTTTCATGATACTGCTCCAAATCAATCCATCCATCCATCCATCCCATCCCATCCCATCCCATCCTGTCCCATCCCGTCCCATCCCGTCACAGGAGAGCTCAATGATTCACTTTCATTTTCAAGACCAGGAAGGTTGCTGAAGTCACTTTCTGGTCTGTGATGCTAAACACTACAAAATGATACATTTGTTTAAAAGATCAAAGGAACACGAACACATTTAAGTTGTGGTCCATTAGAGGGTGCAGTCCTTGGACTTGATTTTTGTAAACAAGGTTACGAAGCTACCCAACCATATATTTTATTTCCGCAGGTATCTGGACCATCATCATAGACTCACGCAGTTTAGAAGATATGTGTCAAAGACCCACAGTTGGCCTCTGGTGGCTTCAGCAAACGGTGAAGAGACGACTATATATCAATCCTTTTTCAGCCCACCCTGCCTGTCCAGACTTTGCAAACAGAGAAATGTGGGAACGGAGCCACAGATCCTGTTGGACTGTCTCCCAACTTTCACTCTTTCCTACTTCAGGCAAACTTGGTCTTGAAGTTGACAAATGCAGGCACAGGTCTCCCTGACACGCCACACCCCCAAGTCCCCCTTCCAACAAGCTCGTCAAGAGTCCAGTTAGTTCACACTAACTGCTCACTTTCTAAGTCACCCAAGCGCTGGTTTCCCGTAGTCGTCAATCTTACCAAAAACAAACCAGGCATCCTATACTCTCCCGACACGCCAGGGTCGATCTCTGTCCTGCCACTTTGGCGCGGCAGGCTGGCTCCAGAGACAACTCGCATCAGGAAGCCAAATTCCACACGCGGGTGTGTAGGTGTACAGCTGTCATGGCTCAGCCTGACACACGACCTCTCTGTAGCGTACAATATGAATTTACAATTTGTAGCATGTTCTTTAAAGGCGAACACCGTGTGCGGAAATGGCGGATTCTAACAGCCCTGCCACTGCGCTGGCCCACGAGTCATGCAAAATAATTACAGGCATCTTAATGTGGATTCAAAAACAACAAAGGTCACATTATTTATGAGAAGCTTCCCGAGTTGGTCAGCCAGAAAAAAGGCTTTTAATCAGTGAAGACATATTCATATATCTTAGAAACGATTATGATTATGAGTACAGGCCATAGAAAACCTGAATGTGGGAAAACTAGTAAATTTGATTTGACTTTTAAGTGTGGATGTTTATTTAATTTAAGAAAGGGAAGTTTTGGTCTATGAGAAATGCAGAAATACTGTAGTGTAGTGGAGAGGTCTCTCCTTATGAAAACAAGATTTTGTGACTATAATGACTACGTATGGTCATGAAATACTCTTGGAGTATACTGATTTTTCAAATTATACACAGTATGTTCTCTACTGTCTAATTAATATTTCATCAATACGGCTGGGTTCCGTTTCTCAATGTTCTGCAAAGCTATTATTGAATAGGTTAATAGATTGGTGCAATGTGCCATTGGGGGCAGATGTAAAATGAAAATTAATCCAAATGTCATTTATGTAAAGCGATGTAAATCAGTGCTGTGATTAAGACAAGAAGCTATTTAAAAACACTGCACGGCTGCCAAAACCTTGACCCCCTCCACTGCCACAACGCCCCCCCCCACGACTGCAGTTTATCAAGTGATTATTGTTTGATTACAGCTTTTCATTATCTGCAGTGATTGAGTCACTACTGGCGCCAAAGGTCAACTGCCATTATCAGACCAGCTCCAAAACATATTCCACGTAATCATTTGTTTGCACACGATTTTTGAAAGGGCTAATTGCAAATTCATTTGTTTGAGGAGCAGGAGAAAGTAGAATTCTATCCTCTGCAAGCAGCAGTGTAATTTTCCACCACATGTGAATTGTTATGTTCAGCTTGCCTCAGTGTCACAGGCCGACACCAGCATGGACAAGCTGAGGTTAATGGCAGCTGGAAAATGTGTCTGTTTTTACAAACATAAGCAAATACCACTTTGAGATTCTTATCGTAAGAATACATCTTTTGATTAGAATTTAAGAAGACATTTCTGTTGATGGTTTTCTAAAGAATGGATAGCATTTTGATAACTGAAAATCTCTGAGCCCACAAATTTCATGACGATACTCAAAGTGTATTTTGGAGAGAGAAAATCATTTTGCTCTTATGGGGAAAACGACATGCCAATTTGTTTATTTACACGTAAATAATTACAGAATATACACAAATTAAAAATGCATAATAATGTAAATGTTAACTAAATTTATATACACTTATGTAATAATGATTGATAGTATGATATGCATTATTTGAGCTACAAATACACATGTACATTGGATTAATATTATTGGAACATTTGTACTTGGTTCCATACCTTGGAGGAAACGAGATCTCCAGTTCGTGCAGCCTTTCCTTAAACACAGACAGCTCTTTGTCAAACTCTAAAAGCTGCAAAAGAGGAAACAAAAGTTCATAATTGTAAGCTGTCCCATAGTACGATACAGGCTGTTATTTGTGGTGTGAAAGATTCTCATACATGCAAAGGTCTGTTTGCATGTGTGGTATTGCAGACGTGACGGTCTGCTGCAGTCTCGTGCCTAGGGGGGGGGGGGGCGGGGGGGCGGGTGGGGCGGAGGGGCTGTTCCATAGTCCTCATCACCAAGACTGAGACCGGCTCCCCACTGTTCATCAATCATGTCTCATCTCCCAGCTGTGTAGATTTCTGATTGTGTTAATGGCAAGTGCTCAGGTATAAGACGACAACTCTCTCTCCCTCTCTCTTCCAAAGCCACCCCCCCTCTCAACTCACACAGCTTCACAAACCTCATAAATCATTAGTGAAAAGCGCAATTAGCAGCTTCTTGTACACATTAATTACCTATAAGAAGCACAGGTAAGTGAAACACCTGGATCACTGCATTCCCACAAGATCAGTGGGTATCGGGAGACACTCGAGAAGAGTCTGCCCACATTGCCCACCAGCCAGGCGGCCAAGTCATTAATAAAGCAATGCAAATACAGAAGGACCTATCTGATGAAGACACGTGCACAATTAATTACACACATTCTTTAACTCTCTTTGTGACATGAAATATAATGTAGCAGACAATATGACTCATGACAGCATGTCAGTTTAAAAACTCAAAGCAAAGTACAGCGAGAGTGCACACAAGGTACCACAGGCTTTTCTTGGTATTATATTAACGTCTTGCATGAAGGGGCGGAGCTAAAAATTCTAGATGCCACATTAAATTATCAATAAATTAATAAATTGTCGATCATAAAACCAATGTGAATGGAAAAAAATAATTAACACGTCTTAACTACACAGTACCTTACATGGGTTAACAATGACATCCAACCAAACCAAAAAACAAGAAGAAAGACACCCCAGCTTACGGAGAACAAAGTCCTTACATCAAAAGTCTCAACATTTGCATTTGTGCAGATGTGGGCACAGTACGCAACTACGCATATATTACGTGTACCAGCAAACTAGTGCTGATGAAAGCACATGCTTGCCTGCATGTGTGCGGGAAGTGGAACGCACATCCGTAACCATGTGCTAGTGGGGGAGCAAAGTCACTATCAGTCAGCCTAGAGGAGCCGCTGCTTACAGACACAGGTCTGAGGTTCAAGAGGGCAGATCGACAGCATCCATCAAACTCACGCTGCTGGGGTCACCGGAGACTTTGCAGGCCGTGAATGAGAAATGGGGTTATGGGACGCTGCACAGCACGGGCATGCTCGGATATGCCCCCCCCCCCCGCCCCCGCCAAATGTGCACGGCTGCTGTTTATGACCTCGAACACAACATGCGTGCGTGGGTGAACATACCTTACCCGGTACGCATCCTAAGCTAAAAGCCAGCTGGCAGTAAAAAGCTAAAAAAAACAACAACAAACAATGGAGCCAACACTATGTTCCTGTGACGTGTTCCCGTCTTAAGTGAATGTTGAGTAATTCATTTAGGGTGACTGGAAAACCCGGAGGCTGAAATTTCACACTACATTTCATCTTGGGTCAATTAAGCATAATGATTTGCTGGTCTGATAGGTCAGCAGTAAAATCACTGCTTATATGGGTTCAAGGGCTCATTGCTGCATAAAGTGGTGGTAGTTTATCAGCTGGAAATGACCTTGAAGTTCCCTACTGGAGTGGTCGAAGCGCTGAGAGACGCACAGGCAAGGGTGAACAAGAAAACAAAAAAGATTTTAAATGCAGGGAAAATTAGTATTTGGTCAACATTCCCACTACACTTCAATAAACTGGAAATCCTAAATCAAAGTGGGCTGGATTGTGAATAAAGGGAATTTGCTGGGGGGTAAAAGGTAAAAAAGGCTTCATTGCTGACTCTCCCCCTGACCTGCCCTGCCAAACTGTCTACAGCCATAATTGTGCTTTGATTTATAACTTGTCAAATACCCTCCTGATGTCATCTGCTGGCATTAAAAGTCATCAATAAGGACAGAGTTGAAAGGTCGTTTAATTTTATTTTTGACTTCACTCTTTCCTTTCATTGCAAAGCCATATTTTCCTTCTTTTATGAGATGTTCATTATTTTGTGCAGAAGTGGTATAGGGCAGTTTTGGCTGCAGTGGCTGAAGGGTGACAGGTTCAATCCGAACAAACATTCCTTCTAAAAGTCTCAAAGGAGACTTTCTCCTCTGAACTGTGTAATCGGTTACTGATGATTTTAAAAT
>JAODKL010000062.1:10711193-10725426 GCA_026780765.1 Petrocephalus schoutedeni | reverse complement strand
CTTCTTTTATGAGATGTTCATTATTTTGTGCAGAAGTGGTATAGGGCAGTTTTGGCTGCAGTGGCTGAAGGGTGACAAACATTCCTTCTAAAAGTCTCAAAGGAGACTTTCTCCTCTGAACTGTGTAATCGGTTACTGATGATTTTAAAATTTGAAACTGCAGAATCTGCTACAATTTTTACCTACATACCAATTTCATTGCATTGCAGGGTTCAATCCATGTGCAAAACAAAAAGTCACAGACTGATACACATACTGTATGGATAAGAGCAAAGCCGTCACAGATACCTATGAGTATAGTCATTATTTAAGATACTAATCAATACTCTTACAAGATAAACAAGACAACTGCAGTGCTACAAAGTTGTATGCCATACCATTACACTTACTACACGATAGAGTTGTTATATATTTCTCAGTAAGGTCAGATTTTATTTAGATTGCTGCTGTATTTCCACTTAAGATCTTTGACAGGTAAAATATTGATGACGCGGAGCTATTCCCCCCCCACCTTCCTCTGGCCGCTTGAGTGGTCGCGGATGAACGTTGGGAGCATGACTAAGAGAAGCTGAGGTGACAAGAAGGTTCATCACTCCGCGCTAGGCATGCCTGGCTTGCACCGATGCAGACACCACACAGATAAAGTTAAAATAAAGAGATACTGAAACAAAATCAATCGTGGCGAAGAAGACAGGTGGGAGGCCGGGCGGCCGCTAGCTGGCGGGTCCGTGCGCGGGAAGAGCCCTGCAGGCCCCATTGCTCGCAGCCCGTCCACGACGCCGCGGCAAGGGAAATTTAATCTTCCCAAATACTCATCAGGGCTCTCCATCCTCCCGGCCTGACAGCCACGCGGATAATTAATTATACAATTTCGATGGGAATATCGACTAAACAAACCTATAAATCATAAGAAAAGTCAATAGGCATGGACACATTCAATCATGTCCCGACCAATGATTACTCCTCTCAACGTACAATAATTATTTTCGAGAGCTAGCTGGAATTAAATTTCTGTCAAGCTGGTACAAGTCTACTACTTGATGAAGGATGCCAAGGATTCATTTTTTTCTTTTTTTGAGCTGGGTGTAGAGGGACATTTATCCTCTTAGAAAGGTAGTTTGTTTCATAAGGATCACAACACTGTGTGTTTAACTAGACCATGACGATTAGATTATCTCTGATGCCTCATTATGCCATCTATCTTTCTGTGCACAGTTGATCGGGATGAACACCTTCTCCTCCAGGCTGTCCGTGAAAGAAAAACACGAGGATCCTTGAGCCAGAGACCAAGGAGGCCAGAAGATCACATCTGCATAGTGTACGCAGTTATCATTGGGTTAGCTGCAGTCGTTAACAGTCCAGCTTGTGTTTTGGTCTGAGGAGGAGTCAAATTGTGCCAACAGAGTATAGAGCTAAAGCTCTAATTGGGAGTATATAAAGATGTATTTCATTATAGACAATCCAGATAATCTAATCTGAGATTTTGCCACTGACTATTTGGGAGCAGTGAATTGATCAGTGACCTCTTTAATGGTTGTGACAGGTTGTTCCTGGGAAAGCTCAAGTTTACTGAATATCCCATTCACTCACAATGAAAGGTGCAAAATCTTTACATCACTTGGAAAAAGAATCCATACGTGTCAGGCTTGTTTGTATGGTGTAAAACATTTGAAAGACAGAAGAACGTCTATATGTTAAATGGGGTAAATTCAATTATTTACAGCAATTTTAAGAAAAAGAAATGTTATTAAATAAATATATCTGATTTAAGAAGCTAGGGGATCTTACCTGTGTTCCGTTGTTTTCCCTGAAAACATCTTGATTAATATAATTAAAAAGCTTCTTTTCGAGTTGAAGTACAACCTGAATAGGGAAAGAAAACACAGTGGTCGTCAAGTACAAAATCTAGCGGCCACAGTGTTAAATCTTTTTGACTCTTAAAAAAAGATCAAAAAAAGACCTGATGTATTCAATAAAACTGTTATTAGTACTTAATCAATAAGTTAATTAAATAGTTATGTATTTAATATAACAGTCATTAGTAGTTATTTAATAAAACATTATAACTCCTTGTAAGGCTTTTTTCCCCCCACAGTGGATTTGTGTCTCTACATTAGATGGCCTTACTAACATATCAGAATCTCCTTTGTCTGGATTTTTATGATAGGTATACCGCAAATCCCAGTTATCATTTGGTTTAATAAGGTGGATTACTATTAGATGAAAGTATTTTCATCCCCAGGGTAACACATTTCTTATGTGTTTTAGATTCAGTCCTGGTGTTTATTGGAGATACCTGTGTGTGTGTGTGTGTGTCCTCATAACGCAAAGTGAGTAAAGCGCATGCAGTTACCTTCCGATCATTGTCCACCTCTCTGAATATTAACTTGTCTACTTCGTTGGTGTCAGCAGCTCTGACAGTCTGCATAGTGGCCGAAGAGCATAAACTCTGCGGGGATCACAGCCACATATCAATAAATTACAAATGATTAATAGCCAAAGAGCGTCAAATCACTTACATTTGCCAATTAATGACAGTTGATTCAGCATAATGAACAATGACAAATGATTAACTACAGTACGCCAATAAGTCATGACGCTCCTCAAAAGTCTTGGGTTGATGGACAAACCCCCCTAAAACAGACATCTCCAAAATAGGCACAGACACCCAGACAGTCACTTCCACACAAAAGTACTGTTCTATGCCATACAACTGTGCAACCACACTGATATTCCTGCCTCGGCCTATATGATGTCAGTCAACAAGCCTCACACGAGGGAGGGGCTGGGGGGGGCGGGCGGGGGGGGGAGCATGTTTCTTCATGTTACCCATCACTCCAAACAAACACAAACACATTTGTTTCTACATTGATGCATATACATTTTAATCATTCAGACATACCACGAAAACATCCCTTTCGTTTTATTCCCCACATTTTGCAATACATCTTGACCTTAAGAACCATGTGTATGGTTAAATTCCCCTTTGTAGACTCTTTTAACAATTAGTTAAACATTTGACCATCTGTGTTTGAAGACAGTTGAATGAGATAATCCGCCGGCCAGTGGTTCCCATACCACGCCGCGGGTATACCGACTGATTTAAATTCAAAGCACAGATTAGTTAATCAGGTCAAGCCAATATAACAGGAAAAAGGTCTTTAGACTAAAATGTCACAAATCAGTCCCGCTTTCCCGAAACGGCACACCAGATTAGAACAAACACCCAGAGAAACTTAAAGTGGAACAAGCCTCCCAGTCTCTTGAGCTGGTTTCTAAAGACCTAACAAATCGCTCCATCTTTCACTCGTTTAGATCCTCCAAACGCAGGGTCAATATGGTTCCCGGGCATCCAAATGCTAATGCGCTTAAGTGCGTTTAAGCAGCTTTCTGCGATGAATAGGCCAAAGAAGGGGCTAAAAAAAAAGGCAAGGCAGAGTTACTTTTCCTGTCAAAATGTCATTGTTGCCACCCCGGTAGAGACAGCGATTCAGTAAATTCATTTTTCTATTGTTAAATACATAACACTAAAAGCTAGCTGGAGGTAACAGCCAATTTGTGGCAAAATATGAACAGGTTACAATCCACATCCTCGACCTGTATTGCACAGACTGGGAAAAGGTGTATTACCCAAATTAACCTTTTGAATTACCAACTTTTATGGGCATTTGTGTTTTTATAAATTCTTTTCAGAATCTCTCCTGTCAGAATCACAAATCCAAAAATCAGCCAACCAGAAATCTCTTGCTAATTCAGACTGGGTCTGAGTGCCAAATACACAGCTTATTTAAATGAAATACTATAGTTTTAGGGTACAGAAATGGTTTCTCTATTCATGTTAAAATTATTCTTATAATCCAGTAGCTGAAACCCCTGCCAAATGTTGCTTGGTGGTTGGATGGTGGGGGTCACAGTTACTTGTCAGTGTTGATGGACACCCCCTCTCTCCACTCCCTCTGGGGCTTTTACCACTTTTACTGCTTCTCAAAGCTCAAGCTCATGAGCTCATACTTTAAGTTTACAATGCCGCAGCTGAATTTGCATTCTGGGGTCCCCCTATGATGCTTATGAGCCTTCCATGATCTCCCCCCCCCTTTTGTATATAGTGATTTTTCTGTACAATACAAATGACCACTTAGAACTAAAATCAAAAGTCATCCAGGAGGAGATTTTGCAGTTGACATATATAGGGTAGAACATAATACCTTCAAGAATACTACAAAATTCTTGTACAAAGCTCCATAACTATTCCTAAGGAACGTGTTACACTCTAAAATTCTTCATTCAGCCAGGGTGCTGAGGAGTGTCAGCACGCGTACATCTACATTTAAGAGCTTATGCTACATTGCATCATGACGAGTCAACGAGTGCGGACTACCAGGTCTTATCAACTCAATATTCTTCAAAACAGCAAAACAACCTACACCCTGTGCCGGGTTGACAAGTCATCAAGAAATTACAACCCTGATGAGGAACAATTAATGGAAACCCCGTGCTAGCAGTTACAGATTTGATCCTCAGATCTAGACTCGGCTATAGCACCAAACGTAGATGCTCTGAGCAAAGAAACAAACATTCTTTTGTTTTTAATCCAGAATAAATACTAATTCTGAACATTAGCTAACCCAGAAGCTTCTCTCTAGTTAATAAAGAAATATTAGACGGTATCCGTGTCTTGGGAAAGACACTAGTTCCATTCACATTAGATGATGGGGGATGACGATCAAATTCTAAAACTAAATATCTAAACATGCACTTATAGCTACTAAATGATATTAACATAGCTTGTTTACAAATTCGATTATCAGGGATGTGGGCCGGATAGTATCGGCTGCTATATTAGATACAGGAAAAGCATGTTTTCCCTGATTCTGGGATGTCCATTCCACTTAGGACTTCGGTCAAAGTTACTCTTATCAAAGGTGAGATGTGGATAGGAATATGCTTGAGCGACAGCAAGTGTACTGGTCAAATGCAAGCATCCCTCTACGCTGGGAAAGTTAACAGCCAGCAATGTCACCTGAAGGATAATCTTTATCACCAACAAGGCAGGGAACCGAAAGCTCCACACTGATCCAAACACTTCAAAGGGAACTTGTGCATTAAAGACAAAGGTCAAAGCAATTCTTTGCGCATCAAATCACCATCTCTCACTGTCCTAACAGTCTAAACTGTGCGGAGACCTCGTGATTCCTCCAAATACATACGAGGAGTGTCTCAAACAGCAATAATATTTAACAATCCTCATAAAATTATTTAAAATATTTAAAACTTGACCCCATTCTCACAGCACTGACACAAACTAAAAAACACAGTACACAGAAAACAGTGCTCACATAAAATTAACACCTATGAATAGAAAAGCATCAGAAACCCTAAAACAATTAATCATTGAATTTGTAATATTTTACTTAATATTCTACATCCATAAAAGAAGTAATAATTTAAACATTACACTTACATTTTAGGCTGTTTTTATGCGTCATAACCAAGAAAAATTTTTTTTCTGATGCTGCACTGTTACACAGCCTTCAAAAATGACATATATAATTATGGCTAATAGTAATTTTCACAAAAATAAAACTTTTTCATCTCAACAGAAACAGATAAGGTTTCTATCCACTGAAGTTGCAACAAACAACAAAACTGTGACAAAAGTATTGTGCATTATCGGTTTGTAACACATTGTCCTTTATATCTTACTCCATTTTAAAAAACATACCGGCATCTAACATTTTATATGTTTCAAAGTATTCTCATTATGCTTAACTCCTAACTTCTTAACTCATATTCCAGTCATATTATTAATTTATTTGAATCACATTTCATTAGCATTTTTTTTTTAATATTTTTTTTCCAAAAAGGGAATAACATAACTCATCGTTACTGCCCCTGTGCTATGGCCCGGAGATGTGTGCAAATTCTACTGTCTTTCCAGTTTTATATAAAGTTACTTTATACTACAAATTGAATGACTAATCTAGAATTTGCATATTTTTTGCCCCTCATCTCCCCTCTTCAAAATATTATAAGTTTCACACACTTGCATAAAGACAAGTATAACCCTGATTAAGACTATGGGTCATCTTACTTAGGTTTTAGTATTTCTGTAAAACTAACTGAACAAATTAGGAACATACACAAACCAATAGCTAGACTCGATACCATTTTACACCATTGTGGGTACCACTGTTAACATGATGCCAGACTATATACACCAGCACATAATCACCGTGTTTTACACAGTGAGTCCTGGCAAAGTTGGAGCTTTATGAAACCTGCCACAAAGATAATTCACTCCATTTATGTGATGCGTATAACATCTGGAAAACTTCTCTAAAACAAGTGCCTGCACTAGAAGTGCAATTCTTTCCCCCGTAACTTTTAGGTCCCAGTTAAACGCACATTTGTCCTGAGACAGATAATGGACAGGCCACAAATCATCTCAGCACAACAGAGTGGTGATGTCACCACAGGAAAGGGCCTGTGACATCCCCCCCCCTAGTTTTTAACTCATCTTCTGGCTCATTCTCTTGGGCCCTGAAGAACAAATTGCCCTGCTTGGTTGTCTTTCAGAGGCAGTGCAGCGCACAGAGAATGGGCCCAGCCTGAAACATAGGCAACAGGCCCATAAAAATTCATCACTTTGACCCCGCTGACCTCCACACTGTTGGGGTTCTGCACACAATCCTGCAGCTTTTGAGCCCTGTGAAACAAATGCATGCACGCATACACACAGAGACACACACACACACACAGTTGTAAGGTAAGTTTACACCCTCGCTCCTTTTCTTGCCCCTTCCACACAGAGACGCACATATAGATAGCCAGACATTTGCCAGTACAATACGGAAAGAAAAAAAGACCCCTACAGGAAAAGCCTAGCAGATGCTGCTTTGTGTCTATACAAGTAAGTACAGCCTGCTTTATTCTGCATTTTGGGGCAAGTTAAGAGGTGCTATTGTTTCAGGCCGAGTCGCTGACACATTACTGCCACCTGTACAAAGAAAGACAAACGAAGCGTTTTAATCCTAAAATTCAAGACCGCCTCCTCATTGCTGCATTATCTCAGCAGTCTGCACCCTGGACTGTTTAACATTAAAAAAATTTCTTAAGTGCTCTTAATGGCAATAAAACACTTAGCTGAAGAAGTGCTCCTCTTGATGAATTGATGTTAAAAAGTATTCCAATACTGCTAAACACTTGTCTAATTCAGAAGTGCAGCTCTGTGGCTCTTTGTGACCAGCCCGACTTTTTTTTCCTTAAAAAAAAAAAAAAACTCTCACAAAGCAATATTTGCTACAGAAAAAACAGTGGGATTGCTTGATTTAGTTTCTGTTTACATCTAGACAAAACTGTTCTGTGTCTGGCTCATTCACCACATGTTTAGGTACTTGAGTTTACCATAGAATCTTCTAATGAAATAACACAGATATTGCCCTTATGGATATTTCAAGCAATTTGTACTGAGTAAAGGGTGATACAGAAGGACTAGTACAGAATAATGCAACCGCGGTCAGTACAGATATCTGTAATAGGCGATTAACAATAGGCGATTAGTGTTCATTTGCATCATGGTCAAGAGAGCCAAACCATAACAATGGCAATCTACTGCCTTAACTTACATACATACATAAACAATGAAATTTAGCAGGATTTCTTTTTCTGTTAAAGAATCAAAAACAAAACCTACAAAAGCGGCAATCAAAAGTGCAATTAGCTAAGGAAAAAAAAATAACAACATACTCCGATTGTAAAGCGACAGCACCATAACAAAATGCTTCCGATTTCTAACTAATATACTCGTTCCACGGTCCAGATCGGACACACGCAATCTAACATGCATGAAGATAAAGTTCTTTGTCACTCAGAAGCCCTTTCTCTCCTTCCCTCTGTACAGTTTGAAAAAGCCAGTACAATGATGTTACTGAAACAAAGAACAATGATTCATTTTAGATCCCATTTATTTGTTTGCCCCATTTGCTCTAAATGATGCGGCTGTCCATCAGAGTGAAAGAAGGCCCTGTGGTGTAACTCAACGGGGGGATAGAGGTACAGAAGGAATGCCCTGCCCTCCTAACTCTACTCCGCGCTAAGCAACCATCTTGTGGGTGGGCTTTGTCATACATTTTACCAATTTTTCATGCCCATCCCTCTAGATGTGACCCCACTCGGTAGCTTTTATACCCCTGACAACTTCACGCAGGAAAACATGCAGCCCCTCTGATAGCATGAAATCGAGAACAAAAGCCCCTGCGGAGGGGAAGGGTGCGGCGAGGGGGACTGAGGCATACGACCCGCCTGGCTCCGGACACAAACAGATGTTAGTGCAGCCCGTCCTCTGAGCAAGCTGAAAGGAAAGCCTTGTAGGAGAAATGGGCCTGAAACACATTGTTTTGGGGCACCCCTAAAACAAAAAAAAAGCCCCCTCAAAGAGTGGGCCAATATGGCCGTCACGGATAAATCACAGAGCAAAGAGTCGAATGAAAGCCATGAATTCTCAATGTGACACTTTATGGGCCTTTTAAATATCATTTGATATTTATCCAGGGCTGTGAAAGAGAGGAGCGTTTCTTAATGTCAGCGAGCAGGGCTGTTTAAATGGCGCGTGTGAAATAGCAGGTTTTACAATGACATTTCCGCAACAATAATACCCACACTGATGCAGTGGGTGTCTTCAATTTCCCTGATAAAAAAATAAAAAATGAGTGAAACAGAACTACCATCAGGCATTTCCCTTTCCTTGCTGAATGAATTCAATCAAATTAGGACAAACATCTCCCTTGTGTTCCTTAATTCAACACTTTAGAACATGTAAACATTTGAAAGTAGCCCCGGAGTTGTACTGTTGTACTCCAGGATCTGGCTAATGAGGTATGCATAGAGAGATGCTCTTTGCATTAGTTAGCTTCACAAAGCATTTCAGTGCAGGAAGCAGGCTGGTTGCCTCTTAGAGCTCAGATCAGCAGCAATTTAAATATACTGTTACATAAGTGATAAGACAACAGACAGTGTGCCCTGGATCCGCTTGGCACGCTGTCGCCACACGGGGTGGGGGGAACTATTATTGCGGGACTGCAAAAGCAGACTGAATAAGTCAAAAATAGACTGACATCATACAAACAACAAGTACTACAGAAAAACACAATGATGACCTTGTGTCCAACAGTTTATGCTACATTTCATTGCACTGAATAAAAGCCCACTGTTGTTAGTGTTGGCTTCCTTTCTTTTCAACATAGTAATTCCCCCCCCCCTCAAACTTTGAATATACAGACACATACACAGAAAGTTCAAATAAGTCAGTTTTGAGGCAACCAGAAAAAAAGAACAGTGGATAAAAAAAATAAAAAATAAGGAAAATTTAAATTGTTAAACAAAAAATGTTTATTTCAGATAAAAAAAAAACTATGCACCTCTTTCATCAGTGAATGATAGTTTTCTGAGTGATTTAAATGTCTAGCATATCCAAATGCATCTGCTTTAATATACATCTTGACTGTCTTCATTTATGTTTGTCTAATTAGACCATCTGCGCTTTAACCAATATTCTCAAACCATACCCAATTAAATGGGCAATTTTAATTAAGAACAGGGCATGTCCTTAAAGCCATCAATCATTATTTTTTTGTTTTTGGGGTCGTAGTTTTTCCTGAAACACTGGATACTTACCCCAGGAAATTTTTAAGAAAAATAAAGCATTAGACAATTTAAAAATTAAACGATGTAAAGTTCATAAAAACATATCTATTAAAGACATATATTGCTTTAATATGTTATTTTTTTGCCATTTTTAAATGTTTTTTCATATGAAAGCACAATCTAGTGCGTGGCAATAGCATTTTACTACACACATGCACAGTGTACATTTGTCTTTGCAAGAAAGAACATAATGAAGCAGGACAGAGGACAGCCCTCTGTGAAGATAAAATGCAGGTGCATCGGCGAACGAGCGAAGCCCAGCCAGCGCCAGACCAGAAGGCCAGGGGCGACTGGAGACGCCGGCACCAGGCAGCGCCCTGCCCCTGCGTCACGGTCTCGGTCCCAGCCACCCGCAGCCCAGCTTCCCCCCGGCGCCCTCTGCCGCCGGGTACTGCGCTCCCAACAACACAATGACAGAGGACCCCGCGGAGCCAGGCTGCGGCACACCGGCGTTAATGAAGCCGCTGTCACCAGGAAACACCGGCCGCAATCCCACTTATTGCATGCGTGTCTCAATTACAGAGGATTCGATCAAAGAAGCAGCGATTTTGTTCCATCGCTGAGCAGAGTCTCCCTCTTTGTTTTTGTTTTTTTCATTTACATCTCAAACAAACAGAAAGTGGGCAGAGAAAATGGTGCATGTCCATTGGGAATAGGCTTCCTTTATTCTTCTCTGTGTCATCTATCGGATAATGAAGCTTTATAGTGATGTGTGGCGCTGATAAAATGGGATTGTTTCCTCTGAGTATATGCACATGAAAGGGAGCTTATCAGCCGTGGGTCACATGGGGTCCGTTCAACGCAGTGGGAGTGTCACCCAAGGTAGCCCAGTGGTCACTTACCAGGGCAGACTCTAAACTATCACCGTTTATTTCCAGTTCAATTCTGGTCAAGGTGTCATTGGAGCCCAGGTTGTAGGAGATTTTTCTAAGGAGGGGGCTTGTTAAGTTTAACTGGTTGTCACCAGACGTTTTGCTACGATTTAGGATGCACAGGGGAGCACTACAGCAATACTGACAGGATGAGAGTTATACTGAGTTCATTTGCTTGTATGGTGTGTGTGTGGGGGGGGGGGGGGGGTATATATTACATTGTGGGTACCAAATGTCCCCACTATGTGATAAAAACCTGCCATTTTGACCTTGGGGGGAAACTCAATTTTATAAAAAATCCGTGAATGCAATCAAAAAGTCTTGTATTTTGTTTGGTTACTTAAGATTAAGGTTAGGGCTGGGAAGGGGTAGCTATAGTTGGGATTAGGGTTTTTCCCATAGAAATGAATGGAGTCCCCAGTAAGATATGAATACAATCATATACATGTATGTGTGTGCGTATGTGGGATGTATGCAGTAGAAGGGTTAGCGTTGCAGTCAAGTGTGTAAAGGGGGAAGCCAGTGATTGCATCCTGCTGGCTAATGCAAGGATGGATTGCAAAATTAATTAGCTTGACTAATATAGTCCGCACTTAATTAAAATACAATGCTTTGATTTATACCAGAACGAAAGAACAAATGTCAGGTTTGAGGATACAGAGGAAGAGATCTTTTATTGTGTGAAAACGATATAACTTGATATCACTTGTAGGCCAATAAGCATCTTGCGTTTGGTGACCTCTGCTCCGCACACAAATATATCACACTCACACATGACTTGCACGATGTACTCTGAAACTTCCCCTGCTTGTCATTAAGTCACACTATTCAGTATTCATTCTGACCACAGCCCGTAAATATGAACACCTTTAACTTCATGGTGCTCCAGTGAAGATAGATGAAACAAAAGGGAATAAGACCATGCCTTCACAGGCACAAACTTTTCTTACAGCTATGTGCTCCAGAGAATTTGTTAGAGCTTTACAAACTTCAAGGAATTCTCAGTCTGTTTTAAAACATCTCACACAATTTACCATGCCAATTTCCAGCCATGGAGCCAGGGACAGGCAACTAGCACTATATGTGCATAAAGAAATCTGATGCACAGCAACTATAAACTGCAATTAAAACAGGCACAAGTCATGTCATGGGGACAGTAGATCATGTCAGCAATTAACCTCCTAGCTACCCTCTATCAATCCTTAAATTGTACCACCCAGCACGAAGCACGCAATTTTTCCCGAAATTAAATTTACATTCTATTAAGTTTAATTGCGAGGGATTTTAAATATACTGGAATCCAGGCACAGAGCCTCGGTGCTGTCAGGAGGCCTGATTCATTGTGTTGGCTGCCCAGGGGTTTCAGACTTCCCATCATGCACTTCTCTCACTTTACTGCAGCTATCCCAGCACACAGGTGATCATCCTTCATTCGAGCCAATGACACTCAAGTTACAAAGAGTTACACGTGTGAACTGGCTTGTCATGTATTTAACATGGCTTGGTCTAAATGCACAAGTGAATAGTAACCGGTCTACGTTACAGAAAAATAATAAGATAAATAAAAATCTTATACCATTTCATATCATAGACAAAAAGCATGCAGAATATGTGCAGTACAATACTTGTCACGATCAGAATCTTCATTCCTTATAAAGCCAACATTGGAAGACTGGTTGAAAAGATTGTAGACAAACAACAGACGAAATAAAAGGATCAAAATCCTGAGTTGTTTATTATGTATATAGCTTGTCCTGCAATTCAACAGCATCAAGAGGCTAAGTGACTAGACCTCTTCCTGACCAAAGCTGAAAGCTGGAGATTTTCTCAATCATCTGTAAAAAGGAGGACCACCTCAGTGGAGACCAGGGCTACCATTAGTACCCACGTGGCTGTGTCTTTTGTCCTGATGTGAAAAGGCCCTCTGAATGCAGGTCAATTGAAGCCAATTCCTTCTGTTTGTCACCATTAATAGTGAGCCCTGCTCCGTGGGCCGGTCAGAGCCAGTGGTTACTGACCCGACGGCGGAAGCATGTTAAGAATCCGGCACCTGTGTCCAGCCAAGGACAATGTGGGCCCGGGTTACATCCCAGCTGAGGCACGCAGGGAGGACACCAAGAACCCTGGAAGGGGCTCAAACACTAGGATGCTTCACAACACATAATTCCCACTTCTACTTTAAGCCATTTTCTTTGCCCTGAAACCGCTGAAGCCTGACAAAAAAAGGATGCTGCTTTATGGTGAATAATTCCCAGCCTCAATTTAGCCTTACAGTTGTGGAGATTTATGAGACAGACTCAGTAACGGCAAACAGGGCCAGTGTTTGTCCAAATCAATCTCGTGTTAAGTATGCACAATCAATACACTATGGCCAATCTGATCCTGAGGACTAGGAAATGAACAATAATTGTGCCTCTGACATTAATTGTCATTAAAGTACTGAAATATATCTCTGCTGTCAGAGACATGTCTTTGGAGGCTGCAGATGGCCTATTCTATAATTGAACATATATCCTATTAAAATCTGAACTTTGCACAGCTGAAGAAAGCATTCAGCTAACAATAAAATTCCTCATCATCAATTGGCCAAATAGTAAATTAAAAAAGGCAGATATTTGAAAATAATTCAGTTCAACGATGAAGACTTGCAGTGGAAAAGAATGTACCTTTAATTCTCAGAGAGGGCTGGGGGTGGGGCTTTCATGGCCCACAGGCCGGACTTCCTGCATCCCTCTCTCAAACTAAAGCCCCCCTGTGAAGAGGCCTCTTCTCTCCACGCCACAAAAATCAATCGGCAACATCTGGCCCAACAACTGGAGGTGGAATGCCACCTCTGCATGTGAAAGGAAGAAGCAGACCTGAGCTGAACACAGCCATACACATTTATAAAAAAGAGGTTGTGACCCCTCCAATTTAAGCAGCACTTTCTGAGTGGAAGACACAGGGATAAAAAGTCTGGTGCTGTTTCCCTATCGCAGTGCAAGGCGATACATTTCTGTGCGGCATGGAATCATACTGGCTTGAACAGAAACTGGACAGAGCCAAAGTAAATTTCACTAACCAAATAATCAACTTAAGTATAAACTTATTGGGATATAAGAATAAAATTTGTATTCATGTTTGTAATGTTTTTATTACATTCATATTTGTAATGTTCTCATTACACATTTCAACATATGCTTTATTCTGATGTTGGAGTATATTTATGCTTCTTAAGAATTATTTGGAAAATTTCTATTTCCAATTCCAAAACAATCAAGGTTCTTAAGGTATGCCACAGTAAATGTACACCAACACCAAATCTTTATATATGATGACTTAATGTTAGGTTAAAAAGAATCCAGTCTGAATCCATGTCAACACCATAGCTTTAGTATATAAGGATACAACTGAAAGTCCTGATGAAATAAAAGTTACTGCTGGCTGAAGACCAAGACTTAGTTTATCACTATTAACATCCAAGGGGTATAGTCAAGGCTGCCCCTAGAGGCAGGAATAGATATAGCTATACTTCACTGTACAGCAACTGCACCTGGGTTACCACAGAGCATTTTCTGGACCATTTACCCGAAGACTTTAATTCAGCACCCCCCCCCCCCCCCCCCCCCCCCCCCCCCCCCCCCCCCCCCCCCCCCCCCCCCCCCCCCCCCCCCCCCCCC
>JAODKL010000062.1:10662649-10711093 GCA_026780765.1 Petrocephalus schoutedeni | reverse complement strand
CCCCAGCCCGCCCCACCCCTCCCCAGCCCACCCCCCACATCCACTACTCTCATGAGGCTTGTTGCAAATGAACAATAGCACCTTGCAGTGAGTTACTACAGCTACAACATTGTCTGTGAGCACAGCAATTACCATACAAGTGATACCACTCTTATCAGAGTGTCTTTATTCCTCTGCCGTTTTACAGCTCATTATCTGGCGGCCCCTATCTCATAATGAGGAATGCTAAATGACAGCGCAGCCATTCTTTCAGGGATTCATTTGCACGTAGTGAGGAGCGAGTGACCGTTCTATTCTCTGCTGGGTGAGAGCACCCATAACATAACAATGCACTTGGAGGGCAAACACAGCTGGGCTGGCCTTGGAGAAGGGGATAATGAGCCATAAATCTGAACGCCTAAGGCTCCACCTTTATACTACCAACCAGGAAGAGGGGCCAGAATATACTCCACCATTATGGCCAAGCACGTAGCATGCCCCAGATCCCAGAGTGATGCACAGCGCAGTGCCAAAGAACACACGTGACATGTATAGTCTTTAATGGATAGCTAATGAGATTCTGAAGTTTCACAAATGTGCTCCACAAGAAAGGCCATAAGAGACAGACTAACAGGGAACTAATAACCTCATTAATTCCTGCAAGCAATAATAATAATAATAATAACAACAACAAAATACATTTCTATCTTAAAATTAAAATTCTGTGCGAAGAAGGTAGTAGGATATCACTTAGGTGATGGAAAGAAGGACCTGAAGCTTATGGTACCTGCTGAAAAAAGCAAGAGTTCTGATGCTGGGACAGTGTCCAAAGAGACCAACCTGGGCTGAATTACAATTATACACTTTATGTGTTTGTGTGTGCGTGTGTGTGTGTGTACAGTTTTTGCTATATTTGTGAGGACATCACAAGTACAAGAAATCCTCCAAAGACGTGACTAGCGAGGTCATTTTTCTGTCCTCACTAATTCAAACTTCATTTTATAAAGATCTGTGAATGCAATCAAAAAAGTAAAAATGCCAAATGTCTTGTAATTTCTTCAGTTACTTGTGGTTAAAGTTAGGGCTATGTAGGGGTTAAGGGTGTCATGGTTGGGATTAGGGTTTTTCACATAGAAATGAATGGACGGTCCTCACTAAGATAGCAATACAAAAGTGCGTGTGCATATATATAACCACACACACACATAGACAGACACACACACACACACACACACACACACACACACACAGTTAACCACTAGAAAAATCCCTAATTAAAATGGCCTACCTCAATAACTTGCTTTGAATCCAGCCTGAAGTTAAAATCCCCGAAGACAAAATATGGCACCCTTTCAAACCGCTGGTCTGAAATCCTGCAAAAAAATAAAATAAATAAACAAACAAAATAAATTTGATTTAGAACACTCAAATAATGCTGCATATATCTTAATAAACTGAGAGCACTGAGAGGTACCCTCGACATTAATGGCCCCCGTTTGTTTTCAGTGGTTCTTCCGAGGAGCACAGCACCACCTCATGGTAGCAGGAAGTGCCAGGTTTCTATTTCGGACTTAACAGATATTAGCAAGTAGTACGTGTTCTTATTAACTGGATAAAAGTAAAACGACAGGAACTACAGAAACTACAGGTAAATTATTTATTGTAGTAGCATAGGATTGAGTATTGTGTTTTGTTTTTTTGAGTAAAGTCAAGTTTATGAGGAGCAGAGTGATATTTGTCAAATGCAGTTTGTGCAACTTGTATTAATAGCTTGTGAATCACTTGCTCTGAAAAACAATGGAATGCACCAAAAGGTTTTTGTAACGTGTTTGTTCAGTTAAATTTATTTGTCAACCTTTTTTACAGACCTTTCCAACTGCACTGGTGTTGCTTTTGCGTGGTGATTTTACATAGCCAATGGATTTTAAAGTGGGTTTAACTGAAGAGAACATCAGGACAGTAATAAATGCACAGTGTTCAAGATTCATGAAGTCTTGATTCTGGAATCATGAAGCTCTTCCAAACCAGGGACATTGAAAGGCAAAACCAGCCAGCATTTCAGTATATTTAAAATACAGTTAAGCTGCGTATAATTGACTCCTTTACCTAATCATTTACTTGAAAGGGTCCAGTAAAGTAGAGAGATAAGACATTAAAAAGAGAAGGTACCTTTGTGTAATTAATGATTCAGGATGCTTGCCTAGCTAATCAGAGGGATAAATCTTGGTGACTTCACCCTGATAACAATATATTTATGATGCCATAAAAGGCACTCAGCTTTTGGTGCCGTTCTGGCCCTTCATCATAAACTAAAGCCTGCTTCTTGCTGGAGACGGCTTCAGGGAGAGAGAAGCATGCAGCTGACGGAGGGGGCTATTCCAACAGGCCTCCTTCCCAGTTCTAGGATCAAGCGCTTCCGATCAGGCCTTAACTTCCAACGCTCATGATGCGAAAGCCAGAAAAGTCTGAGCTGCTTCTGTGACAGAACCAATCTGTCTGGATGCTTCCAATAACTCATTAGAGAGATTTAAAATATAGGTTTACTCAAAGCTGGAAATAATTTGACAGCTTAACGGCACTCTGTGCATGAAAATTTACTTTTGATCCATGGATCTCAAGTGGACTCAAGAGCTCAAGAGAGGATCTCAAGTCCAGGGATGAATGTAAAAATACTGTGCAAAAAAAATGTATTTTTGTATTATAAAATGTAATCTGCAATTGTACAATCCAAGTACACACAGTACTTGCAGAGATTATTAACAGTTTCACAGGGTGCTTACCATGTTTATCTTTGTGGTAGTAATATTGCCTATGAGAAAAGATGCCTACTTATCAGCTATTACGTAAAATATTTTCTTATTTGCCTCATAAAGATGAATCAGCATGGAATGCTATATTTAAATACTTAATTATTGGGTATTATGCCATGCGATGTACAACTTAACTGAATATAAACAGTCTAAAAAAATCTCTGGTGTTGGTTCATGTGCTTTTCTGTCATCTTTTTAGGGTGCATCTATAGCTTAGACTTTATCTTTAACTTCTGAATACAGTAAGCATTAATAAAAAAAATCATACTATTACAGAATATATTTTACTGCAGTATGATCAGCTCTATTTTTATATAGACACCCCTGTGCTTAGAACATTTAGCAAACATTTAATGAAGTATGTATCTAACACAAATTCTTGTTTAACTCTTCATTAGTACACAATTTTTTTAGACAAGAATATCAGGGCGAGAAACAACCATCAAGGCATAAGCTAATGAAATCCAACAAAAATAAGGTGGAAAATGATAACCTTACAGCTGAACCTGAATTATGCCAGGGAGTTCAGACCAGACAGGGAGCTAGTACAAGAACCGTGATTGCTGTATAATGTCAAAGCTGGTCTGGGAAAAAAGAACATCTGTGTGTTGTGTGCGTGTGGGCCACAACCCAATAAACCAAAACAAGCAGATTTAATACTGTGGTATGCAAAGCACACATATATTACACATATATTCATTTGTGGATGTCTAAGAATTAATGGTAGAAAACTAGCACCACTATAACTGACATTACATTGCACTACCATAATTCTACTATGAACAGTCCACCGCAGTGGTGGTTCGATGTTTGGCACTGTTGCCTCATACCACTAGGATCAGGGTACAAGTCTCTGCCAGGATTCTATGTGTGTGGAGTTTGCATGTTGTCATCGTGTCATCATGGGGGTACTCTGCTTTCCCCCCACAGTCCAAAGACATACTAAATCTAATTGGAGTTGCCAGATTGCCTATCGGTGTGCGTGAATGGCGCGAGTGTGCCCTGTGATGGGCTAGTGCCCCGTCTTGGGTTGTTCCCCCACCGCAAACCGGTTTCAGGAATTGGATGGATGTACAATAATACTGGACAATGAAGTCCTAAGACTACAAAAACACAGGAAAACTGAAAGTCACCTTGGCGAAAAGATATCAACAATATTATCAGAATATGAAGCATTTTGTGGTTTTTCATTAGCTGGTACTAATTGCCATGAATTGTTGGAACTTAGACAGCCAAACAAAGTTTCACTTGTCCTATGCATTATGTATATGTATAATGTATTTGTATGTATTATGTATAATGCAAACATTTGTTACAGCTGTGCTTTCTCTTTCCTTGAAACATAACACTAATATTTTCCATGCATAACCAGTCCAGCTACTTCCATAAATATTTAAAGGATTCACCCTTAACGGAAATCAAACAAATTATATCAACTGGCTTTTTGAACAGTAGATAAACAGTAAACAACATTAGTGCCTAAATTGTCCACATTATCCACTTCCATCAAGATGAAGAGTTGTGCAAATATTTTGCAAATGGGTTTTAGTGAGGTGATATGCAGAGCTCATTATATTCACTCCACAATCCCTAGGTCAGGACATCTTCAATCAGCCATGCTTTGATTTAGTTTGTGTGAGGTGCCTGTTAGAGCCATTTCTAGAATAGACAAAATTCTATTTATGGTTTGTGTTTTATCATATTGTACTTCATTTGCTAAGAATACCTGTCTAGTCACTTTTATTTGACATGCTTATTTGGGACTAATAATTATTGCAGTCAGCTACGGCATATGATTGGTTGGAAACTTATTAGGTGCCCTGAAGTTTTTTTTGTTTGCGAAGTGGGAGCTTTGTAGCCTAGAGAGCACATTAGTCTTTGACCGTGCTCTTGCTTGACTGTGGAATTACCACGTAAAATAATTGATTTAGTTTACATCGTTTTTCCTTTTTTTGTATTTGAAGAAAGCCTCAGTACAGCATTAAAATCTAAAAACATGGCTTATGGAGTTTTTGACTAAGGCACGCGTCAACTATATGCTTGGACTCCATAGCTGAAGTGGGCGAGCCCACGGCAACAGTGCCCGTGTTATAAAAGACCAGCATTAACAAAAGTACAGTGCTACTCAACCAGAATAAGGCACTGATTTGTGACCATATTTTCATATGCCTTGATGTGCATATCACTGACATTTTATGCCAATAAATCAGCTAAAGTTTGTGTAGCTTAAAATGAGAAAAACACTGAAACTGGACTGAAACTAGAAGCTGCATGTTCAAATCTCAGAGGCATTACTGCAGGGTGACCTTTCTAAGGTGCATAACTTTATAAACATGACGCTATTTCCCCTATATATACACAAACAAATTTTTAGTAAATATATTTTATTAAAAAAAATTGCAATTTATGATATTATCATTAATATCATATCATAAATACGTTCTTTTGTCTACAGAGAAATCAGCAACCATGAGAAAACAACCAAAAATAATAACCTATAAAACTTCCAGTAATTAAAAATGGAGGGAAACTGTCAAAGTAGACAGCCTATTCATAGTCTTATGAACTGTCCTGCGACTACTCGGCTTGATAACGTCAAGCCTATTCAATGCGACGTAAAGAGACTGTTGTTTCATTCCCGGTGTAGTAATGGTAGCCAGATATAAACAGCTCTCTCTGCCACGGTTGAAAAAGTATTAGAAGAGCGCTAAGCTGAAAAGCTATTGGCTCAGGCTGCTGAAGGGACTCTCCCTGGCTTTCCTTGAGGATTTTTCCCTAGCTCCCATTGAGAAGGGAACACCCCACTTTATTCCTCTAATAGCCATGCCTAATGTGATAGCCTCTGCCGTTTTTGTCCACAGTCAAGGTATCAGGCGCAGGTCAGAAGGTAACATTCTGTTTACACAATTATTTCCTAAAGCACTTATGGTGACCCAGCAGTGTGAGAGTTGACTTTTCTGGCCTTTGTGAAGGCTGAAGAATTGGCAAATTAGCCACAGTGAGCTGAGCGTGAATTGACAGAGGTGGGGGGTCCGGGGAGGCCCCCTACAGGCCCCCCAGCAGGAACCCTTATTAGCCGCGTCATGACAGTTCATTCAGGCAAACTGTAACAGTGTCACCGACATTCCCACACAAAGACGCAGTTCTTTACACAGTCTATAAACATGCTTCCCCCCGGCCAATTCATCGTGCCGTGACACCCGTGAAAAGGGCTCTTCACAGCGCTGTTCTCACTGAGGGGGAGCTATTCGTCAGGCCTTCCTGGGAACACACAAAGCCGGGGTCAGTTGCTAATTTATAACACAGTCCCCCCTCTCTGCTCCCAGGCCCCTACAGCAAACCACAAAGAGCTAAGAGCACATTTCTCTCACACACACACAAGCTCAGCCTTACCCACAAACACACTCACTTACAGATACGCAGTTTCTCTCAGTTTTGCACAAACACTTATACGCACACGTAAACATCCTTAAACCGGCACTTTTTTTTTTTTGTGACTTCCTATTAATGTTCGTCCAAAACGAGATGATAAACATTTTAAGACTCAAGCTGTTGAATTCAAAACAGGAAAACAAGCAAAATTGTAGACACAGTCTATGAATGTTACTTATATACTTGCGCAGAAGTAAAGCCACCAATGCAAGACCTTTTAGGGGGTTCATACAAAAACAAACAACCATAAATAATTAAGCTTATGGATCGGCATGAAATTGGCATGAAAATCATAGATCACTACTGAACTGATCTGTAAGTATAGCATCAGTTGTCAGACTAAAAGAATAAGATAATTAAATCCAAGTGGAAATAATCGACTGCTCCATATATTGACCATGGAAAAGGAGCTTAGTGAATCTGTCTAATAATTAAGGAATTTCGGATAATGTTAACATTTTAAAGAATAGGGTCCCTGACAGGGAAGCAAATGGTCTCTGGGAGGGCCCTAATTTGACCTGTGACCCCCTAGAGCTATAGCAGTGGGGAAGAAACTTATTCTCCGCATGACATGTCCAGGTTATGCCTGTCCCAGCAGAGTCAGGAGGTGTCCGATCCTGTGGAGCTGGGGTCAGGGGGGCTGAGACTGTGCTGGTGGTGGGGGTCAGTGAGAGGTTAGTGGATTAGCCACCGAGCAACGTGAAACCCAGAACATGGGCAACGACTCAAATATAGCAGCACGGCTCCTGAAACCTGAAGGAGCACAGGCCCACAGGCCTTCAGGGTCTACGTATGTGTATATATATATGCATGTATATATATATATATATATATATATATATAATTTACTTCAAAGGGCATCTCAATGAAAATATTTTTCAGTAAAATGCCTGAAATCATCATTTAAAAATGTCTGAGGAAAAACTCAATGTAAGGGACAGCTTTTTTCAAATTTACAAACAGCTCACACAGGGAGTTGCTCGGAGTGTGAATTAAGGTCACTCATTTAGATAACATTATAACATCTCTATGGTGGAGACCTAGTAAAAAACTAAAAACCTTAACTAGCAAAATACTTTAAGGAGTAATCAAGTAGCATAGAAGCTAATCAGCTGATGCTGACACTGAGGTCGGTGCCATTTAAGACAACTGTGGGGAAACTACTGTGGAAACGTCCAGATTTTGCAGCAAGAAAACATACCCAGACAAAGACGGCTTAGGAGTCAGTAAGGAGTGAAGCTGATGTGACAGAATTCTGAAGAGCTTGACCCCTGCTGGGAGACCCCCCAAGGTGAAAAGGCAGTTCACAGAGTCACCGACAGGGACATTAATACCCCCATTCAGTGAAGCGCTGGGAGACAATCCCTATCAGAGCTGCCGACAGCTCCTACACGCCACCCACAACATTCATTCTCATCTTGGGTCCCTATGCACTCCTGTCCTCAACATGCAGTCACATCATATACCACCTTCTCTTACCTATACAATAAATACACAACTTGCAAGGTTCCAAATACTCCACCCAAGTCACCCGCTACTAATTAAAGACCCTCTGCACATACTCCAATTATAGCACGCACCATACAAATAATACTACATTACCCATGCGTCTACATTCATGCTCCAATTTGGCAACCTGCCCATCCATCCCACAACTGATTAATTTTAAGAACAATATACTTCAGATTAGCTGGCTAGCATGAGACCCCTTTTCTTTTTGATGTTTATAAACATGAAAACAACCTCTCACAGAAGCACTCAGAATTACAGCAGAAAAAATATGCGGCAACATTGCACAACGTGCATACAACCACACACAAAACCTAATAGATTCCTCTGGCTTTCAGGAAGGTTCTGCCTACAATTCCTCCATCCCCCTTCCAGCTGAAGATGTCTATTGCCTAGAAACTGAGTCGCCTTTCTCTCCGCTTTCAGCTGCTTGTTCTGGGAAAAGCCGAAAGGGAAACATTTAGATTGGAGGGGTCTTTGAGACACACTGACAGTTGACTGATGACCGTCCATAAAATGACAAAGAATTGTTGTGTGGTGGCCAGTGCTACCCATCGCTTCCCCTGGGAAACTAATTGCTCTGAATTGTTAATGGCAACATTATTTTTCTGCCAATCACGGCATCTCAATGCCCGAAAATGAGCATGAAACAAGCCTTTTGACTGAACATAAAAGTTAAATGTCCCAATGTTGATCAAATTAACTTCAGCTATGTGACAATGGACTATATTTGTGAGAAAATAATGGAGATGGACAAAGGAGGTCTTTATGCCTGAATTTCACAGTTGTAATGTAAAATTGTTTCTGATAATCTAGACCATCCACCGCAAAAACAGAAAAAAATCATATACATGTACTATTAATAGCTTGTATATTTTTGATTATTTTTATCCATTTTTGTAGGCTGCTTGCAGTGCTTAACAATCAGAGGAAGTCTCACATGTTGGCAGGCGCAGTTAGAAAGTCCTGAATCAACACATCATGGACGTGTTCACAACCCCAGCCTTTTATAAACTAGAGCCCCACTTGCTGTTCTTGTTCTTTTCTTCCCCAAGATTTCAAGGCATTTCTTCAAGACAAATATACGAACCGGGACAACAACGTTCAATTAAAACCTCTGAGAACCTCAACTGGCAAACCAGAGAATGACATCTCCTGCGTGCATTTTTAAAAAGGAACTGAACACCACTGAACATCAACACCCAAAAGAATTAAAAGCACAATTTATAAGACAAAAACAAAAAAAAACTAAAAAAAAACAGTGTCCGTTAGAGAAAAATAGACGTGAAATAAATAAGCATGACGCATTTTAAAGTCGACCTTACCACTGCCTAAAAACCAAGTAAAAGTGTTTTTGATGTGATTCAATGGGAGTTTAGCTAAACGGTGTTCCTTCACAGCATTGTTCGTGGAACCTTGAAACGCCTTGGTGATAAACAGTGTTTAGCAGTTAAAAGGCCAGGGAGGAAAAGACTTATCAGATCTGTTTTCAATAGGCTGTAAGCTGTATTATTAGCTTGGGGGCAGATAAGAGAGATGGGGAGCTTGACGCAGTGACTCCCGTCCAGCGTGACCATCCAGCACCGGGAGCTGGTACAGCTGAGCTGGAGGTGTCCAGGAACACCAATACCTCGCCCACCCCCCACCACCACCAGCTCCACCTCCAGAAAGAGATTGAAGTTCCGGGGGGTGAGCAAGAAGTGTGTGTGTGTGTGTGGGGATTACACACTATAGATATTCTCACTTTCCCTTGCCTGATTTTTCTCCTGGAGGGAGTCAGGGGGCAGACAATGTGTAAAGATGGTTCCCAAAGCCTCAGTGAATGGGACACTGTTGGTGGTAACACTTCATTTAAAGGGAGCCTCACTGTATTGTCCTCCCAGATTGGCAGATGAGAATGGAGTTCGCTGGTGGCTGCCAAAAGGTTAGCAGCTCCTCTGAAAAGGGGCTCGTCCGTTATTCACTGCCGCTACAGAGCCTGGGCCCTTTGTGTGGCCCGGCCTGCCGTATTTACGCTAGCGGTCCGGATCTGCGGCCCGCTGTGCCCACAAAGTGAGCAATTCAGGCGCGATGCTTGCCCCTCGCGCAAGACCCGGGCCCTGCATTCATCCCTCTAGTGGCCTCTCCCTTCATCCGCCCCAAAAAGGAAAAAACGTTGTCACCTTTTAATTGGATACCAAAAAGAGCACAACTAATTTCGAAAAACAGTAGGGAAAGAAGCAGGTCATAAAAACGCAAGCATAATATGGTTTTACTTTATGCTTAAACTCACAATTGGGACATATTTATGGAGGAACTTTTAAAAATAAATCAGTTTGTGCAATATGATGAAAGCAGAGAAAAATATGATGCAAATCTTCAATGTAAGCAACAGGGAAGGCCCTTTTAAACTTCATTATGCCCATAAATCTATTTAACTTACAGCTTAATAAAAAAAATGTAAAAGGTGCCATATACCTAAAACACTCCAACTTCCATGTCCATTAAATCTACTCCATTCTCTTATCAAATGAAAAATGAAGCAGGGAAAAAAATGGGAGAAGGAAAAAATATGGTCTTTGAAATTTAAAAAGCAACTCGTATTTCACACATGTCAAAGCCTTGAGAAATATACACTACCCCTATGAACAATCAGTGAAAACACACTTTAACGTTGGGTAAAAGTCACGCCGCATTAAGAATTCAAATTCTGAACGGATGTTGAACACATAACTGAAAGTGCTAGGACACGGAATATTGGAAGAACAATAATTGTTTAAATTCCCCGTGATTCTGTGAAGAATTTAGATTAGATTCTAGATTAGATTAGATAAGTATAGACAGATACTGAGTGACAGGTGGTGTGATCTAGCCTTAGTTCTAGCAGGATTTGTGTTTGCAAATAGGTAGAGTATGACAGGTGTATAATTCTATTTACTGCATGGCAAGGTTGTGAGTTCATGGTGTGTTGTTACAACCTATCATCATTCAACTTTATTTTTGCGAGCACTTTTACGTGGTGAAATTTCTTACTGTTTTGAAGATTCACTCTTATTAACCGCTTGACGTCTGCAGAATTTGGTTCAAACATACAGCTTCAAACCTTTTGTTGTAAGTCATACTGCTTGGCATGTGAAAAGACACTTTTCAACTTTAATACAGGAAAAAATATAAAATAAATTGATCAAATTACATGAAGGGGCAGTGAGGAGGGCTTTCAGTTCCACATGACACATTTCAAAATGATGGTCACATTAACTATGAGTACCATGTCTGGCAAAAAATATATATATTTTTGCGTAAAATTATAAAAAGGCATTCTGCAAAGAAGCTCAACTGTATGAGACATAAGTGTAACCTGTTTATTCATGAATACAGTGCAACTACAAGACACAATACTGATAAACCAGAGGAAGCCTCTCTGTAGTTAATTCTCCCTAGAGGAAAGTTGGTGAATACGGAAACAAGGTCCCTATTGCACTAAATGATCAAAAAATGCCTATCCTAATTAATTTATTTTCTATAAAATGAGAACACCAATAATTATTTTGGCATGTCATCAAACAATGTCCCAAACTGGATAATAAACTTATTTTTCCATAACATACTTTTCCCAGTCAGAAATATGCTATCAAATCATAGATTTGTCAACGTATTATTTGATCTCACTAGAAGAAAGTCAGAAGGTATAACCATAAATCAAATTCCACAACATTCTACATTTCAGGTTCATAGAAAGACCTTTACGGGGTCAATGCATCATTGGGAGCAGAGGCAAAGGTCCTCACCTGTCAAGAACATAGCCAAGGGCCTTCTGTCGTGTTCCGGAATACACCGACGGACTCTTCTCCCAGGCCACAAGGTTGGAAGCATCGTGGAAAAGATGAATATTCACCAGGTCGAAAGTGCTGGTGGAAATTGTCATTTTTTAAAATATATACACATGTATTAAAATGGTTGGCCCAACATACAGTGTTATTAGCACTTGGATGCTACCCTTCCTGCTTTACCGCTTACTGTGTACACCTCCTAATGCTGCAGCACAAGGATTTTCAGAAATCTTGCAGAGGGTTCTACAGAGTCGTACCGTAAATTGAAAAAATGTCATTAATTATCTACTGAGTTTCTGAGTGAAAAATGTTTAGGACTGCCCCCCCTCCAGTCCTTAGTTCTTAGTTATTTATGTGAGCGTGCCCCTAGCTTTGCTATATTTTCATTCAGCTTAAGATGGTGAAAGCCCCCATTTTACAGCATGTATACCTGTGCACACAAACAGACAGACATACACAAATGTTACATGCATATGTGATAATTTAGGTATCTTGGTAGTGAACATTATTTTTACATGCATTTACTTAATTTTTTTTATTCTTTCAAATTTCAGTTGCACGTCCGAGCAGCACGTAATATGTAAATGCATTACATATTACAACCGTAATATGTGTTCTTATGTTTATAATAGCCCTGCAGTATAAAGGGCTATAGTACAATAATGAAAACATGCATTAGGCTGTGACTACATACGGGGAGGAGGAGGTGTGTTTGTTCTGTATTATATAAGGCATAAATGACTGCGCTCACTCCATACCCCTAACAAGATTCATGACCCCCCCCCCCCTGCCCATTCCCCAGCAAAACAACGGCTGCCTTGTCTCATCTCCCCGTTCGCAATCCGGAATACCTCTGCAACATTTTCATCTCTTTCATCCCATGTCATCCCTCCGTTACAATATCGTCCCTTTCTTCCCATGTCTTCCCTCTATTAGATTACAGCCCATACCCAGAGGAGTAGATGCTGATATTCATCCAGCGCGGGTTCAATTGCATGTAATGATTTCTGTCATCTGTCATATGCAACTCTTTGACTAACGTGATTACGTCTAATCCAATTGACCAGATTCCTTGCACGGCGACAAGAGTAGACCCAACTCCCCTGATTCCCTTCAAGAGACTCCCGATGGTAAATGAGGCCTGCAGGGAAAGGTTAGGGAGAGTGACAGATACAGCGCAGGCAGAGACGCAAACCTACCAATCAGCCAGAGCCCATCTGGTCCTGATGAAACCTTTCCTGGACCATTTGCACTGCAAGACAACAAGAGTATCGTAATCATCACACTGGTTTTAATTTATGCAAGAAAACAACGAGGAAAAGCAAAATAAAGAATACACAATAGAAAAAACTAATATTTGATAGGTTTATATGCATGTAGGCAAATTATATATATATTTACACATATATACGTACATAAGAATTATATATCTAATTTATAATTTATTTTAAAATTCATTAAAAAGGTTGTGTCAACATGTAAATGAAACCACATGACCTAATTTCTCAGCAAAAGGCAGTATCCAGAAACACTTACACTGTTCACATATCGCAAATTACCCATTTATACGGCTTAATGCTGGGAACTTGAACCCGTGACTTGAACCTGTCTGTGTACGACGTTTGCTCCGAGGCTCACATGAAAAATGGTGCCGTTCTCATCAGTTAGATTAAACAAAAAATAAAACTCTAAAATATTCCTAATGAGGGATAAGCTGCAATGTTGAATAAACTAATTAAGATGTAGGTCACATAATTACAAATTGACTAATTTTATTTAAAAATTCATATGCACGTAAAGCTTGAGAGGTATTTGATTACATCTCACGTCTTTCAATCTGAATTAGTACAAGATTAACTGCATCAAATTGAATCACATTAGCATACTTGAATTAATCTATACCGCCTCAATGAACATACAGTCCTAATTATAGTTCACCATAATTCTTATGAGACTTCAATACGTACACTCAACAGGACAGAAACAACAAATCTGTCTATAAAAATTCATGCATTGAAATGGTCTTTTCACCCATAGGTATAAAAGCTGAATACACAGCAAAATGTGAATTTAAGTGATAAATAATGCTCTCTTTTTTTTTCCAACATCACTTATTTAAGCATCCACTGCGTGATTTTACAAATATCATACATTGGATGATTGAGTTACTGCAGCTGCAGTTTGGAAGTGTTTCCATGATTTTCACCACTGGTATATATCGAATTTTTTTTAAATATGAATTTCTGTATGTCCAGAACACGCTGAAGTCATTCAAAATCCTGTTTTAATGTTATACATTTTAACAGTCAAGTTATTACAAAGCATATGGTGAAATCACAACATAAGACATATTATACTAGGTAATATTAATACTTAATGTAAATATTCATGAGATCAATAAGAGGTTTGTCAAGACTTACAACATAATCTTACCACATTTTTTAAATTCCAGCATTTAAAGATAATTTTCAGAAATAACACCTTAGATAAGTACACTCCGGGAAAATATTATATACATTCAATTTAAAGACCCATTAACTACAACCAACAAAATTTATCACCTTCCTGACACTGAATGTAATAGATCCCCAATGGCTTCACACGACAAATTGTGTTCATTGGATGTGTAATGGATTTTCTTCAAATATAATCAGCTTCCATTCAAAAATGGAAAGTACACATAGACTACTGTCATGGCGCCACCACTGGGACTCCGGCTCATCAGCTGCTCCTGCTGCCTGACAGGTGGTCCTGCCCAAGTGGCAGCACCATGGACAGCCGCCACCTGTCAGTATTCAGCACCAAGGTGGTGGACAGCTGGGTCAAGGCTCTGCCCGTAATCAACCGTAAATGGAAGCCACTACCTGGGCACAGGCAGGATGCTCCAACAGAGACAAGGGATGCTCAGGGTTAAACAGCACCCAAAGAAGGAGAGTGCCTCCATTCGGGTTAGGGAAACATTTGAGAAGCCTCCTCGACCCTAGACACTGACAAAATGATGACCCCAAAAACATTCCATGGGAAATTTCTTAAGGGTGCTCTCCGATAGCTACATGACACCAACATAAGCCCTTCAAGACAGCCGACGTAACTTATGATAAGCATTTATAAAGGTCCTGTGTCAAGTTCCATATGTTCCCATGCCAACTTCCCATGTTTAAATGGTCTTCATATAGGTGCAAAGTTATGATACTATGATCTGTAAAAGTGTATTAACTACCATTTCAACTTCCTCTAAAGTTATGTAGTACTGGGAGTAATCACCCAGTACACTTGCATATTTCTGACCTTATCTTGTTTGGCTAATCAATAACCCATTGCCTTGTAAAACACTAGTTTAACTAATTAATTGTACTGGAGGTGAGATTTAAGAAATGCGTGGCATATCTGAGGTGCCCCTGAGGAGAGGTTTGGAAATCAAACTGGGGTTCTTCTAGCAGTCCAGTAAGATAGCAGTAACTTTTTGTAAAACATAAGAAATTGACGTTAGTTTTTATTGTGTTACTCCTGATTTGTATATATTCTAATGTTAAATCGTGCGTTTTCTTTTCTTGTTCTGAGAAAATATTTCCTGCCTACTTAGATAACTTAATCATTTCTTTTGGCTAAGACTTTTGCACATTACTGTATATCTATATAATACATCACTACATGGCAGAAAGTGCACCGCCAAGCTATTGAAAATACTTCCTAAAAGTATAAATAGTACACAGTACACGATGCATAGAGATCTATTTTCCCATTTAAAATACATATTCTAATTAAATAAGTAACCCTGTCACAGAAGTCACAGAGTTTATATGCTATGTATTATTGGTCCTGCCGAGTAATTTTCCAAACTATTTCTGATTTTTTTTTTTTACTACCCGTATACAATTCAATATACGTGTGCAGACTCTCCAGCCAAATGAACATAATAAACCACATATCTAGAAGCTAAATATTGTACAAATAGGCTGCCATTCTCCAAGGCGGATTTCCTGTTATAATGAATAGGAAATGGATGAATTTCCTATATTGACAAGATCAAAGGAGATTTAAAATTTCTCCTAAATATCCTGTGATATTTAGATTTAGATTTTCCTTCTTTCGATGGTCTTCAGCAGCAGTCATACTTTCTGCCATCATTTAATGCAGACCACAGAAACTCATAAATCATCACTTTCTTTCTTATTTCTGCATTACAAATTCTTTAAACCAAATATATAGCAACTCATATTAGATGATATTTCCAGACATAAATATACTGAATATCAGAGAACTATCTGATTAAAATAAAAAAGAACAATTAATCGTGAAAAATAATCCAATTAATTTTTTTACAGTTTGCGATATGCAACAAAAAACATGAACATATAACAAATATAACCACATAAAATATATTAAACCAAAGGAACAGAAAGGTCTACCTAGCATAAGGCGTCCCTGTGAACTAGTGATCACCCTTTTTGTCCCATGAGTGTTGGGTCAGGTCACCGCTAAAGGTCAGACACTGCAGGTGACATTGACTGACCTTTGACAAGGAGCACTAGGTCTCAGGCACTGACAGTGATGAACAGAAAACAGGCTTGCAGCATGCTTCCATCCTGTAAGCTCCAAAGTGATGAAGATGGGGGGGGGGTATCCCATCCAATGGATTTTTCATTAAAGATTGCTAGCACAGAAGTCCATAAACTGTCCACTTGCATCTATTGGAAGTTTTCCTTATATAAGATCTCTCAAACGTTGCACGGGTGGAGATATATTTCCCTGTTTCACTTGCTGACCTTTTTCCATTTAAAAGCAAAAACCACGTCTCCATAAATAACGAGGGCTGGCAGGCAAGGGGACGGACAGAACCGGGAGAAGGAGACGTCAGACAGGTCTAGTGTCAGAAAAGCCCTGTGAGTGAAAAGTTATACAGAAAAACCCTGATTAATACAGTCCGATGCATGGCCCCATTTATCTTTATTGTATCATTCAAGAAGGGGACAGCTCAAATTAGAGAATGACTCAGGAGGCGGGGTTTAACAGTAACAGAGAGCGATGGTGTTTTTTGATTGGACGAGCCCATAATTTCTCTTAGAGGCCACTGATGATGTAGAAGAGGACGCACTTGGCTGGAGACAGGTCTGGGAGCCATTTGGATGGATATGGTCCCTAGACTAATCCTTCTACCGCCAGCATTTCTGAATCAGCTACCAGGAGAGATGGCATACATTCTGTCCTAATCAATAACTTCTTCACTAATCCCATTACCACACCACACTCCAATCTGCTCTCAGAATTGGCTGTTTATAGATGTCAAAAAGTCAAGCCTTACATCTCCATAGCCAATCATATATTTGCCCAAAATTTAATGTAATTGGCCCCAACCTGGAATTTTACAGCATGAAGATAAAACACAATGAGAGTTTGGAAATAGTTAAAAACATATTTACAATATGTCACCTTGATATAATGTAGGAAATGTGCATTCGCACTAGACAGAAAAGCAGCCAGCCGCTAAAGACGTTACAAATCAACAAGAAATGACAGCTGACCAAATCCGTCATGCCCACCTTTCAAAAGAAATGCGGTCGCTGTTCTGTCCAGTTCCTTCTTATTCAGCTTTTCAATTAATGTCCCACCCGCCGCCCTGCTCAGAGCCATAACTCACCAGGGGGTGTGTTTACTGCGAAGTGTTTTGCATATGGGGAGGGGTTGCATTTGGGCAGTACATAACCTCCACTCAGGACAACCAACCAGGGATGGGGTCAAGGAACGGCAGCGATCACTGCTGTAAGTCTGCTCCTACTGGGAGTAGCGTCAATCGCTTCCAGTGAAATGACCTAATTACACGTATATGAAAGACACATGTACACGCGTGCACACACACAACAATAAAGGACCAGCTACACTGAATTGCACCTTATTACCAGGCTTTACAACAGAAACAATTAATGTTCTAATACATCCATGGAAAAAGGTAGACAATTTTAAATTATTTGTTTAGATTATTGTTTTAATTTTATAATGAATTTGATTTTATATTTAATTTCTTAAAAAATAAATTGTTTCACAAAAACAGGCTAATCACTAATGTACGTTATATTGATAATAGGTCGAGGACTGTTGTTCTACCAAAAAATGTATTTTTATAGGAAAATGGAAAGCTTTCCATAAAAAAAATTCCATAAAAATTTCATTGACTGTTTCTAAATGTTTTTATCCGGTTTCTTTGGTCTAATAGCTTCTTCGTGTCACCTGCCACGCTGTGTGCCCCATTAGGGTTCTCCACGTGCCTCTCTTTGTCCTGCAACACTTCAACTCTAAACAGAGGGTACAAAATCCACAACCTTCCATCTTGTCCCAGATCCTCTGTTAATAGGGTTCCTTTAGGCTGCAGATGGATTGCAAATATAGGTGGTTTCATCTACTAAAAGACAACATAAATCAGCATTGAGAAAGCAGAGGCGTCACAGGGGTTATCGCTCGCCTGCCTGCCTCATGAGAGCTTTGCATTAAAGCATTAGTGAAATTAATTCATCTTTCATAAGAGGTTTGAGCAGTATCTGTGATCTATGATAACAACCAATTTCTCACTACAGGCTTTAAAAAAACTCAGCCCTGATAGACTACACAAATCTGTTCCTTTTAAATGGGCTAACATTATCTAGAGTGCCGCTCTCATGGGGATCATCTGAGATTCATAACCCTGCCCAGGAGGACTCATAAATCACACAGAAACTTTTGTCATTTTACCATTTGCCCTTTTTTTTGTTTATTTTCCTTGACAGACTAAGTCGGCTGGTAATTATTTTAAATTGCATCACACCTCAATCAATGTAATTAGTTCTAGATCATCTTAGAATGGATACTGGAAAATTAAACGGGTTATGGGACAGGGGAAAAACAAACAGGGATAGTTTTAAAGGCCACGCTCATCTCTTTTGCATATATTTGTATGCTGCTTGCTGAAGCATGGGTAACGGATGAGGTGAAAAATGGAGCTGACACCGGCGCAGTCACGCTGGAAATGGTTTTTATTACTTTATCAAAAGACCTTGTAGAATCGTGGCTTTTGGGTTGTGTGCGGGGTGCATGGACAACCCCCCCCAGGACAGCTGACAAAGTCACACCCACTACAGGTCACAGCGACCACATGTTACCAAGGCTCCAGTCTAAGGGGAACCCAAAATGTTGACGTTGACCAAAGAATTCTGACGTATTTCTGAGCAGCTGAAAACATTTTCAGGATTTGGACCAATTTTAGAAAAATAGGTAAAAATGCCAGTGGTCAATGGTCATGCCAAAAATGGCAACATTCGCAATTATGTGATCTGTGATCTGTGATCTGATTTCCCTTCTTTCGATACATTATATCAAGAAATATAAATAAAGGCAGGCACATAACAATAAACAAACGCTTATTTAGGATAAGATAAAAAAAAATCAAATAACATTAAAAAAAGTCTCCAATTCACATTTGGTGACTTTTCATTTTTTTCTTTTCTGCCATAAATTAAATCGTATCACGCCTTCTTCAGTTCAGATACTTTAATGTTTCCCTGTCTTACATACACACGTAGGCGCCACGTAACAACATTTCTGACAATTATGAACTGCATATACGACAGTGGTCCCATAGGATTATAATACTTAATAATAACTATGTTACTGGTTTATGCATTTACTAGACTGTATTTATTCAGGTTATTTTGTTACTTATTTACTCAGTAAATAAGTGGGAAAGTCTTGATTTGTATCGCAAAACTGATGATGTAGAAGATTCCCATTCTCTGCTACACCTGTCTTTAGCTAATAATTCCTAATCATTATATCGCTAACAAAAATGTTTTTGCAATTCTTGAACTGCACATTTAACTGAGAATATTTCATATTTAGGAAAAATGTATTCAATGAATTATTAATACTTTGAGGAGAGTTTTGCTGCTATATTGTCACACCTTGGCTGTTATAATGCTAATTTTCTGCATTGAATTTGAGCAGCCCTAGTTTAGGTTAATCACTTAGCCGGACTTCAACAACTTCAAATAATTAATTGACTTTTTCCTGATTAGGTAATAATACCAATAAAAGCCAAATCAAAAAAATGTACATCAACAGAGCAACAGCATTGTATAGGCTACGATACCTTTTGTAGCGACCAGGTCTGTTGACGCCATTACTACATCACTATGATTAGTAAGCATAGCCGTGAGTCTCAAATCAAGCTCTTCACTTGCACACTGAAAATAATAAGTTTAAGTAGTGAAGTATACAATTTGAGACTCACAGCAGGCTATGCAATGAAAAAAGTGAGGAAAGACTGAGTCAGTAGGGGAGGATGGACTGTTAATGAATGCAAATGTGCAAAAAATAGTAAGAAATGTATAGTAACTATTTATAAATTAATTAAGTACTTAGTTACTAAAAAAGTGTAAAAGAAACTATATAAAAATTTATATTACCTTTTCAAGACAACACAACCCCCCATGTCATCGTCCATTGTGATATTTCACTGTAGACATCGTCATACGCCAATTAGGTAGACATCGTCCCACCTTACTACACTGCATACTATACTTCAAATAATAGGCATTGCTGCACTCAAGTATTAAGTATACATTATTATAGCATATTATCAAGCAATATTAGTAAGCAGATACAACATCACAAAAATGACTAAAAACATTTTTTTCATTGCAATAAAAAATGTATGCAAAAAAATAAGAAAAGTGCAAGCATTTATTTTGTTAAACAACCAAATAAAAGGAGAAATGCAGGAGTAGCTCAGAGGATATATCAAAAACCTGAAAAAAACACTCATAAAGTGCTAAAAAATGACTTATTGTAAATATTATTAATTAACAATAACTAAAATCCATACATTTAAATTCTGATTTATTTTCATATCAGACAGGTGGTTCCCTTCTCTTCTATTTCGATTTTGCAAGCAAACCATTCAGTTTGTATTTGCCAGACGAGGAAAAAAAAAAAGATTATTTATTATTTACTTATTTAATAAATCCAGAAAACCTACCTCTGGGAAATATTCCTGTGGGAATTTTTCTTTATCCACCATTGAAGTACTCTCTAGTGTGTCTGAGTAGATCTCTTTCCCAATAACTTTCTTGTATTTCTTAGCTAAAAAACAGGCAAAATGGTGAACAGAGATTACTTATATGTAACATTTAAGTGTTATTACTTGTGGCATGTTAGTAGTATAGGAAACCCATTAGCCAGGTACTCGATTATGGATTTTGAGGCTACAGCTACTCAGTAACAAACCATTCTTGCAACTGCTCCATCTACTGGTTAGGTCTAGTACACTCTTTTCTTGAGACAGGACAAACAAACAAGTGCAAACTCAGATAATGTTTGTCTGTTCCATCTCACCAGAAATAAATCGGCATATTAATTTAAATGCCAACTGTAACATTTAAATTACAAACATTTTATTTATTTTATTTTGTTGTTTTTATTTTGTTTTATCTTGTTCAACGGTTATTGGTTTGCAGTTTCAGTGAGCCTGTAAAACTCATTTCCTAGTTTGTTTAAGGGACAGTATGAGGAAAACGACTCGGCTGATTCTTGAGCAGTGAACCAGCCCATTCTGGAGGACAAGGCTATATATGATTTCTGCAGCAATAATCTTAAAAGTATACCCAGTTACCTGCAAACCTTCCAAAGTAGTCTACAGCAAACCTGTAAATGTGTGTCGCCAGCTCTCTTAGTAGGCTACTACAGTATTCCATGTAATTTAATAAGTCAGCCTGGGATTTGAAAGAAAGGGATGGGGGGGGGGGGTGTCCAGAGGGGCACTGTCCTTCACTGGGATGACCCATGTTAATGCTGACTCCACTGTAATGAGACACTTTCCCTCATATCTATATCCCAGGTTTAATTAGTGTGGCCTCAGGGATGCTGCCCCTCTGACACCAGCCAGTGATGAGTCAAGCTTAACTGTTCAATACCTTCCAAGCTCAATTATTATGGGGGAAAAATCTTGCGAATGATATCGTAATGCTAGTATGTGTACAAAAAGCTGGTTTTTGGAAGACTAGTAAGGACTGCCATGTGAAACATCAGTAATAGTGGAATTTCTTGCTAAGGAATAAAACAAACTTTACCTTTAAAATCAAACTGCTGGATGTTTTTCAAGGTTTCGTGAATAAAATAGCAATTTCCAAGTGCCTATGGAGGGAAGAGGGAAAAAGAGAAAATTAGATTACCATCAAAGTATACATAGCTAGTAACGTGGAAGACTCACATTCTCAGGTAGAAGGGGAAAAACAAGCCTAAAGCCTACAGCACATAGAAAAATATAGGCAAAGTAAGTCTGATACTTTATTCTTTCCATTTTGTGAAATGTGTGTTAAATATTGATGTACATTTTGAAAACAAACAAATGAGTAAATAAGTGGAATAAAGGGTTAATAAACAATAAGTTTAGTAAGCTGCATACGTAAAACAATTATTATGGCTGATTCCAAAAGAAAAAAAAATATATATATATATTTTGGTATTCATCCAACAGTCCTAAAGCAACACAATATGCACATTTATTTTCCCATAAAGAAAAGAAAAAAAATGTAGGTTTTCCATGTTTCAAAGCAGGCTTTGCCTTTATACATTAATTTGACCTTTGAACCAGTCTGGAACAGTGGTGTTGTGGCTACAGCACAGCCCCTGGTCGCTACATTATTTCTCTCAGTAATACTCATTGACCACAAGTATTTTACCAGACGAACACAGGCAGGGAACATAATAAGCCCAATAACACAAGATGTGTAGATGAGGTACACTGAGTAAGAAAGTCAGAGAAAAGAGCCAGAGGCAGATTTCAGTGGGAAAGGATTTAGTCCCGTTTTGTCATTTTCCTTTGTGGCAGAGACGGCCTCTTGGCAGTCCGAGTTTTGGCTCACCGCACACTGCATTATTTATGAGACAGAGCACATCTTGAGATTAAACATTTGCTGATTTGTCAAAAGTGTAAACATGAGGTCCTGCCCATCTCCTTGACATATAAGTTCATCCAACAAAAAAACAATGTCATGCATTTCATTGATGAGAATGGCTCCCTGAAACCCCAACACAGCACATCTCTGCTGACTTTCTGTCAAAGGTGCAAAATCGGAGCCACAGAAACTGCTAAGAAGCTCAAGGTTAATTTCAAAAGATGGCCAACTCCTAGTTATGCTTACTTCCGTTCCTATTTCCATTTAATTGTCACCCCAAATTCACTTTGGCACCCAATGCAGAATTTAACGTCTATATACCAAATGTCAAAGTTATAGTTTATTAAATCCAACAATGCAGACTTAATTTTATACTTTAACCTATATATACTACGATCGATAGATAGATAAATAGACAGATAGATCGATGGATAGATGCACAGATAGATAGATAGATAGATAGATTTGTTTTTCTTATCTATATATTTTTATACTTATTGCATGTTTGAATGATTTTCAGTGTTTAAATTATCACCTGTGTGGACATGACAGGAGTTGAGCTGTAAAGTAACATAGAAGCTGTGGACACATTACCCCCTGTAATTAATTCCAAATCAATGGTGAAATTAGTGCTAGTGTCTTTATGATGCACCAGAGAGCAAGTAATGCTGGTACAACACACACGACTTATCCACTCACAAGCTCACAACTACTAACCTTATATCGTTTGCACTGTGGTATGAAGAGACACTGCAAAAAGTTTGAGGCACTGAATGAACATGACTTGTGGCTCATAGCAACAGGTGCGCCGCGGCGGTAAACAGTGCCTAGCCACTTCTACGGGGATGAGGGAATAGAAGAAAATTAATAAAATATACATCTCCAATACGCTGTTCTTGGGACGTTGATGACTTATTACCCCATTACCTCAACAAATGCAATTACTGCAAATGGGATTTACATGATTACTTTAAACAAACTGCAATTAATCGCGTTTCAAATAAATGACAAACAATACCAGAGATAGCCACTTAGACGCAATCATAAAAATCTATACTTAACCTCTAATAAATATTTAACATCAGAGTTCAAACAGGCTGGCTCATTTTTTTCCTCTCCACCCACAACCTTCACCATGAAGAGCCTATTATATTAGCAGGGTGCAATTAATCCATTTATCATTAGACATGACAGCTTCAAAATATTAATTATACTGGGTCTCCGATGACAGGAAGCGCTTATCTCTTACCAGCCCCTCACAATGGCCAATGTCAAGCGTATGTTTGTCACGTCTCACGTTATTGATTACTTGCCAGATTTGCTTGAAATAATTAAAAGCATATTTTACATATTTATAAACCAAACTGTCACAAGTCCTACTTAATTTTCCATTAGTAAAATGCACTCTATTAAGTTCAGCGCTCGAGCCAGGAAGACGTAAGGAATAACTAATCAGTGTAATTGTAGACAGAAAGACAATAAGCATGCCAAAAAAGGCTGGGTTTTATGGCCGATTCTGGCTAAGCTCTCCTGTCTAAGCTGTATATACCAGACAGGAGATTCACCAAATACCAAAAAGGTTACAATGCACCATTGCAGCATGCTTTTTATTAACAATGAGAAGTAAATGCCGTGAAGAAAATAACACATAGAAGAACCCAGACAAACAAATTTATCATATCATCTGCCTATCATATTATTTTTTAAATCTCAATCCCTGTAAAATCATGTACTTCAATCTGGTCAGTAAGGCATATTTTCTTTGACCAAATCCAATCATCCATCCCTCCATTCCCTGTAACCATCAGTCCCATTTTGACTAATTCATTCCAACATAAATACCAATGGACCATATAAAATACCTGACTGAGTAGTGAACAGCATGTGTAGCAAACACTTCCCACAAACATACAGTATCTACTACAGTTACAAACTCAAAGCTCTGCTGCTCCAAGTACACTTGCACTGCGAAAAGTAGTGCAGATACCTCTCTGACCTCTAAATGGATTTTCTGCATTTAATTTGAAAAATGAACCATAAACCAAACATAAAAGTGACCATTTTACTGCAGCCTCCTGACCCACTTCCCTTGGAATGTCCAGCACAGCAGTACAGGTCTCAGGGGCAAAACCACCAGAGACCTCCTGCCCCCAGCAACGCTCTCCTGTTTAAGTTGCACTTGAAGCATGGTGCATTCCATGTAGAGGGTGGACTGCACACTCCTGTTTAAATTGCACTTGAAGCATGGTGCATTCCATGCAGAGGGTGCACTGCACACTCCTGTTTAAGGTGCAGCTCCCAGAAGGATTCATGGTGGTTTGCATGCATAGTGCAGCATTTAAAGGAGATTGTTGAATGCAAAGTATATTAAATGAAGGAAATTAAAAGGTCATATGTAAGCCCTTCCCCATTTCTGACTGCACAAAGAGAAACATAAAGACAAAGCCATCTCAATATCACAGAGGGTGATGGGTTTTTTACATGACTATTGACATTCACCACGCTAATTGCACCTCACATGTGCCTCACTAAAATGCAAGACAAGGCTCTTGGTCTTGCTAAAACCAATACAACACAAACAATGGGAGGGACACTTCCTCATTTTGCACCATCCCTGTACTTTTCCATGTACATTCCATAGCTGGGTTGAATGAGTAGTTTGCTGTAGCAATGGACATGCCTTAAAGCACCTCATAGTAACACTGACACTATTACTAGTATCTAGCAGAGGTGGAAAGTTCAGGTTCAGAAAGTACAAATCCAAGATTTTGTTGCAAACAACTAGTTGAATATAAAGAGTCACATTCACAGAGTATTCAACTGACTGGTTGACTTTGGTTTGGATTTTTACTATCTGGACCTGAACTTTCCACCGCTGATATCTAGTACCACAGTGGCATTGAATGACAGCACAAAAAAAGAAAATTAATTGTTTCCATAACCAAACAATTACAAGTGAGCATTAAAATGTCAGCTCAGAACTGTCCAAGAGCTTAACTCTTCACTGAGCTGTACAGCATCCCTGCGCTAAGTTGAATCTCCTCATGACAGCTTTGGTCCATTCATCACAGGATCTCTTGGTTAAATCACTTACAAATGCCAGATCTGCGGCTGAGTCTTGCTGATGGAAGGGGTCGATTTGCCTTGCTGTTGGTGACGTCATTCCCGATGGTGGCCACTGGCTCGATCCATATTTAATTTTACTGCTGCTGTTTGTGTTTCACCATTTCACACAATCTACTGTTTATCGGCTAATTAATTATAGCTAAAATCTCCATTACATTACATTACTGTGTCCATGACATTATTTCACACAGTTGTTGTATTGTACTGCTAAATCTGTTTAGTCATACTCTGTCATTAGAATGTAACTTCTTTTCAGTCTTTGTCTGAATTGTGCTATATAAATAAACTTCCCTTGTCTATTGAGACAAATAGCTTCGGCAAATGCATTCATTTTTAATTGCCTGGTTGATAAGAGTTAACGTTTTCCGTAAAATACAGTTGTAACAAGAGTTATATTTTAAGGCCTTGAAATAAGGACAAAAAAAAGTCCACCAAATAAAAAGGAACTACAACTGACGTAGATCTCAATTGAGTGAATGATCAAACAAAACCAGCTACTGGCTCAAGCGGAACAAGGCGTCCACGGAGCGTCACTTGTTATTCAAGAACCAAACTTACACAGTGCCTTCTGAGAAGAAAATCTCCAATACTGCACAAACAGGATGTTTGTCATTCTCTGCAATGACAACATCCAAAAAAAAAAAAGAGCGTCAATAGAGCCAGGGCACATTTCAGCACTGAAATACAGATCGGGAAGCTTAGCAGCTCTGCCCGTATGTGTTTGCCAACCTTCGCTCACAGCTCAATTGATTGAGTATTCAGAGTATTGAGCTACAGTGTCTATTATTCATTGGATGGTGGAGGAGCTGACTGGACACACAAAAAAACTCATTAAAAGTTATTCTGTCACTTTTCCTGTTTGCAAACAAGCTAGTTGTTGGACTAGCCATCATTTCTCGAAAGAGCTGTTATCTGGGTAAAAACACTGTTCAGTGGCGCACATTCACATGCGTCCCTCTCCACTTGGCACCTCCGAACCTACATGGGGGGGGGAGGTGGAACAACAAACATCTATCTGGGTGGCTTCATGTTAACACTTAAAACAATATTTGCTTCACTTATTGTAATGTCGACAACAGGCCCGTTCCTCAACGGCAAGCAAGAAAACTGAAAACTCAGGCCTACTGTTCTATTAAACTGTATCAAAATTACAAAGACAAAACAAAAATGAATCACATCTGACAACACATACATCAAAAATAGCCAGTTAAATCCAAATCAAACCTCTAACTTAATTTAATATATCTGCCCTTTTTACATCTTTCTATCCTGAAGAAGAGGACAAAACCACAAATTAATAAGCACTTTTTCATCTGAACTTTATGACAATACAGAATCTCAGGTAGTTTGTAACTGGGAGACATGCATTTCAAATACCTCCTTTATAAAATATCTATATTGGCATGAGGGAAAAATTAATGTCTGGTCCGAAGTTACTTATAAACACAAAACTTTTATTACACCATGGAACAAAGTACTATTCTTCTTGGGGAAAATGTAGGGTTTCAGGTCCAAACAACAACAAAAAAGCAAACTAATAACCTTTGATGAGGGTATTCACCAACAGATGCAAAGTTTCTTGTGATGTAGCTCTGAATGAGGCTCACTGCTCACTTTTCAAAACTCTTAAACTACAGTGACAGATGTGCATTACTGATCTACAAATCACGTATTTTATTTTTCTTTTTATTAAAATATTATGGATGGCTCTAAACTAGGAGTAATTGGACAAACCAACAGCAGGGCCTGACCTGCCAACAATCGCAGTGCTCCCAAGGTTGGCCGCTTGCACAGGAAATATTGTGCTTTAATTTCATTTAGCTATCCAATGGCAGAAGTTAATTAAATTGCTTGTCCATTGTGTTCATCCACTTACAAAGTTAATGATATTGTGCCGCAGAATTAAAGAGCATTTTATAAAGCCTACAGGATAGGAGCTGGCAGGCTCTACAGTGCCCAATTGAACTGTGTCAGGCCTCAAGCTTGCGGACTCTGTAATTAGCGGAGAAATGGATGCTCCCATCTGCCAATTTTCTGCCACGCTCATCATTCCTGCAGTAAAATCCTTAACCTGCAAGGTTCTGGCATCAAAAGCAATAAAAACAACAAAAATAAGAGTGTACAAAGAATGAATATGTTTATAAATGAAACAGGTCAGACTTTTAAAGAACCTATTTAAGTATTATTATTTTTCTGTTCTGTACAGTAAAGGTGGTATGTAAAGGGTAAGCACTATAGGATTCACTGCATGACAGTTTTAGATAAGCATAAGTGGTAAATTCGTGCAACACAGCATATTAGCAGTCCAATGCTGAGGAGACCAGCTTCCAAAATGTACAAACAATAATTGCTGTAAAGAACAGAGGGTAACCTGTAGGAATATTAGTCTGCTTCAGCTGTGTTTTTAATATGAATACTAATGCAGAAGTGAATAAATAGCATGCACAATCCTCACAGCATAAAAGAGCTCTGGTACCCAGCCTCCAGCACCAGGAAACAGTCTGAAAGCAGGATTATACCCTTTTGTGTTTTATTCAATTCAGTAATTTTACTTTAGACTTTCTTCACCAGAAAAAGCCCATCTTACATAATCCATATCAATATGGTAAAGCATGTTTATTACAATTTTAGGATACTGTAAAAAACCAACAATCTTGATCTTTTGAAACAAATAAAGTTTTAAAGCTTTGTTCGTCGAATTAGATTTGTGTGTGTTCACATCTCTGTAATCTATCCATTTTTTTCCAGACACTTTAAGGGCATTCTGAAAGGTGGGCAAGAGGGCATAACAGAATTCAAAAGGATTACACTATGAAACTGCGACGTTTTATGATGGCAGGACACGTCAGTAGAAAAGCAGAGTATTCCATGAAATGCAACATGACCGTGTGATTGATTAATCACAAGAGTACTATGCTTTATTCTGTAACCTGACACCTCTCATTAACAGCAAAAACATTAACCACATGTCAGAAAGAGATGACAGCCACTACAGCTTTTACATGAAGATGACGTCAGGCTCTATGCCCCCCGACTCTCTCTGGCTATCACAATATTGGACTACAGCCATCTCCATTAATACTGACTCCTCTGCTACGAGTAACCGATAGCCACAATAGTGTTTGTACTACATGACTGAATACAGATTTTTACACCGTTTGAACCTGTTGAGCGCCACAGCTACAAGTTCTTAACAAACAGCCACTGAAATTCAAATCCATCTCAGCAGCAAAATACTACTAATAGATATATATATAAACTGATATTTTGTAAGGTATTTTAGGACAGATTCTGTCCATATAGATAACAGGAGAGTTACGGTATCCTCCAGAGTACAGACCGGTCATCCAGAGCCATCCAAATATCCCGGCAAAAAAATTACAAAACAAACACGATGGGCCACCAGGAAAGACTCCGGGGGAAAAGATGGCATCACCCCTTGTAATCTTCAAATAAACCAGTGATTTAAAGGCTAGTGTGGTGAATAACCACTTTCTCTGAGTAGTTATATTGAAGAAGCTAATCGAATCATCTTTTAAATGGACACATAGATGATGAATATCACATAGTTTATTCAATTATTTTTGAAAAATCCAATGCTGAACAATTGGACCATCCATTAGTAATTACTGTACAATGACATGCCTTCGTTCTCTCTCCTACAGCCATTCAAAGTTGCCAGGTCATTATTTAATTTTTTTTTTAAATGGCATGGATAAAATGCATTTAATACACTTATGCTCATTAATGGAAATCATATTTTGCTATGGATGTCCAATAATTACAAAGGAAATTTCAACTTGTTTTCGAAAAGGAGCTTCCATTAGCAAATGATATTTATGCAAATTAAAAAAATTAAGATCCAATTGATTTTTCATCTCAAGACATTGTTAATGCTCAATTCCTTTCAATTCATTTTACATAGCGCCTTTCCTAACATAGTTGCCCCCAAAGCACTTAACAAAGATCATTCATCAATCTAGATGATCATGATTTAATATCCTGACTGTTTCAATGCTCATTTGTTTCATATTTAATTTGATTTGAGTCTATAGAAAGTATTACCAACATTTATTAATCTTAATAATCATGATATTATATCTAGGTTGCAGGTGTTCCTTTTATTGGTGTGATATGTCTTTTATAGGGCTGCTGAATTTTAGACCAAATAATTTCCATTATGTACAGTTTTTCTATGCTTCAGAACATTTATATATAAACTTGCAATATTCTTACTAAATTAATCATGCATTCCTAGATTTTCTGTGTGCACTGTATACATCATCATGCATATTATATAGAATTTAAATATTATTAGTATTATTGCCCTCTACATGTACCAGAGAGTAGACGTGTGTAGAGAGTAATAATACAAAAAATTTATAAAGTTGTAATTTTAATTTCCTTATCTTACTACACGATTAAAACTTTTAGCATACGTTTTAGTGGATTCTTCAAAAACATGGATCCTCCATTGCAATATATTAATCCCAGCCTATTGTAGTCCTCCCTGCCTGGGGATGCTGGGATTGTGGTCATCGAGGAAATGTCATTTTAGCATGCAATCTATTACTGCAGGCCTGGGGGCACTTTGAATTTTACACCCTCACAGGCAGTCTTGTTTGTGCAACTGCGGCCTAGCATTGACGGAGCACATTCCACTGCGAAACCAGCAGAAAATGGGCCGTCCGGGGAGATACAGCTTGCTGTCCCGATTCACACCGAGGAATATATATTTATAAGATCCATCAGTTATTCCGGCAAAGACTATATTTAAGAAGCTCCATTTCCCACCTCTGATCTTCACACAGCTTTGTATGTACCTACAAACCTTCCCACACATACATAACATGCTTCCAGGAGAAAACCTTCATGAAGCATTCATCAAAGGGAAAGCTACAATGTCACTGCTGCCTTCCACTCTGCTGCTTTGGTAGGGCGAGGGTGGTACTCAGGCAGGACTTGAATAGAGTTTTTCAAATATCTGCTTTGTGGTGCAAAAATCAACCTTTTTCCACCTCCAAAAAAAGAGGCAGCTTCCCCCCCCCCCCCCCCCCCCCCCCCCCCCCCCCCCCCCCCCCCAGTATCCCTGATGTGTCCTTTGGAAACAAACAGTAACCACAGCACCGTGAAACTCCCCAGAAAACAGAGGAGCGAAATGCGAGGTCCTCATCTCTTCTAAAACTCGATCTGGTCTCGCTGAGGCACTTTTGTCTTTATGTAAAAATGCATGCCTGCCAATGATGTGTTATGTAAAGTTCTTAGGCTGATTTAAATGGTGGATATCCAGCATGCTAGCTTAGTTATACTTCAGTGCATCGTGGAGAGTGGCCCAGCCCGCATAAACCTAATGCATGAAAAGTTCATGTAAATGCGACTCCAGCCTCTTAGATAACAGAAATTATGTTGAGGTTTAAAATATAAAAAAATAAAAAAAAAACACCGGCCCCTGAAAAGGAGAGTGGGGAGGGGTTTTTGCAGATGTCCTTCAGTCTATTAACACAATCGGAATATGGCAATTGAAAAAGGTCCTCATGAGCTGGGTCTGGAGGAGGAGCTGAAAGCTCAAGGGAAGCCCTTTTCCATGCTCTGCTACACGCTCTTCTTTGGTGCTATTTTTTCCTTTACGGGCTTGCGTTGCGAAAGAAAAACTGCATAGAGAGAAAGCGAGTATGTGTGCGTATGTAGAAATTTTGAGAAAATGCCCCCTCAAAGCAGGGACTTTTGTAGGAAAGAGGTTAAGGAATTATCAACTGATTCCCACAGTCAATGGAAGGTTCCCACAAACACACACACATTTGTGCGTTTTTGGGTTTACTGTGTCATAGGGTGCACTAGATTAACTATTTAGGACTTAGAGGCTACAGCACCTTTTAATAAAAAGACACATACCTCCCATGTGTTCCTACATGCATTTCACATTCTTTAGGTGAACTTTAAATGTAATAAATAAGTATATAATAGTGTTAGTATATACTTATTTATTATATTTTATCTAATTTATTCCATCTTGATGATCTCCTTTCCTTACCGCAGATGCAGCACAAAACGCATCATAATTAGTAGACTGGAGCACAAATGCACGCGGTATTAATTTGAAAATTGTATTCAGTTATTTGGTGAGTATTTAAAAGTCAATTAAAAAAAAGTATAGGCATAATAGTTAATTACAGCTAAAGTATTAACCTGTGGCAGATGCAAGGTTTCACAGGTCTGTCTTCTGACATTTGCTCTCTTTCACAAAAAACCTAGAAAATCAGTTTTCCAAAGTACCGCTAATTCCCCAATCTCCCCCAGTTCATTAATTTTATAATCTTCCAAAACTAAGAATGAATCAGCAGAATATGTACAGGTATTGAATATTAACAGTAAGGGGCAAATGTCCTGTCTTCCAGCAAGTAAATATTTTAATTAAGAAACAGAATAAAATAGTACCCAGCAAATTACATGAATCTTTAGTTCATCCATTATTTCATCCTATCATCAAGTGTATGACAGACAGTATTGCCCATGAATTTGTGCTTTGGCCTATTATAGAATCAGCTGTTAGGCATTTAAACCCATTTATAAGAAACTGAACTATTAAAATACTGCTTTATTTTATGATCTTCAGAATTCCAAGAACCAAGGCAACGCAAAAAGTCGTCAAAGGGTACCAACAAATGCTCAAGTCTCAATCCATTCAGTTCTTCGCTGAACTTTATCAGATGGTAGTCAGTTAATAATATGGCAATAACAGAGATGACAGAAAGAAGAGAAGGAAAAATAGAAAACACAACAGAAAACATCATTTTAATGTTATAATTTTGATTTACGAACATTAATACATCACAAGCATGATGCACATGATGTGTGAATTTCCCCATGGGGATGACTAAAGTATTTCTCTAACTATCTATCTATCTATCTATACCTATCTATCTATCCACAACAGGCAAATATTACTGTTACCAGAAGTGCAGGATGACAGCACTCCGCAGTTTCACACAGTCCCCATCCAACTCTACAGAAGATGGTTGTCATCTGACTTGATAATGCTGAGAAGCAGTATTTAGTTTTCCCAAAACATATTGATTTAGGAGGCTCCCGGATTGAGAAGAAAGACCTCATTATTGGAGACGATGGAGGCAGCCTTAATTGGTGAAGCACATTCTTTCTGGGGCCAAAGGAGACCGAGGAGACACAAAGGCATGGTTCATCTGGAAAACCCTTTAAGTGCCATTTGAAACCAATTGCCCTATGCATGCTTAATATTGTTAGAAAATGAAAAGCTAAAAGAATTTTGGTGATTTGAAGTGCATTTATCTTGAATAATCACATGGGAGAAAGCACATGACACTAATTTGTCTTTAAGGGATAGCACTGAAGTGTCAGGAGTCCACAACGGTTGAAATACAGAAATCAATCAGCAAGAATGTTTGGCATATGACTACAAATTCCAAGCATGTGGACATTTAATTTTTTGCGGTCTATTTAGATTCTGCTAAACAGATATAAAACATGTTGCGATGTGCTCTCCTGAATCAAATTAGTCCCATAAAGATATTCTCTTATGGCAGATTATTTTGGATATATTAAAACCAATGACAGGAACAATTTAAAGCTACACAACTTGCCAGATGCCGAGATAGGGAGGACACTTTTCATAATAAGTCCCTGTTTTAGCAACCAGGCCACAAACACAGCTGGGCTATACTATGAAATCACACAAGAATGACAGTATCCGTTATTCTTTTTAAGTGAAGTGAAAGTGATTAGTTGTTATGGTTGGCACACCACAGCACACAACAATGAAATGTGTCCTCTGAATTTAACCCATGTGATATAGCAGTGGGCAGCTAATTTAGTGCCCAGGTAACTTGGGGGGTAGCTTGCTCAGGGTACCTCAGGGTGCCCGGGGAACAGCTTGCTCAGGGTACCTCAATGGTACGTTGTCGGGGAATTGAACCAGCAACCTTTCAAATCACAAGTGTGCTTCCCTAACCATTAGGCCACCGCTGCCCCATCAATCAAGTCACTTTGTAAATATGGGATGATGCAAAAGCATGCATGTAAAAGGATGCAAAGAACACAAAGGTGACTAGACGATGGAGGGAGCAAGAGACCTAAGAGATCCCAAGCAGGAACTTCCTCGGAACTACCAAGAACATTAAGCATATAGTTTTCCTTACACATATTAAGTAATTCTGAGTCCTTATCATAAAAACAGGCTCCGCTTCTTGACACTGAAGTAAAGGTAATGCTATAAAAGAGATATTCCCCACCACATGTTTCTGCAGCACATTTTACTCCCCATAAAGTAGACAAAAATAGAGCTGGCCACACAGTTAATTCATGTACTTATTCAGCAACATATATTTATTCCATCTTGACGGCCTGACTCAATGACATGGCTCCTTCAGTCTTAATGCTGGAGTAAAATTAAATGATGACACTCATATGTCAACCTTTGGTAAACACTCACGATTGAAACACTCATTGCACTGACTTATTTTCTATTGTGTATAAAGTAAGCAACAGGAGCATATGAGAGGTCACATGATACCTTCGAGACATATAGTCAGTTCAGAGACAAAAACCGAGAATTCTGGAATCTGATGCACAATCTGGAACCGCCAAACTGAGATTAAGACAAATTTTAACACCTGGTGTGAACCGAATAAAGTCACTTAACAAGTCACTGTAAAAAGTTCTTGCATAAATTAACAATGGTACACCAAATGCAAAGCACGAGCAGAGCACATATCAAATAAAAACATTTTCAAGTGGAATGTTCTGACACCCGCTGATTTACATGCAAGGTCCATTAGTTAGAAACTGGCTTTCATTAATAACTTACTGTTTTGGCTGAAGCCTGAACCTTACTGGGGGGGCAACATGTTTGTCGGTCCTGTTTATTTTCAATATGAGAAAGTGGCAGCAGTAAACAGTTTTTCCTTCAGATTTAGTACCGCTAAATCACACTGTTGCGTTGTAAAAAATATATATCTTAGCCAGAGAATCTTTTTTGGTTGAATTCATCAATGAAGTGGAAGGGGAATCACAGACAGACGCATTTGCTGTTTGGGATGTTTGGATTACCGGCTGATGGCTCCCTCAAGTGAAATTTGGCTCATAAAGAAAATAGCTATCTTCCCCTTGCCCGCATGCCACCTGCCCCGGGGCACTCCCACCGGACGGGGATATATATACACTTAGCCGGAAAAGGTCAGAGAAGCCGAATCAGCCGGGGTAAATACGCTGTGGTGGGCCAGATGAATCACAGGAGAATTGGTGCATGGCAGTGAATGAATATCCTGCGACGGCTTCCCAAACCCCATTATTTCTGTTCTTTTCCAGCAGGCCAAAGATTCATGTCTCTGCATGCTGCCAGTTCATTACAGAGAAATATCATTCCTCTTCTGGCTGGAGCAGGACGAGCCCCGGCCCCAGGAGGACCCTTCACTGCTTAATTCCACATCATCCGCTCCACTGAGCAGCTTCATCTCTGCTTGTATGATCAATACTATATCAGTGTAAATTAAAATGACAATTTTAAAGTAATTAAGCCTGTTAATGCTCGATTCAAATGTCATTATTTGCACAAGGGATCGGGGAGAAATTACACCATGTCCACGGTGACAGCAGAATGTTTTAACTGGTGCAATCCTGTTGCAGTCACTGCCACCGGGGGCTTAACAAAAGCAGATTAACTCCCAGCCCCTGACTGCCAGGATAGCTCTCCAATTTCAGAAGAGGATAACCCAATTGAAGAAATTTGATTTGTTGCGGCAAACTCAATTACTGTGATATTAGATGAAAACTGGCAGGGAGGGAATGCTCGCTAAAGAAGAGGAAAAATGGAGGGAATAAGGAAAAAAAAAAAAGTTGGACAATAAAAATGCACTTAACTCTCGAATGAAATCCAGCAGTAATTGTGTTATTTGATAATTTTTTTTGCTCCATTTCTTCCTGGTTTTTGAAAAGCCCTTAAAGTAATTGTGATGGTTAGCATTAAATAAATCACTCGAGCCTTAACCTCCCCACCGAAGCTGCTTAAGGAAGTCTAAATCAGGAGGCCACAGAAGTTCACTCTCCTGTACAGCACGCTTAAGGCTAGACCCAAATGAAATCACTACGTTGTATAATCTCATTAATAAATCTATAAATAATGAGTGCATTAAAATGACTAAGCATCATGGTAAAACAAGGTAAACCAGTGTAGCTTCATGTAAGCATGCTGACAGTGCTACTATTCCTTTGGTGATTTAGTGTCAGTCCTGACATCAGAGGACCAGCAGATTAGCGGGCTGAGCCGTATTGCAATACCATCCTCATAAAAATTGTTACAATTTGCATCTTGCATTATTGCATAAGGAATGAACCTCATCAACTGATCATCTTCCAGGAGCATTGGAACAATTCAACATACATCTGCAAGCAACTTGACTTCAGGCTCTCAAAATCTCAAAATAAATAACGTTCCAGGACTCGTTGACAACCAAGTTAGTATATTTTCAACTTATTTTAAGTTACAAAAGGGTTAAGTCTCAAAATCAAGTGCCATGATGCAAGAAGAACCACAGCAAAATGAGTACCGGGATTTTTTTTTTAAGAGAAAAAGGATACTACGCAGAATGTTTCTGATATTATGAGGATATTCAGAGATGACCTTGTATTTAATCTCATTGAGTAGGGTGAGGCAATAAGGATATTTTCCCTTATATGTGAACTGCTAAATTTTATGGGTAGTCCTACCACCTGTCCTATCAACCTTCTAACAAAATGTTATCTATAAAACGGCTCATCTACTCTGGCTTTCTAGGCAAATATAATTGCATGATTGGCTGGGTTTTGACAGGGATGTGTAAGGTCAAAGACTACTTTCATCCTATAAATGAAATAAACACATAAAGAATTGGTTGTCCCGTTAGGCGCAAAAAAATAAATAAATACTGAACAGGATATGAAACTTACCATGACCAGCATAGGGTGGTGTGTATGTCAGTTTTAAGAGACATTGCTAATTGTGGTTATCTGTAGTCGAGATAAGGTAAATCAGATCTCTCCACCCCAACCATCGCCATAGCATGGACTGGACCGCTAAACACAAGGTTCATCCTAACAGCAATAATTCTGAAGAACACTAAATCAGTTTGCTATTTTATTGCATATGGTCAGAAAATTGAGTTAGAACTAGTAAATCACGATCTTTGGTAGTAAATCACATAAGAATTCCTTTGCAGAAAAATGTTGCCTGCATTGAAATCGCACCTCTTCCCCACTAGGGGCCTTGGCACTACTTCCTTCCCTGCTGTATAAAGAAAAGAAAAAAAAAAACACCACAGCCCTTCTTGTCCTTATTCTAGGACACCCTGAACCACAGAAGAGCTGTTCATCATGCAATGACAAGGCAGCACTTCACCCCCAATGCCACGGCTTAATGAATTTTTAAATTACTGTCAATAATGAATAAATAAAAACACTTTGCATTTAAAACAAAGGCAACCTTTGTGCATTTAATTAGCATGGGCACTGCTCTGCATTGTTAATATGGCTGGTTAATGGACACTGAGCACTGTAGAGCGAGAGCAGAAGCGCTTTCCCGAACGGCCTGCTCCCGATCCATCACCGGGGCTGTTGACTTGTGTTTGTGTAGCTCGCCTTATTAATTATCAGCTAGTTTCGGGGCTCGCTTCTACAATCAATGGAGCAGTCAGTGAGAATCAATTAGAATCTGCTAACCCAATACTTTTTTCCACATGGGGTAGAGCAGTCGGAATTCTTTCTGAGGCATACAAGTCTAGGAGGTGTCTAGGCTCATAATGGGACTTGATTGGGGGGGGGGGTCTACAATAAAACCAATAGGTGAGGGAGCAGAGCACAGTTCAATTCCCCCCCAGAGTCCTCACAAAACCACCACTAGCATGCATAATGGTTGTGCTGTGCATTAAACCACTCTTAGACGCATTAATAATGTTGATGGAGGCAGGCCGGTTACCCAGAAACCTGAGCACTCACGAATCTTCCCAATCAAGGGTAAGCAAAGTCAGTTTCACATAATTAAAAAAACCTTTTAGAGGATACAATAATTTTATGGCATGCACGCATGCAGGAAGTGCATCTATATGCTGTAATGTTGAGAAGTTGCATGCCAGGAGCGTTGAAAAATATCTAATGCTTTTAAAATGCAATGTAGCAGAAAAGGGCTTACACATTAAAATTACAAATCTCAAGCGCTAAAATAAACTAACAATGATACACTATGGGAGATCATTGTTTTTAATTAATAAGATCAAAACTCTCACCCTGAAGTGCTATCATAAACTGTAAATTAAAGTGAATAACAACATGCTTACTGCTGCTGATCTCATAATATGTAATGATTAAAAAGCAATTTACTACAGAGCTTCCTGGACAGGAGCACCTTAGCACAGTCAAAAAGAGTCCTTAACAATGACCAAGAATACTGAAATAATGGATTATAGACATCCATTATGTTCCTGGGAAAATTTCTGCTCAATGGGCACAAGAATTACGGGAATGTTCTTTACTATTTGTATCTCTATAGTGGTTTTATATTTTTTTATTTCTTTAAATTTCATTGTTTATCTACTGTTTATTTACATCCAGACACCCATGTACATAAAGTGAATACCAGCAACAATACTAGCTAAATTTGTAGCTAAATCCACGTTGATACATTTTATATTTCCGCCACTTTTCTACATGCATTACACTGTACTGCAGTGTAATGTATTCCTGTAGAAACATACTCAAACCTAAACAATTATGCACCCAGTCTCGCATCAAGAAGCTGGAATAACAGACAGACAGCTGCGCAGATCAGACCATTCCGGGTACAGAGGTGGTTCCCTACAAGGGAGCAGGCCTTTTAAAATCTGAGAATATGGGTATGTCTGGGGCCATCCATGCGACGTGACGGAGATCACTTTGCTCCAGTTGCAAAAGAGGTGGGTGTGAGGTTAGGAGACAGTGTGGACTTTTTCCCCTTCTGGGACAAGGGTCTGTGCAAAGTTTAAATAGTGGGGGATTATGGAAATCAAACCAGAGAGATTAGCTAATGGGAGAATAATGGCTGGTGTCAGCCAGGGTCAGCAGGGACATGCAAATGAAGTGGGAGAGGAATCAATACATAAATGGAAACCGTGTGATTAAGGCTTGCGAAGCAAGAACAGTGTATTTTTTATAGTAAAGAACAGGCGAATCCAGGTAGGTCCCGAAACTGCCCTTGTGATGCTTTCTGTCCAGCCCGCATCCAACAAGTAGCTTAATGTGTGATGGTCGACGCCAGAGTCTTCACATTCAGCGACAGATCTGTATCAGCGCCGTGTCTCACTTCACGCGCAGCTGTCCTCCATTTTATTCAAACAGATCGCTGACAGCTGCTGCTGCTTAAGCCAATCAATGACACGCCGGCCTGGAAGCGGCACTTATGGCTCTGAACACACAACAGAAATGGGGAGAGTCGGGTATCTGACACTGCATTTAAACACGAACACCCTGGGGACACGGCATTCGGCAATTACCGCACGTGGCAAATAAAGTGGTGAACACTGCAAGACAAGGGCCCCGGGATCAACGAGACAGTACCGACAACAAGGAGGAGATGTAACTCAATAAAAAAAAAAAGAAAAATAAAAAATCAGCTTTCAAGATTTAGCTAGCCGGATTTTTAGCATGTCAAATAATTGGTCTAAAATTTTCCACGTTGCCTGCTCCTACTCTACATCCTTTCACTGCATGGCCTCTCCCTTACTCATTCTTATTCCTGCCTTGTAGCGACGTCCATTTATCAGTAGCCGGGCACAAAACACGTAGCGCCTGGTTAAAAATGCATGGAGCCGGCGGTAAAATTAACCTCCCGGCAATTGTTTTCCCACACGTTTGATGGCCTGCAGTCATCTCATCCGTTATGGCGGGAATAAAAAAGTCAGGCTTAAATGTACAAAAAATTATGACAGAGGGTCCTAAATAAAAGGCAGCTAATGCAAGTTTATTGAGTCGGGGGGGCCGATCGATCAACGGATGAGTGGATTAACAACAACTCATTGACATCTCGTCGGAAACGATCCGGGCGGAGATTAAGAACTAACTATCCAGAAGATAAGATTGCTCCGGGAGGGTTCTGGAGCGAGAGGTTCAGGAAGGTGCCCTGTGTGTGTGTGGGGTTGCGTAGATGGGAGGGAAAGAAATCAATGCAGAAAGCCAAAATGAGAGCGGGGACGCAAACAGGCAGGCATGTTTACTGCCCAGTGTACTGTAGCCCTGACCCCACCCACGGGCTCGTAGGGGGGAAGGGGGGACCTTCAGCGGGTGTTTATTTGCTCTCAACACCTTCTCGCCGATCAATATTTTTAATTTGGATCCAAGTTATTATTTTTCACATCACTGCACTGGGGAGCGGAGTAAAGTGGCTCATATTTTAGCGCTAAAAAGATCGATATGACAGTTTCACCTTCACGCTGCCCCTCGCCGGTTGAGGGCCGCACATCATAATGTAGAGTGTGGGGCGTGGTGGGCTCCCATGTGCTGGAATCACATCATTATCTGCTCCTGCCGACCCCTCCCGAACTGGACTGATTTACTCTCCATCTAGATCCTTCGGCCCCTGGTAGACCAACCACTCCACACACTGATGTCCAGAAAAACTGAACTGTGTGTGTGTGTGTGTGCGCGCGCGTGTGTGTGTTTGTGGGGCAGCACTGGTTGTGTACTGAGATGTGCAGAGAGATGCTAATTGAACACAGTTCAGTTATCAATAACCCTGTCGTTAGAACCTGATAGCATCTAACAAATACCATTTATTGTAAGTTGCATGTGGGTCAAGCCCAATCGCTCCAGGGACACTGTCTGACCCTTCACTTCACTTCATGTCACCTAGAATAAAAGCATCCACCAAATAAGCAAATCTGATCGTAAATAGCACTATTTCCTCTAGTTTAGTGTTTCCCAAACCAGTCCACGGGAACCTACAAATGAGCCACATTTTTGCTCCCTCCCAGCTCCCTGCTAGACAGTCCACATTTTTGCTCCCTCCCACTCTTTACAAGAAACTGGAAAGGAGCAAAAATGTCTGTGGGTCCCCAAGGACCGGATTGGGAAACACTGCTGTTGTCTGTCATGGTGTTCTTGCCATGTAGAAACAAAACCCTAGATCAAGTATGGAGTGTTTTAACCTTTTATTTACAATGTACAGGAAGACGTAAAGCACTGCACTTCTCCAACTCAGATGATCGATTCCACTGGTCCGTAGACAGTGCAATGCAATCAAAATAATGATGATCGGGTCCGAATTCTGTTGGCTTACTTTGTGTTTTATTAGATCTCCACCACGGGCCCAACACAGTCCATTGTGTTGAACCCATGCTAAAGCCTTAATATAAAGAACATAAGCCATCAGAGTTCAGGTCCGACTCATTATTTTCACAACATTTTCTTTACAGCCACTCGGACTTTCTTTTTTACATCATGTATTGAAAACCCTCACTCTACCATGACCCCTCCCACTCCTACTCAACTTTACATATACGTAGAATTTGAGCCAAAAAAGGTGCATAACAAGACTGCATCGCTACCCCTAATAGAAAAGACATAGTACAGCAGCCAGCAGCAAGTGTGCAGTCTGCTTTTGAGCTGCACAAACACAGCACCTGTCAGCATGCCGACACTAAGTGTTCATAAATTTGTGTAGTTAAGCATGCTTCGGTTATTGCATTACTGAGGCGTGCCAGGGTAAGAATTAGGGCTCGACCTCAGCCTGTGAGATTACTGGCAGATCCTGACATCCCCCTAATCTGCCCAAGCTGCAGGACGTGTTGGGGGATAACTGCAGCTGATTTTAACTGTTACCAGGTGCTAGAACACTTTCTCAGTGTCAGGGACCTCCTTAAGAAGAGACAAGAGAAAAGCAGTGTCATTAGGCTTGATAAAGAGGTAACCAATGTATTCCTCTTATCGCTCAAATGCCCATTTATCGCAGCTGCCTGGCTCAGCTGGTGAAGAACTGGACTCTGTATAAATACAGGAAGATATTTTTACTCGATCTGTATGATGTATATAGAAAGGTGCAAATAAACCTGTATCTAACTGTCAGCAGTATAAAAAAGACAAATTATGTGTGATGTGAGTAGAACTGAAATATGCAGGTACAATTACTACAATTGTGTGTGCATATCTATGTGTTGTATCTTTTTTATGAGGGTAAGCCATTTGTGGGGATAAATATTTCAGATTTAAAAATTTAGGCTATATGCTGTGCTCAAGGGTACTATAACAGCATCTGCTGGACTCCACATCTTTAACATTAGATGATTTTTGTCTTTTGACAGTAAGCTCTATCATGGCACATTTTTTCTATAAGCATGCTGGACTGATGATAGAGTAAGCTCATCCATCCATCCATCCATCCATCCATCCTCCAACCACTTCTCCTGGCCAGGGTTGGTAGGAGGGGGCCTGGAATCCTTCCTTAGTTTGCATAGGACACCCAGGGAAATTTAAAGCCTAACTGCCTGTCTCTGGACTGTGAGAAACCAGAACACCCAGAGGAAAGCCACGTAACATGGAAAGAGCATGCAAATTACACACACAGCGCAGAGGCACGATTTGAACCCCCAGCCCCAGAGAGTTCAGACAACAGGGGTACCCACTGATCCACCATACAACCCACATTATAATACACTCACTAATTATTCCCTGCCAGTATATACAAGAGAATCAACAGTTGCTTGTTCATCTGCCCATATGCAAGAGCGCATTTTGGGATGTAGATACTATAGCCTGATTTTTAATAAGTGGAGATATTAGCTCACATCATTACACATTACAGTCCAGGCCTTTGCTGCTGAATGATAAATATTAATGGCCTGGAATGAGTGTATAGAGAGTTGAGTGATCAGGGCAGGCCTTCCTAATTGACATTTTACCTGCTGTATACCTTAACAGTGCTGTAAAACAGAAGAGTACTCCAGGCAATAAGGGACATACCAATTCTTTTCCCATTTAGCCGGTTCCTGAAGACACAGCAGGCGACGTTAGCGTTGCGTCCCTCTCTATTAATATGCTGCACATGACAGCCAGAATGGATGGCTTTTTCTGTGCTTCACAGTGGTGGCTGCTTAAATTATACGCATCATTCCTATGAAGGTTAGGAGGGCCTAATCAATACCCTTTAGAGGGAACGCCGAGGCCCATAGGGAAGCTTCTGCAGGGTTTGAGTGGGTGGAGACATACTCCCGAGTGGCCAAACTCATCCCAGTCCTAAAGAAAAAGCTACTCCCAGTGATTCCCAAATCAGCCCATGTCCAGAATTTAACCATGTGATACTATTATTTAAGCCAACTAGAATCAAAAGGGGTGTAAAAAAAAAACTCATTAATGAATGCCTCTACAGTACTTTATGATGAGTGTGCTAGCCATTCCACATTACAAAATAAGCTATTATTGTCCAGGCAAGCAGCCACAAAGTATACCGCTTGCATTATCTGAAAATTGACAAGAAGAGCAGACAACAAATAATTACCCAGCACCAAGGAAATCGAAGAACGACAAATATGAATGATTTTTTTCTGGGGTAAACCAGCAGCTGAATAGAGAGCATTTGAGGTAAAGATATGAGTTACATATATCTCTTTTACTGATAAAACTAAACAAAAACATTATTTAAAAATAATTATATACGACCATAATAGCAAATAAAAAAAAATTAAATTGACAAACATGGTGGCAACCAGTAAATTTTATATGATATTTAATCAGTGCATCAATTTTCGCAACAGCATGATTTTCCGAGCAGCTGTTGAAAGAAACTTGCAGGACACCATGCGTTTCAGAAAGCATCGAGATGTCAAGTGAAACAGAGAGGGCTGCTCAATCACTGCTGAAATACTAATTTGGTAAAGACATCATAAAACACTTCCCAATTCCCCCCCACAGCCTCCTACCTCTTCTTTTTCCTCACCCCTCACCTTAATTTACTCTAAATGGGAATACACAGACTAGAACAAACATTTTAAAAATGCAACATTGTGCAACATATTGGAATGAAAAAAAAAACCTTTCTATAATCCAGACACAATATAATTAGAATATTAATTACAATTATTTAATTATGATTAATTACTTTTTTGTTTTATCAGAAAGCCATTTCTTCATAATTATACGTATATCTATTACATACTTTGCTCACTTGCAAATGTCCAGTGAAACATTTCAAAACATTTCCATACAATCCGACTCACTCTTTCAGAATTTCATTTGAAGAAAAACAAAAGCAAAGGCTTTCTAACACGTTATCTAAGTTTTAAATAATATTATTATTATAGTACCAGCTATTGGTCGTATTATCTAATAACAGAATAAATAACAGAGGTTTGACGTAGAATGTTAGATGATATTGTAAAATTAAAAAAAAAAAAACATAAATATCAACATAAAATTATATTATTTCATAAGTACTCCAGTTATTCGGATTTGATGCTATATCAGTATGTAGATGTCCCAAAGAAAAGTACAGACCTCCAACTTCCTGTAAACCATAGACTGTAGCATATCTATTTGATGTGATGGGGGGAAAAAAATCAATAAAAACGATATCGCAATTACATTTACATACACCCAACCACAAGTAGTTAAGGCTAAGCCAGCTAAAGCGCAGTCTGAAATCCTCTCAAGTTTTATATTACACTCCATAGTAACAACAGAATTTACCGTTACATTCTATGGAATTCCCCACCATCTAGTGGCCATTCAATATATTGCGACTGAATGTTGACATCTTAATTTTACAGTGTAAGTGCTGGATAGATCATCTTAATAAATATCAGCAGAATCTGCGATTTTTTTTTAGGTTAAGGTTTAGTTATAAGCTTAAGTTGTTTAGTTATATAACTATAGAAAGCAACCTCAAATATCTTATCAACAGACATGCTGCTAACTGGCAATAAAAACAATTTCCCCTTTGTTGTTTACTTCATGTTTACATTATGTCTGTTAATTTCAAACCAACAGGACAGTTGGAAAAGACCCAAATTTACGCACAGAATATAACTTTTCAATGAGAAGGAAACTATATATGTTTTTATATATTATATACATTATAAAATTATATATGTTTTGCCTATACAAAGGGGACCGTTTACCAAATGGGGATTTCATCTGGACAAATTTTAAACAAGTTTTTTTTTTTTTAATGCGCAAACACGTTGACGTGAATTGCGGTGTACCGTGAAATGCTCTTGGGATTTGTAGTTCTCGTCGAGGTAGATGCGGGCTTTATTGTATTCCTTCATGGCATCGCTGGACAGCAGCTCTCTGAAGAAATAAAAAAGTTATTGTGCTGTAAGTGTGGCATTCTCCATTCTTGCTTCGATTTACGGTTTACCCTCGTTTCGCCAGTTTTGATAGTAATGTTTCGATTTACGGACCGATTTCCTCGAACTAACGGTCTCAGCTACAAAACATACAATAAATAAGTATTTTATAATGATGATGAGTTTTCAATACGTTTTCCCCTAATGTTGGGAATAAAAACGACGTACCAGCCGTCAGGTTCCATGTAGTAAATCAGTACAAGAAAGCTTCAATACGCTTTATTGATCATTTTAAATTGTCGTGTGCTACCTAAATGAGCTATTTTCTTTCTATCTGTATTTCGAGAAACTTTTATTCTTCGTGTTGGCCTGGAAAAGCATCATAATTTTCCCATTTAGAATAACAGAGGATTTCGCTTTGCGTTTTGAGTTAGTAATAAGCAATGAGTTATGTTTTGAGTTACGTAATGAGTTAGTAAGACAAATCGAGGGAAGACTGTAATTGCAAAAAGACAATTATTGCAGAAAGACAGGTACTTTATATTGAAAATAATGACCAAAATCCACATGAGGAAGGAATCCATGGAAACGAAGTAATATGGGAAAACATTTCTATCTGAATGTAACAGATTGCTGCTGTCACCAGAGGGCGCTGTTCCCTCATTTAAGGGTTACGCAGTACTCAGTGGAAAGTAGAGAAAACCTGTTGTTCTCATGTTTTTTCTTTCCTTGCGCACGAGGAAACGATAATATTCGTAACTGAAATGTACCAAGCAGAAAAGTCTCTTACTTGACAAAGTTGTCCACATGTGTCATGGACTCTTCATAGTTCTTCCCGCCCACCTCTTGGCAGTGTATTGCAATGAAATGGGGCTTATAGGTATGAACAGTCTGAAAAAGAAACATACATACATACATATAACTCGTATTAAGAAAAAAGCTTTCAGTATCTTAAATTTAACATTTAAAGAGCGGCTCAAACAATCAGAAAAAAACTGGAATAATCTTGACCGAACAGAGAAAATAGCACAAGCAAGTAGTCTATAAGCTGGTCTAGAGTCAGGCAAGAAAGTTTGTACATGACTTATCAAGTCCTTAATCCACATCATCTTGCTAGCGAGCTAAAATGAATATTATCAATCTAACTAATGTTAGATTGTCTATATTAGGCGAGAGTAAGGCTAAACTATTTCAAATCTACTGAGCTACATTGTAATGTACAGCCCATAAATCACCCCACCACACACTTCTCTTAAGTATGTTTCTGGTAATGTAAGAAACCAGAGTAACGATTCAACAGTGGTGGGTGAAGGCAAATTTTTGCTATGTGGTTACACAGAAGAGTGAGACGTGCGGAAAATGTATGATAGAAAATGATACAACAGGCTCTATCCACATTACACAGTGGAATGTGTGTGTCATAGCAGCTGGGCAGACTGCTAAGCCCAGATCAGTGAAAGATTTAATTTTTTTCCCTACTACTAATGATGTTGACAACACTATATTTCTAGCTAGTCAAGTAGAGATTTCATTTTGATGTTAGCAACTGGTAGGTAACATGATACTTCATAGGATTCTAAAAACAGAAAGTTTGTAGGTGATACGGTGTCAAAAACGACTTGGCACTGATTGGTAAAAAAAAAAAAAAGTTCAAGTGTGTTTTTTTTCCCCAATTAATTTGCAATCCTATTGCCATGTGTTGTGCACCATTTCATACTGCAAGTGAATGAGGCACAATTGAAAAACTAGAAATTTAAATCTCAGAATTTAGGTCAACAAAATGTATTTTGCCTATTCAGACTGAACACTGGGAGTTATACAGCAACATGGGACAGGAAACATTTTATTTGGTTATAACACATTTCTTGAGTAATATCAGAATGATTTCAAATCACTTAGGTCATTAAAACACTTCAATAATGTTAAACATATTGTGTTTGCATAGAATAAACAAAATTACAGTTTACATATGGAGGATTATTTTTATTTAGCAGAACCTGTTGGTCAAAGCAACATACAAGTGAGGATGAGAAGTATACAGTATCCATGAAACAGCTAGGTTAGTGTCTTGTTCAACGGCCAAACAGTGGCCTCAGTCTGCAAGCCATATGACTTGAACCAGCAGCCTTCCAATTACAGGCCACAAAGCATCCCTAGATAACAGAGAACAGCACATGTAGGCCATGTTACTCAACTTAAATGCTATCAAACATGCATGTAGGATTAATCACAACTTGTATGTTTTCACACATTTCTTTAGTCCAGAAAGGCAACAGAATTATAATTTTGGAATAACTAAGTAAACATTTGTTCAAAGTGAGTTTAAACAAGCTTGAAGGTTTTATTTGCATAGGTATCTAGGTATGAAATTACATGCCCTGGTCTCTATTAATTTAGTGGTTTTGTTTTTATAGCTTGTACCAACCTTTATTTTTGGCACGTCAGTCTTAAAGTGTGCCTGCTCCACTATGTGTGTGTCACATTTCACCCGCACACTCACTTTCTGTTCGGAAATCTCTTCCACATTAAAGACCTCATACAAAGGCACATGTGACCAGCCCCCGGCTTCGCCTATCTTGCTGGACTCAAGGCTGTTTGCAAGTGAAGACCAAAGGCTGTTCTAAGGTGTCAACTCATAACAGAAAATCCATACTGAAGTGAATTACAGCACTCACAGGCACACACAGGTCACAGAATGGATGTGGGGAGAGGGTGAGAGGAAAAGGCCATAGATCACAGTCACGGGCGATATGTAATCCCCTTGGGCGATGTTATGCCTGGGACAATTCCAGAACTGGAAGTCCTACTCTACACACAGCCCCATATTATTTTACGGTAAAGGTGAAATCGAATAAAACTAATGTACAGCAATAACGCTATGGATTTTCCATCAACCTATGGCTTGTCACTTAGCTGTATGACCCAAGACTAGCCAAAAGAACATTTCAGTGTTAAACAATTCCTCACCCTGTGACTTGGGACTAAAAAGGTTTCATTCTGGGAGGTTATTCTTATTAACACAGCAGTGCGTGAGCAAGTGTCTGTGTGCAGTTCCTTCTTCCATTGCAGTATCAGTAAATCACAAATTTATTTTACACAAGAAAAAAGGTGTGTATGTTTTACTTGAGTTCAGTTATTTGCTTTATGGACTTTAAAGGGCAAACCACTTAATCTAAACAGTGCCTGGTCATGACATGGCTGGTTCCTCTGTATTTTTAGTAACAAGCAGTAAAACTCCAGACTGTGAGACTTTACAAAATAATTATTCATTCTATATAGCAAGCAGCTTCTTTTTAGCGATTTATCACACTGAAACCCAGCCTCCATTTAATGCCCTTCAATTCAGCTTTATTGCCCACACAATAAACAATGGGGGGACAAAATCCAAAGAAGGATTTTAAGATATACACACACACACATATTATATTATATATTATACATACACTCACCGACCACTTTATTAGCTGAACCTTGCTAGTACCGGGTTGGACCCCCTTTTGCCTTCAGAACTGCCTTAATCCTTCGTGGCATAGATTCAACAAGG
>JAODKL010000062.1:10630608-10652134 GCA_026780765.1 Petrocephalus schoutedeni | reverse complement strand
TCATTTTCTCTGATGAAGCCACTTTCCAATTGTTTGGGGCATCTGGAAAAATTATTGTCCGGAGAAGTAAAGGTGAGTGCTACCATCAGTCCTGTGTCATGCCAACAATTAAGCATCCTGAGGCCATTCGTGTGTGGGGTTGCTTCTCACCCAAGGGAGTGGGCTCATGCACAATTTTGCCTGAGAACACAACCATAAATAAAGAATGATATTGAACCATCCTCCAAGAGCAACTTCTCCCAAACATCCAGGAACAGCCTGGTGAAGGACAATGCCTTTCCAGCATGATGGAGCACAGTGCCATAAGGCAAAAGTGATAACTAGGTGGCTTGGGGAATAAAACATCGAAATTTTGAGTCCATGGCTAGGAAACCATTCCAGGGCGAATTGCAGAGGTCTTGAAAACGAAGAGCCAAGACTGCTAATATTTACTCTTTGCATAAACTTGATGTAATTGTCAATAAATGCCTTTGAAACATTTGAAATGCTTCTAATTATACTCCATTTCATCAGCAAAACATCTGACAAAAGATCTAAAAACACTGAAGCAGCATACTTTGTGCAAACCAATATTTATGTCATTCTCAAAACTTTTGGCCATGACTGTACAGACAAGCAGGTAATTTTCACCTGGCATCCACCAGACTCATCCATCAGACTGCCAGATGGAGAAACATGGTTTCTCATTCCACAGAACACATTTCCACTGCTGTCCAGTGGGGGCTTACATTACACCACTCCATCTGATGCTTGGCATTTGCCCTTGGTGTTGTGAGGCTTACATGCAGCTGCTCAGCCATGGAAGCCCATTCCATGAAGCTCCTGGTGCACAGTTTTTGTGCTGGGGTTAATGCCAGAGGAAGTTTCAAACTCTGTAGTTATACGAGTCAGAGTGTTGGCGACTTTTGGTCTGTTTGTTATTCCAAGCACTTCCAATAATCACACTTACAGTTCACTGTGGAATATCTAGCAAGAAAGAAATTTCACAAACTGACTTAATACAAAAGGTGGAATACCATGGCAGTACCACACTTGAAATCATTTCACCCATTATTTCACAAATGTTTTTAAACCTGACTGCCTGGCTAGGTGCTTGATTTTATACACCTATGGCAATGGGTCTGAATGAAAAGCCTTAATTCAATGATTAAGAGGGGTGCCCCGATACATACATTACATGTAAAACAGAAAAGTGACAAATGCAGGATAACACTACTTTAAATTAATTTGTTAAACTATTACTACTAATATGCAAAGCACAACTGAAGTGCACATCTTATTACGTCTGCAGTAGGTTATCCAAATTTGTAAATAAGTAGATATGCTTATTTCCTGCACATTCTAATTTAATCAGTCTGTGCAGCTAAATTTGTTATGCAACTTGACTCTGGATATATAAATCCCTGCATTTTAATGGCACTTTATGGCACCCTAAGATATAGCACAATTTGTACCTGGGTCACTCAGTGTTACCACAAGAAACTGCTCCGAAATATTATTTTTGAGGATTTATGGCACTTTTGTTTTTTTTTTTGTATAAGGTGTTAAAATTAAATTATTTTAGACAACTGGTGTGTGTACAGAGAAGTCACCTTACATAACTGTTGAGCAAATATACTTGCATTACAGTCTCTCTTTAGTCCTGCTACCTTTAAATTACAACCTTCGATACCATATTTACTTAGTAGATGCTTTTCTCCAAAGTACGTACGCGTGAGGATTAGAGAGCATAGCCAGCCCATCACAGGAGTAGCTGGATATAAGGGTTTTACTGTGACATCACAACGCCAGCCATGGGATTTGAACCAGTAACCTTCAAACACTGTCATAACCCACTGAGTCACACACCACAATGTTCACTTGGATTTAGGTACATTTGATTAATTTATCTATAAATGAGGATTCCCATTTATTTATTAATCTTAGACTAATCTATTAATCTTATTTGTTAAATGTAAGATTACTTAACAAATTAACCTCATCCAATTAAATCACCAAACAACACACCGCTTTCCATTAACAAACAAGTAAAAAAAAGTGCCTTTACATTCCCAAAAACTAATTTATGCTCTGAAATGACCAAGATACAGTTATTTTTTTCATACCAAAACCCTATGGAGAAGTTTATGAAATCAGAATTGATCAGAATTATCAGAATTTTTCCGGGCAGTACCCACCTAACATTTTGGTGTATCCCAAAAATGTGCTTCTAACATTACATGAGATCTCTAATCCTCCTTTTTAAACTAGACCTCGCCACTACCACTAAAGAGTCTAGGTGCTCTGGGAATTTTAGAAAAGTGCAGGTTCATTAAAAGCAGGTGGCCTGTAAAACACAAAACAAGAAAGTGACTTGGTACAAAGCTACTACAAGTCCCTGAAAAAAATATGGCATGGAAAAACTAATATCCAACAATAAGGTCAGGTGGTGACACAACACTCAGTGACCTTTTATATTAACCTCTGGTGGATCCAGTGACCCTCCCCCACTCACAGCAACTCCAAAATTAGTCCTGGCCCTCTCACTCCCATAGCTTATCAAAAGTTAATTTGCAGTTAATTAAAGAGGGCGCATCAGTGACAGAAGTTAAAAATAGCATTTTGGCATTGTACAGACCTGTCACTTTGACTTTCAAAAAAAAAACAATGAAAATCCAGCATTTTGACTGCTTCACAAATCAGGTTTATATTTAATTCTAAGCACTAAAGACTGGACTCCTAGTAGTGAAGATTTCTTCAAAGCATTTCACTTATTTTCAGTCACACTTTCAAGAATTAGATCACACTCCTTCATCAAACCCAAGAATCTAAATATAAGTAGAATACAAGCCAAAATATTTGTTGCTTGCTTTGCCTCGTTAGAAGTAAATTCCAATGAAAAATGTAACCTTGAAAATCCATAGATCCTACATATCCAACTGTCACCTATGCCACCAAAGTATGAATACTCTTCATTACATTTAGTAAATGCTGAAATGTGGAATAATTTTGGTTTGTTTAAAAACCATATCTCCCTCCATTTCGTTGCTGATTACACACAAACATTTTCCTCAGGTTACACTGGGATCGACAGAGCATACGTGGCAGAACCTGCCGATTGCCACACTTAGAAGCTCAGGCTAGCTAAAGTAGGCCAAATTTGCAAGCACTTCATTAACTCAGTTCATGCAAACTCTGATGTGGTGGGATGGGACTCACCTAAAAGTGGAAGCATTTCCTGTGGGATCCTTAAAAGAAATCTGGTACTCATTAATTTGTAGCAGCAGTTAAAAACCCTCTAACCCCATCAGTTCCGCTCCACACCCAACTCCATATGCATTCTAAAACTTCCATGCCAGTACCAAAGTCACAGATCAATACATTCATTTTTTAACTAAGAAAAGCACATATTACAGTACTGTTAAGGCCTGCTGGAATACTCAAAGGCCAGTATCATAACAGTCACTTCCATTCCATCTGTCATCCAAAACACAGAATCACAGAAGTGCCGTTGCTCGGATACATGGGCATTTCATGGAAACCAGAAAACACTGGCAAACCAGAAGCCACACTGGAAAACAATTCCACAGTGTATGTGTTGGTTCCCCTGTTCTAAATTGTACATATGCATAGGAAAGTATTTCTTGTTATGCATAAAAATCAAGTGGCTATGAACGAAACTCAGGAAAATAAAAATTTATTTTGCTGGTATATTATTTATATTGCATTTAATGGAATCTTTTAGCCATGTCCTTTTCAGTGACCTCAATGTCAGAGGGTTAAAGCTAAATAGCAACTCGTCGATTATAAAAGGCCCAAGAGAATCAGTTATTCGGATGATATTTAAAAGACAGACAGAGACAAACAATTAAGGCACAAATGTTATAGAACATGCCATTCTTCTAAGCAGGGACAGAGGGGACCAGTTTTCAGCCCGGGAGTTTAATGCCTAATCCCAGCCCATTTTGCCTACGTTCTGGGGGAACTTTAATAAATAATGCCAGTCTAATTGTCCCAGTAAAAATACTACTGACATTTCAAGAAGAACATAAATAACATATAGCATACTGAACTGTTTCAGCCCCACCTGATGTCTTTGCACCATCCATCGTTTGAGAAACTTTCAGTGATTAGCTGCAGCACGCGATTAGCTGCGGCACGCGATTAGCTGCGGCACCTCCGCAAAACCCCGCAAACTCAGTGATCGGACAAAAGCGCCAGTCGTGTATTTGTGCATTTTTCTATGCAGGGCAATTGTGGTCTACTGGCCGTGATAAAACTCACTGGTTAACATTCTAAAGCATTGTTGTACAATTTTAAACAGAAATTTATTTTGTTTCTGGCCAGCACCACAGCTAAGCAGCCCGCCAGAAATTCTCCCCAGCCTTCCGACTGGCTACTCCGGGCCTGCTTCTAAGTGTGAGTTCCCGGTACAATCAGTGTGTGGCTATGCAGGTAAGGACTCGATATCTGCAATAGGAAAGTCACTGGTATGAATCCTGTGGCCGGTACTGGGATTTCACCATTGGGCCCTTGGGCCAACTGCTCCAGGAATTGGTAAATAAAGGTGTCTATAGAATAAATAAATGTCTCTTCTCTATTTAAGGATAATGTAAAGAAAATCCTGTGATCTAGCTAATCAGGACTAAATGGTAAAACATAAGCCAGTTCATTCTTCACAAATGCTAATTTTTCAACTGTCAATCATAACACTTGGTTTTCACTTTGTAAACAATCAAAATTCTGTTTCTATATATATATGTTGTGTGCCTGTGTGTGTGTGTATGTATATATATATATATATATATATATATATACACACACACACATGCATCATACATATACACATACATACACACACACACTGTATGACACAGGCACACAACGGAATACATTACTATGAATAGTAAATGGTGTTTAGGAGAAGAAAAAAACTAAGGGGCTCATTTCATTAATTCTGCATAATTGTAAATGTTTGCAGTAGGCATGTATACGTGAAATTTTGCTTCAAATTACGAGAGCTCCTGGGCGCATAATTCACATCGGAAACTACCGCGACGCGCTTTCATAACAGCACGTATTCTCCCTGACCAAGACGGCCCAGGTGTGAACTGGTGAAACTGCTACCATCCATCCTGCCCACCTTCATCACAGGCCGGTTTGGTTTCTGCAATGCCTCAGACCACCAGTCCCTCCTGCTGATCATTTAAACAGTAAAGGAGATTTCCCAGACCACCCTGCCTTTTCTGCTGGACATTTACAATGGCCACTGTATCCCCTGGCATAATCCAGGACCCATCACAGGCATCTGACAAACTCTTTGGTGTTCTGACTTCTTCTAGGAGGTTCTGCGGCCTCAAAGTCAGGACAATGAGGCTTCCACACATAATCTGACTGCTGAACGGTCTGGCCCATCCCAGCCTAAGACTTGGACTATTAAGCACTAATAACTCTGGACTCATAAAACTAATTCTAAATCAATTTATTTATTGCGATTTTGCTCCATGCTAAATTAGCACAATCTTTTCCCACTAATCAGGTGGCTAACTATCTCGTTGCCTGTGTTAATGTCCATGCTTTAAAATATCATAGTCTTATAGCTGCCCCCTGTTTATCATGTTTATATGTCTCAGTGTTTATATTCTGTTTATTACTTCTCATTGACCTACACTATGATATATAACTGTACAGAAAACACTGCAGTGGTACCTGTATATATATATTAATCCGTTTATACACTTACTGGACACTATTAGGTACATCTAGCTAGTAGTGGGTCTAAGCCCACTCTGCACGCTGCTGCTGAACTGAACCGTTTTTGCCACTTACGACTTCTTGTTAGCTTTAATGAATCTGGCAGTTTTCCTCTAACCTCTCTCATTAACAACGTGCTTTCAACCACAGAAATGTCATTCACTGAACGGTTTTTATTAGTCACACCATTCACTGTAGATTCTAGACGCTAGTACGTGAAAATCCCAGGAAGGCTTTTGCTGGTGAGATGCTAGAACAACCACGAATGACCCCAAAAAGCAATTATATCAGTCATCTTAGCGTTCTAATATTTAGTTACTCAGTAAGTGAGTGTCTGAATCCTGTCTTGAGTGCTGAACATATTGTGCCATCTTGCAAAGGTTTTGAAACATTACAATAACAGAGGTCTATTCTGCAAGGCTAGCGGACTGTTTGTCATTTTACTATTGCATATTATTATAATATGCATATAACATATAACTGCATATACTACTATACAAAAGAAACACTGACAGTCACTAGAGAAATGTATCAACATTCTCGGTGAAAAGGTAAATGCTGGTAAATGTTGAAAATGAATAAAAAAAACTATTTGGAAATTTTTATCATGCACATACATGCTCATGTACTGTGCTGTATAACACCCAGGGTCACCGCAAAAAAGAGTTATAGCCTTGTTTTCTCTGCACTGGCATTTTAGTAATGTCACACACCAAGGGGCCTCTCCTGACCCCCACTGTGAAAGATTGGCCTCCTTTCATAGAACCAAAGCACTCCTGACGATTTATACAACTCTAAAAAGCAGGGCATCACTTCCTGGGGATTGTGCCGTCTAAAAATACCTAGAGAAAAGGAAAGGCTTTGATTGAGCTGGGTGTCACGGGGAGGAAACAAGTTCTCTCCCGGCAATGGTCGGGCGTCTTCACGAGTTGGTAAACTCATTCCAACAAAGAAAGAGTGGTCTGCCTCCGCTAGCCGAAGGAGACCACCCGCAAGTCGGTAGGGGCCGTACCATTCAAAGCGAAGCTGTGGTTCAGAGACTGTGTGTCAGTACCCCATAAAAAGCTGTGTCATCAGCCATCAAAGTTAGGACATGAACAGAAACTGGGACACAGAAAATTGAAGACCGATCAGAATTGACCTTTATAAAAACATATTTATCGGAGCAGAGAAGTTAGAAACCTTGGCAGGGAAGACTAGCTTCGGTATACACATGGGCAGACCAGAAGGCTTCTTATGTCATATGAAGGTACCAAGATAAATACCAGTTATTGTAAATACATCTTTTAACTGTACAGCAGTAATTACATTGTGGTAACAAGAGTAAATACAGGTGCAGAGATCTTTTTAGCTGATAGGTACCATTTTCTAAGGAATCTCCTCCCAAAAAAAGAAACAAAGAAAAAAAAACATTAATAACATCAATAACAACTTTGATAAAATATATTATACTTTTATTTTCATCATCGTCGAATAAAAGTGAGTTATTCAATAACAAATTCTGGAGAACATACAGTGGAATGTAAAACTATTAAACTGTCTTAAACTTGATATAAAATAGAAGCCTATTTCATAAACACAAGGTTACTTCTGCTGTCTTATAAACATAGCAGCCTGCTCAAAATAAATCATATTATATACCAATGAAATGCATAGCCAGGTTAAACAGCTAATAACACTCAAGCACTACATCAACTTGAAATAAATTAAGTATCAAGCTAACTAGACCTGACTTAAACGTATTCGCATTGTATCTAACAGAGCAATTCAGTATGGCACATTACTTCAGTTTAACGAAGGCAAACACTATAAGCTCAGTTTAACGTAAGGTAAACACTGGATTTTCCCTTATTTTAATACTCAGTCCTATAGGGATATTCTTCCAGAGTGAGAAGTATAGAAAACGATTGAGGAGAAGTTTAGCTGAAAAGTAACTCATAGCTGCTAAATGGAGTATTTTATACTTTATACTACTGTTCTTTTGTTATACAATTACCACTCATCCCTCTTACCATGCATTGTCCCATACGTGAGTCATGTATTCAGAAAATTAGCAGAAATTAGAATTATGAAACCAGGGGGCCTGGAATGGGGGGGGGGGGTGCATCCCAAGAAATATTGGGAGACCCCGCCACACCCCCCACAAAAAAACCATCCATAATGGCACCTTCTGCTATCTAAATTGTTTCTGTCATGATACAGATGCAACAGATGAGACAAATTAAGAGAATGTTCCTGATCTTTGATTACGAATCCATGTGGCACCAAGGACTATTTGCTGCTCAAAATATACACCTAACACACAAAATCATTTTATCATATAGACCAATTAATTAATTATGTCCAGTTGCGAAATAGCACCTTAAACAATGTCAGTCTTATTTTAAATGGTGAAATCTTTATCATTTGAAAATAGTTTTACAATCTTTTATATTGCATACATTTACAACGTAGCTGTTGCATGTGTGCCCACTGCAATGCTGCAATATACTTCACAATTATAAGCTTCTTACATAACATGGTGACATTATTAAGGGCTTTGGGGGGCAGCATGAAACACAAAGGGAAAAGTCAGGCTGCTTTCTTTCTTATTGGCTTTTTAAAAGTCCAGGCATACAGCAGTGCAGTTTTCCACAGCATTAATGGCCTGTTTATTTTGAGAAACAGCGGAGTGGTGAAACACTTTCGACTTACTCATATTCTACCATATCCTATAGCATTGTTCAATGCTCTCTCATATAAAATTAACTATTCATTAATTTTCTATTCCTCTTGCCCTACACTGGATAACAGGGGTACGAAGCCCATCCCGTTAACAAAAGGATGCAATAACCCAGGATAGGGTGCAAAAACATATTCCAAAAATTGATTATATCATCTAAGAAAATAAGACAAATCTTGAATTTCATGCTATGTGATGAATTCATGCTACATGGTGTTACCAAATGGGTTGTGTATGTAGGTGTGCATGTCTGAGTGGCTGGTGGGTGAGCGTGCCCTGCCATGGGTTGGCGTCCCATCCTGGGTGGTTCTCTGCTTTGCGCCCAAAGCTTCCAGGACAGGCTCCAGACCCGCCTGAGGTCCTGGGTTCAATCCCCAGCATCTCCTCCATGGGGCAGGCAGGTGGTGTAGTGGTTAGGGACCCGCAAATACCGCTGAGGTACCCTGAGCAAGGTACCGTCCCCAAGCACTGCTCCCTGGGCGCTCACGTAGCTGCCCCCTGCTGTGTCACAATGTCACATGGGTTAAATGCAGAGGACACATTTCGTTGTTGCGTGCTGAGGTGCGTCAACAATGACGATTAATCACCTTTCACGCCCGACCCTGAATAGGACCATTGGTTTTAGAAAATGGACGGATGAATTAAGACTCTGAGAAAGTTTATCCGCTTTGCTATTAAAGTGACTTTCCGCCAATAGGTTTCTGTTTTGCACTTTATTTATTCAGCTGTGTAAATTGGTAGCTCTGTAACCATCAAATTTCCAACATTCCTATAGAGGCATACATTTACATTTCAAGTTGCATCACTTGCATACAAAGCTTTAGCTTTTCTGGAATTACATTTTAAATATTATGCTTTGTACTTGTTGCCTTTCAAGAATACGTCGATGTCAAATATTTCTAATGCACCAGTGAGCACACCCTAAAAGTAAACTTTTGAATTGCAGTGAAGCATTAAATAGACTCATCCAAACAAGGTGTGAACTACAGTAAAGCATTCGACCATTCAAACCTAAAACGAACAATGGAAATAGGGTGTCCCTAAACAGAATGGAGACCTTTTAAACAGACTTTAAGAAACTAAAATGTATTTTTTGCCCTTTTTTTATCCCACCCTTAAGGAAAGTTTATGGTTATGTGTCTGGCTAAACGTAACACAACCTGGTGTCTTAAAGATTTATTTCAGTGCCAATATTTACACTCCCGTACAGAATGTGAAAAGAAATTAAGCGTCTATGTAAAGACAGCATACTGATAAAAAAAAAAATATATACTTGGTACATTGCATTATTGTCCTCAATGTGCTATACTATTGATGAGAATATTAGAAAGAAAACATATCAGCTGCCATAAAGCATACTATGAGTAAATAGTGAGTGAAAGAGCATAGAGGCTGAAACTGAAACAATTTGACTGGTATCAAACGTTTTTCCCATTTTAAAAACTCACAGGAAACAAACATTCTTCTTCCTATGGGGGTCAATGAGCACAAGGAAAAATCAACCCTGACACGTAGACAGGAAGGAAAATGACTGCTGAAAGAGGCAGGATTTTAATATCACAAAAGTGCCATCGATCTTTTCTAGGCAAAAACAAATAAAACAAAGCAAACAAACAAATGACTGCAAATCTATTACATGAATCTCAGATACAGTAAAATTTCAAAATTACGGGTGCAAAACAAAGTGGCACAAAAAATAGCATAAGTATTGAGAGTACATGGAGATCTAACCTACTGAAACCTGTAAATATGACATGACACCCCAAGACCTGACAATATGTATATTCTGTACTCTGAATTACAAGAATTAACCCTTTTATCCTCCTTCCAGACTCTCCAGTAAATGAAGGAAGTAAAAAAGTAAAATGTCCTTAGAAACATTTTAAGTCTAATGACATTAGATTCAACAATGGCAAAAAAAAAACAATGTGTTAATTACGACAGCAAATAGATTAAAATAGGAGATAAAGATAGAGAGAGTTAAGCAGTGGAGGAGAGTGGCGTGTCCGTTTCTCCCGGAGCGGGACTAGATCCACTATTCAAAGGGACATTATCTCTTTCTGCCCCCTTGCACATAACATCCTGTTTGCACTGGGGCAAGACAAATATTGCTTCTGTGCAACACGGAAGACATTTCACAGGCTATCACATATGCTGCGTTTAGCAGATAGCTCTATAATTGGGCCCTTCCTGCAGGGAGGACACGGAAGTGGTAGTGAGTACACTACAGTTTGCAACCAAGAGTCCACTAAATACTGCAATTCAGAACACTTTCAGAACAGTAGCAGCCTTACTGAGTGCACTGACCCTCTTATGTCTTAGTCTTTGGGGATTCCACTATTGCAGTGGCTGAAATTCATAAATGAAACACTCAGAGATCTAAAGTGTGCAGGACAAGACAAACCAGAATAATAGTTTTTTTTTCACCGAATCTCTCCAAGAGTCCAATCAGCACGCCACCATTATACAGAAGTCCTCTCGTCCAGCAACCCTCAGACTGATGTCAACCTTCCAGTCTTAGTGCTGACTGAGCACTAGCCTCCAAATGGTCAGATAAGCTTCAAGTGACTATAACACAACCCTTATGCATGGCTCAGGATCTCAGACAGCCAGTATAACATAAATAGCACCCTAAAATGTATACTTTTATGTATTTTCTGAGGTATAACCTCAAAAAGAGTATACAGAATGACATTCTCCACACTGGAAATAAACTGCTGTTGTCACAATTGTGCAATTAGGGAGTTTATTGCAGTATAGTGGGAGCATGTGCACAGCATTCAGTACTTATCTTCTGTAAGCTTTTTTCTGCTCAAAAATATGCAAATGAAGCATCTAACAAGAAGGATCGTCCACTACAAACGAGCGTCTGTGGCTGAGTTCCCAGGCCTGCTTTTGTCACAAAGCACATTTTCCTCTTGCTCTTGACCCTTCGCTGGCCCCTCCCAAGCTATTCTTGGATGTTTCCTTTTATAGTTTTCATCAACTCCTGTTTTTAAAGAACCCCAGACCCCAAGGCAGGGTCCTTGACTCGGCTGGAGTCTTCTGTTTCGGCATTAATGACACAGTAAAAAACGTCTGTTGGTTTTTTTGGGGGGTTTGAATAGGTAAGAAGTGCCTGTAATTAATACTAATGCTGTGGCTGTAGCTTAATTCAGGTTCCCATGCTAATTTTCATTTCTAGACATTCAAAAGATAAAATATGTCTGTTTAACAGAGAAATTGTTGAGAAAGCAAAGCAAACATGATACTGATTTCAATCTTTCAGCAGACATACGTATTCCTTGTACCTCTCTGTACTTCGCAAATTAAGATTCTATTCTATTCTATAATCCCTGCTATTAAAAGCTGCAGTAACTTACCAGATTGCATTGCTGGGGGGGGGGGGGGGCTGAATTTTGACATAAGATTATGAAAATCAACCAATGACAATTTTTCCTTATCCTGCCAAACGTGTGCCAATCACAGGTGCAGTCACAATTTATAACCAAGTCCACAAAAATAGAACTAATCACTTATACCAAACTTCAGTAGACAGCCACCACTCCCAAGAGTTTCTTTCATTCATGTTTCCTTTAACTGACAGTCTTACAAATAAAGGACATGCACGTGCATAAGCACACTGCATTGTCCTCAGAGATATAACAAAAGAGTAAAGTCTGAAGGATGTGGAATATACACCTAAACTATGCAAAGTTCACAAACAGGAACCAAAAGACAAAGGACATTCTAATCTCTAGAATCCAGAAGCATACACCTAGCTGGAAAACAATACAGATGTAAATCACATTTAACATAGACCACAGTTGATTTGTGACTTAAAGACAGAAATGTCCTAACACGTTTTACGAAGAATGGACTAAACCGGATTTAAGACAATCATCAATTTCACTTCAGTCTTCATTGAAAACAGGTAGTCACTGACAATTACCAAATTTACAGTAAGTGTTCTTATGTAGCATTTTTGACCCGACAGTTTTTTGTAGGGCAGTATGGTGGCACAGTGGATAGCACAGTCTGGACGTTCTCCCCGTGTCATCTGGGTTTCCTCCGGGTGCTCCAGATTTCTTCCGTAGCCCAAAGTCTTCCAATTAGGCCAACTGGCATCTCAAAATTGCCTGTAGTGTGTGTACGCCCTGTAATGAACTTCCATCCTATCCAGCGTGTGTATCCATGACTCGTGCACTATGATAGGCAGCAACTTTAGGCAAGATAAGTCTCTGGAACATAACTGAAGGATGCATGAACTACATTCTGCCCCACATCCTTCAACAACCTACTGGACTCTTGACTAACTGGGGGGAAAACAAAAAATAATCTCTCCAAGGCATTTCTCTGAGCAGAGTAAATTGACCCCCATTCATGTAAATTCATTACCCCACCTAGCTTGGCTAAAACTATTAACCAAAAAGGAACATCTCTTATGCCATCGGTAGTTTGCATAATTTACTTTGGTCAACCGCTTTGTTTCTCAATGAAACAAAATCATGGACACAAAAATAGAATTCCCAAGAAAGCCAAAACCAAAGCAATCGGCTTAACAAGCCATGCTTCATGCTTCAGTTACTGAACAAAAAGCTCCTATTGTGCTTAGGAGAGCGTCTCACTCATACCCAACAAATGGCATATTTCTCTGCATTACTCTGCAAGTAAAGGATTATAAGATAATTACGGTCTTTCCACAGGTTTCAAGCACATCAGGACCCATGCTGTTAGCAGTTATGAAAAAATGGATGGGCATTCTTGCACTCTTTGAAAGAGTACACATTGAATGCAAACAGCAGATTACACAATAACTTTGTCCCAGACAAAAGAAGCTCAATTCAGTTTAATTGCTCTATGCACTTAAAAATCAAGTTAGTTACTATTCTCATTGAAAAGGCCGTGGTGTTTTACCCAGTGTTGGTTTTAGCAAAGTCAAAGAACACAAGCAAAAACGCTATCCAACCTAATAAAGTAGTCAACGGTATTATGATTTATTTGGTGGAGCCATCAAAACCACATTTCAATCTCAGTGCTCAAGGGTCAAGCATTCAGGCCATAACAAATCATGAAGAAGTCACACGTTTGAAGCTTTTACCACCTACATAACTGCTTCTAATACATCTGTTTAAATACAGCTGCCCCTCCAGATTCGCAAATTTGACAGTCTTAGTTTTAGTTATTTGCAAGATGGAATAAGAATATTTTGCTACAACACGTAAGCCAAAAAGTACATAAATAATACTGAAATCCTTTATGGATCACATCAAGTCACATAATATACGAATATTGGTGTTATTTAATATTTGTTAGTGTATGTGCATATTATATTGTTGATGCTCTTCATCAGCTCCAGGGCCCTTTAACAGCACTTTAATTCAGTGGACCTTTCATCAGATAAGATGCCTTCTGCCACCTCTCTGACACGAACCGAGGGATCAGCATGGTGACACGGCCGTGGCACGGAGTCCGCTGGTCTTGGAGGGTGAGTCGAGTGTGTCTGCGGAGTCTTTAGGAGACTCTGTGGAAGTAGAGTGTGTGTGTCTGGGGAATCTTTAGGAGACTCTGTGGATGTAGAGTGTGTGTGTCGGGAGTCTTTAGGAGACTCTGTGGATGTAGAGTGTGTGTGTCTGGGGAGTCTTTAGGAGACTCTGTGGATGTAGAGTGTGTGTGTCTGGGGAGTCTTTAGGAGACTCTGTGGATGTAGAGTGTGTGTGTCTGAGGAGTCTTTAGGACACTCTGTGGATGTAGAGTGTGTCTGGATATTGTCACAAACTTTACAGTCATAGAGGGTTCTAGGGCACAACCCTTTACTCAGACTAATTTTGTCAGTAATAGAATATGCGCTCTAAGGCTGAGCAAATATTTTGTGCAAAATTTTCAATCATACTGGGAAATAGACACTAGGGCACCTCAGAAGCACTTAAAACAGGTCTGGCCTGGCATACCTACAGACAGACAACCGAACCCACTACCCATTTCAAGTATTTACTTGAAATAATATCCAATCCAGGTAACATGGGGTGTGACGCTAAGGTAGCGTTTCCCAACCCAGTCCTCGGGGAACAGCGGACAGCTCCCAGACAGCTCCTCTCAGCTCCCACCACACCTGTACCAGGTATTCGGTGATTGGCTGGGAGTTGGGAGCAAGCAAGAACGTGGACTGTCCGGTGTTCTCCGAGGACAGGGTTGGGAGACACTGCTCTGAGGGTTAAGATTCCGTGCCTACGATGAGGTCGCTAGTTCAAATCCCGAAACTAGCAGCGTGATTTCACCACTGGGCCCCTTCAGCAAAGGCCCTTAACCCCAATTGCTCCAGGGACTAAATGTAGTATATTTTTCAGTATGTTGCCGATGACACCTGCACAGTCGCTTAAAACTCGCAATTGCTCTGTCAACACACTGACAAGTGGAACTCCAAAAAGTCTGCTCTTTAGGCAGGGTGCCCAATTGGGTGAAAATATATGGTCCCAGTAGCACATCAGACAGCAAGGCAGAGAGCGCAGCGTCTGTTTGCATACACTTAGCCGCATCATCACTTACTGGAGTCAGTCGCACAGCTGTTACTGGTTTTTTTAGTATTATTATTCTTATTATTATTATAGAGGTTGATGCATTCAGCGTGTCCCCCACCCCCACCCCCAACAAGGAGTATAACATGCGAAACATACAATGAATAATGGCCACAAATAACAGAATGGTATAGCACAGCCTAAAGGGGCAGCTACCAGGTATATTATCAAATGCATGATACGGATCATACTGCACCCATCCATCCATGTTCCATAAGCACTTATCCAGTCATGGTCACAGCAAGCTTGGAGGCTATCCCAAGAAGCACAGAGGGCGAGATGCATGGAATGCCAGGACATCACAAGGCACACACTCAACAAACGCAGAACACATAATAAGGGAAACCTGGAGACGTCGGTTCACCTCAGCTGCATGGTTTTAGGCTGCAGAGTGCAAAGATGAAGGGGAAAAAAACCCACAACCATACAGGCCATAGCACAACACAAAACCCAGTAATCCCACATGGGGGGGAGGCACCTGCCCCTTTTGCCAAAACTAGTTATACAGCCCCCCTTTAAATGTACCAAGTGCCCCTTTAATGTATGTGTCAAAGATCTTGAACACCTGCCCCTTAAAAAGTCTCTGCATCTATAGGTATCCATTCCTGAATGTGTTTTGGCCTGTGCAAATACCAGATGCTTCCAAGACAATTCACTTTGCCACTGTAATGATAAAAATTTCCCTTACCAGCACTGACCAAGATTCATTACAGCCAAGACGAGCTGGACAGTATGACCAAAAATTTGTAGCACGGTATTTTTTGAGCAGCAAACAATATTGTATAATTTGCTGCCTACTGAAGCATTACAGATGTGTAAGGTATGCTATGGTATGACGCTATACAAAAACATTCATAATGTATGGGAGATTAAAACCCGGTGTACCGAATGAACACGCACTATGACTAGAGTATGTCACTTCCCTCGAAGAAACGGCACAGCTTTTCCGAGATTTTAAATATGGCAAATTCCAATTCTTCACTAGTCATGAACACCTGCCTATCCATGGGCAGAGCAGAAGATGTAGGGGCTGTTGAGCTATTCCTTTCTTCACCGCTTATCGCTTCCATAATTTACCAAAACAGCAGCATGATGTGTGCTCCACTTACCAAACTTAAAGATAAGGATACGCCAAATGTATACAGATTACTAACTTTTGGGTGTCACAATATGCCTCCCATTGATATTTTAGACATACTACTAATTTGCTTATCAAACTTATTCAATCTCTCACAAACGCGCCACAAGACCAATGAGTGACTCCAACAGGAAGGATGTGAATGATCATGACTGTCGCAGAGAGTGTGTGCAGAGCTCATGCAGAAGCAGCGGTGGTAAACTTTACACTTTTTTTAAGACATATTAGATGATGTTGAAAATTAAGCACTGTTAAAATTCTAAAGCTTGCAAAGTTTGGTTTCCTAAGACTGAGTAAAGTTTTGGCACAACTTACTGATGGTTTGAACACAGCAGACTATTCCAATCCCTTCAATGCACAAGTGCCTGTGCATGAAATGGCATGTCAGTATTAACACTGTGCATCTTGCAAGCTTATGAAGGCCACTCCACACCGCAACTTCAGGTTTGTGGAGTTTGCATGTTCACTCTATATCCATCGCTTTTTCTGGGGATCATCCGGTTTCCTTCCACTGCCCAAAAACATGCAACTTGAGTGAATTGGGGTGCCTAGATTTTCCTTATGTGCACCAAATGTAATGTATATCAATGTATATCACTCAATTATTGATATGATCGACAGTGACAGCACCAAGGAAGACATGCCCTTAGCTTAAAAAATATCTGACCAAGGTAAAATCATAGCTAAAAGCCAATACCACTTCTACGGTAAACATTCTACTACGTGACTGATTAACATTTTTTCTATGCACATCCTTTCCTTCCCTCCCCTCCCCCAGCAATGCAAAGCTCATCAACTGCTCCTTCTTCCTTCAGTGCTTGGGAGTCCCGGACTTGGATAAAGACATGTTTTCACGAACTATAAATAGCCGCAGAAGGCAAGTCATCCAAGCGACTAAGCATTGTTTGTGCCCTTGTGAGTGGAAAATTCAGTTGGCGAGTAAACAGTACACAGTGAAGACACAGGCTGATAAGCCTTGGGTGACCGCAGGTCCTGGTGACAGAGTGATGAAGTTCTGGCTGTGGCAGCCATGTGTCACTATCAAACGAAACAGGACACCATTAGGCAGAGATGTTTGTACAACAAATTGTAGGTGGACGCAGAATGCCATACAAGCTTTCTGTAAGATATTTAGAGCAGACCACAAAGGCTACAGTAAGCCAGAGTAACCTATAAAATAAGTCATTATTTATTCATTGCTAACATTTTAGCCAGACACACTCATTTTAAAAAAAGAATATCTATCGATATTGCAATACAGTAAAGCACTAGGGTAGCTGAATCAATAATTTCCAACAGTTTTTCCATTCTTGATATACGCTTTGGTTTAAAATGCTTTCTATTTCAGTCTCTTTGCAGTAAGTACTTTGGTCATAAAACCACTGACGCTACAGAGTAATTGCCATCATTTACCAAATCTATACAGGCCCTACCTAGTAATTGGTTCACATAGAGGAACAGGATAAATCCCCTTATGAGTCAGAATGGAACACTCATACTGCACCTAAAATATCTTCACTTCATAGGGAGGAAAAAAACCTCAGGGCATCAATTACACAAATCAAAATGCATCCTTATGAGAGTATTTTGCACAAATGAGAAATCTCATCTGACAAATGGAAAACTAAGGAGCGCTTTGACAGTTCACTGTGTTTCTCTTTATAGGACGGAAGAACGGAACTCCCATGAGGGCATTCTAACCTGGCCAAGAATCACGGACAAAGCAATAAACGTCAGAGGGATGGGAAAATGTACCCAGAATATAAGGCATACAAACCATCACAGTACCTTTTGTAACTTCATGTCCTAATAATATGGTACAGACATTCAAGGCAAATTTAAAAACTAGTTATAGTGCTTCAAAAAACGTGATCATTTGGCCAGACATTTCACCCAGAAGGCTATCCAAATAAGTCAGCAAAAAGTTTGATTGAAATGAATAAAGAGAAAGATATGTACATTATATTCCATGTGTCCGTCTGTAGACAGACATTCTTTAAATTTTCTATACCCCGTACTGCTGTTGAGAGACACTGACATGTGTATATACAGGTAAAAAAAATGTCAGGGTCAGTGAGCAGGGTCAGCCAGCATGCAGTGCCCCTGGAGAAGCTGAGGTTAAGGGTTATGCTCAAGGGCCCAACGGTGATAAACTATGAACTAAGAACTAATTCACAATGTTAATAAAGCCAAGACCCAAGGGACTAAACGCCTCACAGACTCAGAAAGTAGTATGTGTTAAGCTTTTAAAAGGCTGTCTGTAAACACAGCAGGGGCCATCAGAATCATACCCAGCATGAGAGAATACTGATTTTCTAAGGGCCGCAGTGGAGATGCATCGCATCAGAGCACCACACGTTTACACAAACAGGGGTGTCTAGACCACATGTGCGAGGGGCCTGAAGTGGGGCAAACACAGAGATTGAAAGAGAGATGAGTTTGGTCACTCCTCCCCTACTGGCTGTATACTCAGATCTGAATGTTAATTCTAGCTCTATCTAAATGAGGCCACTGAGATGACAGCTGGAAATAGGACAACATGTGCCCAAGAGCTTCTGTGCACTCTTTGAAGCAGAGTTCTGAAGATGATTTGGGATGTCACCGAGAAGCAGTGCATCCCTCTCATTATCAAACAGAAATATCCAGCAGGTCATGGAGACTGGGGACTTATACACCAGGGACCCCGCCTACTGAAAACCCAGTCATTTAAGTGGAGATATCTTGATTAATCAGTAACTTCTGTAAGCTACCGATAGAAATTTCAGTATGGCAAAAGTATCTTAACTGCCATCATACAGCCCAGTGTAATAGCCAAACCCTTTGATAAAAAGAGAAGAGCGCATTTCTAGGTTAAATTACACCTTGAGCAATGCAAGATAACCCAAGTAACTACAACCTGCAGTACTAATCAAAACAAGGCTTCAACGGATTGAATCGAGGACCAGACTGTTAAATATCAAAGCTACCCTTTATACTTTACTGGGCTTTATTGTTACTCTGTGGAGAGCTAATGCTCATAGACTCGGCCCATGCTGAAAATAAACATATCTGGTAGAGATGATTTTTTTTTTTTTTAATATAGAATTACATTCACTCTCCCTAGGAGAACAAATCATTTTTCATGGTTTCCTAGTAATGACTTGTTAATTGACTCTTCAAAGGACTATTACAGAAAATACAGTTTGCAGAAGCTGACTTTTCAAATATAAATGAATACAGATCTGCTGTGTTCCAATTACTGTCTTCTGCGCAGCAATACATGAATACATGCTACCATAAAAAGCCTGGGGCAATGCACATCAGCAAAGTGCGTGACACTACTGAGAACAAGTATTTATCTATACACAGGAAAACACAGTTATGGTGCTGATCATGAGATCCGAATTATATTCTTGTTTACGGCCATGAAATAAAACTATAAAAATCTTTCCTGTTATAGGTAATGGGGCATTTAGGAGTGCGGTTCAATGACACACAACATTGCAGTTTCAGTTTTTTTGCCGTCAGTGCATATATACTCTCTTGCTAATATGCAATAACACTAAACGAAGCCCCCACTTTGCCTCCTTACTATACCTGAGATTCTGACTGAGCAGTTGCCCCTAATGTACTGGTTAGGTGAAAAACTGCACATCAAGCATGGGCTTGGGTGGCATCTCATTTCTCATATCAATCATACTGTCCATACATTATACCATAGTATACTATATTTTGATACTTTCAAAAGTAAAACTACTCAGGTATTTTGAAATCTTGACCTTAGAGCCCCCCACGATAAATACTGCCGTATACCCAAAATACAGCAGTTAACCAAAAATACTACAGTATACCATATTATCGTAATACTGCCCATGAGCATAATTATGAGGATACCGTACACAGTGAATTAACAACCTATGGACATTTTTAAAAAATCCATAGAGATTCAACAGATTCAATTATATATCAGTGGGACTATTTGTAATTGCATAGAAAGAAAGAGCACTCAATGAGCTTTGCTTTGATTATTTTACACCTCTTCGTTTATTTACATTCCCGTGACAGGGCAAGAACAGATGTGAAAATAATCGAGAGGAAAATAAAGAATGAGGAAGGCTGCATCTCAGGCTGAAGCCGTCGCCCGACCAGCAAAACAGAAAACAAAAGGAAACCATGGCTACCATTTATATGGAGCTGAAGTAGCTGTGATGACTCAGTTTAAGTGCTGCCAAAATGTATAAATATACCAGATCTCATCAGATTCCGAGAAAACAATTCACAGAAAATCGGTTGATATATAATCACTGCGCAAATAAAAACGAAGGGGTTCAATAATTAGCCCGCTATGACTACAGTGGCTTTGAATAGAAGAAAGAATGATCGGTAATAAATAGAGGTTCCCCCAGGTGTTTGGCGCGTGTCTTAGCGCTAGGCGGTTTGTGTTGTGGCTAGGTGTCTCAGAATGCTATATTTCTTTGCTCTGCCTGGATGCATGAGCACTAGCACAGTGCAGTGCCCCGTCGCCGCTCATACTCAACCCACACTTCCTTTCCTGCTTGGAGAGCTTACATTTCACAGAGGCCCACTCTCAAGGTGCCTGCTCATGAAGGCAACACCACAGACACATAGAACAGCACTATTTTGGCCTATAACCTGAACAGGAACCAAGTGTCTAAATTCAGTAATACATGTCAGGTGAATCACCGGGAAAAGGCAGGTTTAAAATATACCTGACCCAGCAAACAAACAGTAAAACCAGGATTTCTCAGACGCTAGTACTGCATGCTATGCCTTCATTACTGTTATATTAGAGTGTTATGCACATTGTTTAAAGAGGGCTCACAAACATCCAGGGCAGAAACTCCCAATATCTTAAGAGATACCTGAAACTGCTATTTTTGTCTTCGATGCAGCCAGTGACTTTCATCCTTAATGCATCCCTCTGCTGGAAGAGGAACTTCAGCCTATTTCTTGACATACGTTGTTTCGTCCTACTTTGTCCACCACAATGAGTGGACAAAGTAGACTGTACTGGGAATATACTTTTTGTGACAGATGCTCAGGAAAATACCATTCTTCCTGTCCAGATTCTAATACATGGCATAAAATCCTACTCAATGGGCCACTAGCAAGTAAATTACAATTTAGAAATATTTTACATGTTTCAAGCGAGTTAAGTAATAAAGGCTGAGACTGATAACCCAAGTTAAGTCAGCTGTATAGCTGAGAGCACAGTGTTGAATACAACAGCAAATTAGGTGGGCGTGGTTGTCTCGCAGAGCAGACAGGAACAATGATTGCTTCTGAATCAAACCCAAAACAACAATTTATCCGTGATGCAGGAAGAGGTCCCTAAACTTAGCCAAAAGTGAGTACAAACTGTTCTTTAAAGTTAAATGT
>JAODKL010000062.1:10615022-10625521 GCA_026780765.1 Petrocephalus schoutedeni | reverse complement strand
TTGGTTTTCAGACTTGTTTACTATTGAAGAGATTCAACTCAATGTGACTATTACAGCAAAATAAACAAAGCATCATGTGAAGCTCCAGGGCACACAGTATAAGTAAAGAAGTCCATCAGTTGTCAAGAAATCACTGTTTGATAATAATGAGGACAGACTCATAAGGTTTACTTTTCAGTGACCACTGCCAGTTTCCTACCAAAAGTGGCTGCTGCAGATCTACTACAAAAAGCACTGTAAGCCACTCTCTGGTATTTCTCTAATTAAAAAAGTAACGAAAATGAGCATGTCAACTAGTCATCAGTAGAAACACAACTTTGCTTGTGGATGTAAGATGTAAGAGAAGGAATATTGGTATAAACTTAAAAGACCATGGTTTTTTACACTTCAGAAGTGTCACCCACAAACAGTGCAAAATTAAACAGACATAAGCTACCCACTGTACCAACGATCAGAAGGGCATTGGGTCAAATCACAGGTCAGCAGAATGATTTCACCATTGGACCCTTGAGCAAGGCCCTTAAACCAGATTGCTCCTGGAGCAGGCTGACCTTGCATTCTCAAAATGTATATCACCAAAGATAAAACATCTACGTGTCAATGTAACTTCAGACCACAGAATGCAGTTTTTCTTGTCATCCCACATATAAATAAAGTGAGAGTTGGCAGTAAAGCATTCTGCTACAGAGCGCCTATATTGCGGAATGGTTTGCCAGCCTATGTTCGGGATTCCGGATCGGTCTTAATCTTTAAATCTCGACTGAAGATGAATTATTTCAGTTATTTCAGGCATAACCGGAACCTAACACATGACACACCGTAACTATGCTGGTGCTGCTGTGCATGCCATTTTTATCTACTATGTCCGTTCATTAATGTGTCAGTGCATGTTCTGGCCATCCATGCTCTTGCCTTCCCACATGTCTGAGGTGGGCACCATCTGAGCTGGAGTCCTGGTTCAGCCCATGGAGGGGTGACATGGTGGATATGACTTACAAACTGTAACACCGTGGGTGCAGCCTTCAATCTGCCACCCTACACAGGAGACCTGACTCATTTATAGAGTCTGGCATTGCCTTCAACCACAGCTTACACCTTGCTTTTACCAAGCAAGTCCACTCTCTTTTTCAATAATGCTAGCATGCCCAGGGGGGTTGGGCAGCCAGTTGACCTTGGACTCCCAGAGGTTTTTTTTCCTCCCTACATAGGGGTTTATGGCTCCTCTCCTCCATTGTCAATTGCATTTCTTTCTTTCATTTCTTTGTCTTTCATATTCCCTGTCTTGCATTATTCATTCTTAATGATGTCGTAATGTATCACAACACACCCATGTAAAGAAAGCACCTTGGGGCAATTCTGTTGTGAAAGGTGCTATATAAAAATAAATTGAACTGAATTGTAACATATTGTCTGAAGTTTAGCAACTATCAATTCTAAATTAAGGTCTCCATAAATACATTAAGTGCTCATTTGTGGTTAAAAGAAAAAAAAGTTGCATACACAGTGAAAAACAGTCATAAAGTCCCATATCATAAATTTATCTCATGTTGATTCACAGTGCGTGAAAGCAACAAGTAAATAATTAAGTTATGGTTAACACTGCTTTATGAAGTAACACAAAGACTACGATATTAGAGGAATTAATTAAAAAATATACCATGTGAAGGATTACTACATTAAAAAATATGTTTGGTCAGTCAGCAACGTGGCCACTGGTCAGTCAACAGTGTGTACTAATGTTTTAGTGCCCCAGTTAACAGGGAATTTCATACTTGTGCACACACATGTACGTATAATTACTGTATATACGTATACAGCAGCCTATACCACACGCCAGCTTCTTTAACTTTTAAAAACTGTTGAGATGAACTGTCATAATAAAATATCCAAATACGTCCAAAATTCTGCAGTCATGGCAACAGATACTTCTCTACAGAGATAAGCCATGTGTTAGGAAGAGTTCACAGAAAATCATAAAAACTTTGTATATAACAAAGAAAAACTATTCTGTAGCACTGCGTGATGTCTTACATACAATGGGTTTGCAAAAGCAATATAGTTAAAAATACTGACACTAAAATAAGTTACTTATGTTAACTTACACACACACTAGGGTGTATACTAGAGAGAGGCATGGCTGGTCCTTTGCAAGTATCTTCAGCTGGTCATCGCCCAACTATGCAAAGCGCTGCAACTGGTGTCTTTCGTGATTTTAAGATTACTATCGCTGTACACAGAGACAGTACCGGGCTAAAGTTACTCGACGAGTAGCACTTTTTAGCAGTTCAAGTTTTATGCATTCAACAAGCTGATGATAAAGATATTCAATGGACCGCATTCTACTGGGGGATTTACGGACTAAAAACGAAACGGATTCTTCATTTGTACAAGCTGCGAACTACGATCCCGCAAATCTGTTAAACTGTCAACGACAAATTAATTGCTTAAATGCCGATTTAAAAAAACAGACACTAAGAAAAAATCGTATTCGTGTGCCCCAGGGAAACTTGGTCTCACTAGTTCAATGACACACCGCCGCAATATATGGCGAGCTATTCCAAAATTATTAGAAAGCGGGCCTTCGACAGTATTGCCAATTACTCTTAAGCTACAAATAGAAATATATATGATAAATATATACAGTTTCACCACCATCATTAAAGTATCACTAGCGAAGACCCCCAAACATGCACAGCGCAATGTGAGTTGGTTTGCTTCTTTGCGACCAAACGAGGCCCTGCAAAAATCAGGTTAGAAAAATACGCCGTGGTAAACAACGCTGCACGGTCGCCACGTGTATAGGGACCAGTCAAAAGACAAATGCACGTTATTCTGCCCACCATAGTGACCTCGACGGCGGAAAACAGTGATTGGGGGGGGGGGGGAGTAGCTGGATACTTACGTCTTCAAACAGCGATCCAACGTTGGCAGTTATGAGCAGCATACCAGTGCCTTGTGCAGTTAGCTTCCCTGCCATAATTCTCAGATGTGAAACTGAAGCTGCCTAATAGCGACTGAGATTAAAAGCGATCGGACGTGTTTTTTGTCTTTTAAAATGCGTGCGCAAAGCGGTGCTATTAAAATAGTGGGGAGTTACGAGTGGAGCCAGGTACGCTGCCGTTCGGCTCGGGCATAGCTGTGCGAGTGCATCAGTAGCTATCACAGGCTCTCCTGTTGATATTTCGGCTACTTTCTCATAATAACAGCCATCACAAAAACAAAAAGTTTCCCTTTTAATCCACAGTGCACGCTGGATTTTGGGTCATCTCAGTGCTGGGTGTTTCCCTGGCTTTTGCTCCCCACTATCTACTGCTCCAGGAGAACCATTGCCGATTGTTTAGAAGGAGGGACTGGAGTCCTTCGCGGCGCTGACGTCACAATGCGAGCTGGAAGATGCGGCTCTTAAAAGGGCAACGCAAGTGCGACCGGCCGCTTTTTCTTTTTTGCATAACAAATACGGTGATAGCCCTCTTCCAAATCTGTCGATAAAGTATCTAAAAGCGTTTACGTTAATGATGCATTTGGCACTGAACATCATGAGCCGGAGTACACTTCGAGTATGCAGAAATAAGCACTAAATATATTCCATGATACCCAGCATTGTGTAGTTATATAATAACTTGTGTGTTAAATTTAGAAGTCGTATAGGTATTACTAGTATATGAGTAAAAATATGTAAAAAGGGGGACTTGTGGAGTGTATATTGTATATGTGAAACTGTATAGGATTTTATTAAAGTAAAGCTTACAGACATAATAGCACAGGACTGCTTTACTGACTTGGTTAGCCGAATTACTAAATAAATAAACTTGTAACAAGCATTCTAAATAGTTTGTTTCAGGTGAATTCATAAAAACTGAACATAAAGTGGCTTATGTATTAATTACTCTTATTGCATCATATCAAAATATTAATATTATTTAAATTATTTAAACAAAAGTTATAAAAGGTATTTCTGCAGCAGATCTTTGTGATAACAAGATTGCAAGTTTGAAATCATAAGTGTTTTTGATTCTACTTTGATCTATGATCAATAAACGTTAAGCCGCTACAGTAAAGGTCTAGCTGTAGAAATGCAGTGTAAAATGTTACATCTGCTGAAGAAATTGAAGTAATAGTTAATATAATAATTTTGGGTATTCTCGTTGATTCAGTGTTAATCATTTAAAATGACATCTACTGTACGCAAAAAAGTGCATATTTTCCTGGTTTACTACTCAAAACCATTTCTCTCAGTTTCAGTTTATTCTCTGGTGGGTGCTACCATGACTTAAAAAAATACTGTAAGAGGTACTGTAAATTATGTAATCGTGCCATAGTAATTCAATCTGGGAATCCTCTTCAATTTGCAACCTATTCATCGAGCTAGTTAAAGACTTGCCAGGACACATTGGGAGGAGGGCTGTTACATAACTGTGGAATTCACAGAGATAGATTTTAATTGTAGTAAACTAACATCTACAGACTGAGTGCAGCTGTCTCATCTGAGGACGGTGTTTTCAGTAGAGGGCAAGGGACGATACCTGAAATGTCATGATAATAAGTATAGAAAAGTGTCAGATTTTTAAGTGAAAGATAGAAATCATAACTGGATGTCAGTCACTGTCATCCTAAGAGTCGTGTCCAATCAGCAACCAGGCCATGAGCTCCACTGGAGTGACGGTGCAGAAAAAAGGTGGAGTGGCCAGTGGAGGCCAGTGCAGAGACAGCTTACAGCTCAGTAAGTGTCTGCATGCAGAGAGAGAGGAGATCACTGCGGTACCAAGCTATTCAAAATACCCGTGCCTGGCATTGAGGCTGCAAGTTTGTTTCGAAGAACAGCAACTACTCACTGTCTTCGCATGTTTTGTAAACTCTCAGGCTGTTAGAGCTTGTTACAAATGGCAGGCTATTGAAATGCAATACAGTACAAAAAATAGACCCAGTCAGATGCAGTTGAACGTGTTCAACAAAATGTCCTAATACCAGTTGGTCTGTTTATACCATTAAACATTTGTAAACAAGCTGTACCTTTAAAAATCATTTAAAATAATATTTCATATAAAATAACCCATGCCCATTGATAATCTTCACTGCAGTTGGGCCTTGCAAACAAAGGGAGTGGCACTTCAGGGCATCAGTCTTGCAATAACCATGTGTGTGGCATTTGTATTGGCATTTAAGTGTTAATATGAATAATGCAGAAGCAAACATACTACATAATAATGAGGATGAGAGGTCATTTCCGGCTTAAGTAGTCTGATATTGAAATTTGTTTTAAAGGTTGCACTCAGTGGGAAAAAGAACCTTTAATTTATTTACCTTCACTGAGTGTGTGAAATGCTTTTGCCTGTATTTCCTATTCTCCTCAAAAAAAAGTAAACCAGGCTAAAAATATACCAAAAATACATGTGTGCTTTGTGCACATTGTGATAGCTTTGCCAGGTAATGCCCTTCTTAAATTCCAGTAAGATATCACACTGTTTAACACGGAGTATCCCTAAAGGAAACACGGGGCATGTGTATTTTAGTCCTCTACCACTTAATGATAAAGGCCTCCAACTGGCCCAAACCCCCTCCCTCGGCACTCTGGGTAATGGAAAAAAATTATGTAGGAATTCCAGTGTGAGAGCAAATATGCACTCTTTGACCGCTGTTCTGTGTAATCCTTAATCAAATCAAAAGAAAATCTTGGGATTTAAAAGAATCTCTAAAACTGAATAAAATTGAATTGGTAAAATTGAAGATTTTATAAGATTTTGTAAGAGATAAGACCAAGGACTTATCTCACATTATGACAAAATAGCATCAAATAACTGACATTTGCACTTTGTGTGTGGGAATTCATAATGTTAACTTAACACGATACTCTGCTTTCTACATAGAACTGTCCAAAGAATCAATTATTCAGCACAGCATGTCTTGCTGAAATAGAAAAAGCATATACATTCTGAGATTCTACCCTGATTATTATGAAACCAAAATTTGAGTAAGAATGCTTCCTTCACTTTATAATTGCTTTCTGTGAAAATATCTTTATTTTTAAGATGTTCTTTCAATTGTGTAATAATCTACCTTTAAATGCTTTACTGATTTAAAAACCTTTAAATTAAGCTCTTCACCTGGACAGCATATCATTGGCAGCAGAGGGTGCGAGGCTAAGATATACATTGGATGGTGTCTGGTAGGGGAATATGAGGGGGTGTCTGAGAACCTGCCCTTTTTGCCCAAACTATTCAAAGTGCAATCCCATAAAGTTATGGAGTACCCCCTCCCTCCCTATTTTTTAAACAATTTTCACAACCCCCCCCCCATATATATATGTCATGTATATGAGCACATGCCCTCCAAAAAGTCTCTGCTTGGCGGTGCACACTGGATGGGTTGCCAGTCTAATGTAGGGCACACACAATGGGCAAATTAGACACACGAGTTAGTCTAACTGCATGTCTTTGGATTACAAAAGGAAATCCTCGACACAATTCAGGAAGAACATGCAAATGCCACATAGACAGTGGAGGTGGGACTCAAACCCCTTCCCTAAAGATGTGAGACAGCTATGCTAACTATTAGCATGCCATCCTTCATTCAAACCACATGACTTTTAAAACATCTAACTTACTTTGCAAGATTGTCAATGACACATTTTTTTGCATTGTGGAGACTCTTTATTTACTAGAATATAGTAGTGTGCCATAACAAAGTTAATGTATTTTACAAACCATACTTGGTTGAATTTTTGTGTATTTTACAAAGTTTCTATAACCAGCACCTGCCACATGCTCAAAACAGACATGTCTTTTGTAATCAAACTTTTCTGTAGGCTGACAAATTTCATCTTAACATAGAAAACATGCAGTGCATGGAAGTGCGGTGCTAGGATTTATTACAGACTGAATTAGGGTCCTAAGTGTGCTGTTCACTGAATGTACTGTTCACTGAGACGTGCAAACATTAAATAAGGGGATTACATAATGTAATGTTTTTTTCAAGATGATGATTTGATTTATAACCCATGTCACATTAAAACTAATGCCTTCACTTGTTGAAAAAGTTTCCTTTCACTGGACTTTTACCCACTCTGCATGTATGTCAGCATTCTAAATATAACAGGTATAGGAAAAATGTGTATGTGTATCAGTCTGGCCTACATTTGCCCTTGCAACATAAACACATTTGACAATAGCATTCAATCTATTTGTGACAATGAGGTCACAATTTAATTTGCACGTCATTTCAAATTTGAGTAGTTCACAAAGTCAACAATTCTACTTGACTGCCCCTTAAAATGTGTGACATATTTCTTGTATTCCCCTCAGTGGTGGATTCCTCTGTGACCTAGGCCTATTAAAGACAGCCCATTAGTGTGGTCTATAAAATCTTTCTTTAATTTTCATTTCCTAGGCTATTAATTTGGAGCATGGTGCCCTTGTGGGAAGCATGTTATATATTTGGCCCAAATAATTTAAAATCAGAATCTTTAGAGGCAGCTTTTCATACGTGGATTAAGTGCAACCGTCAGGTTTTGTATGAGTTTTATAACGACTTGGAAAATGGTCACTTCACAAGTTTACAAGTCAGGCCTTTAATTTGAACCGTGGTCTGTGTGTGTGTGTGGGTGTTTTTGGTTTTCAAATTCCTCCTGCAATTGAATAATGTGGTATAGCAAACTGGTATTGCTAAATTGCACATAGTATGTGATTGTGTGTGCAAGTATGTGTCTCTGTCCTGTGACTGAAACCCAGCAGAGGATGTTTCCCTGTCTTGTGCCCCAAATGTCTTGTACATACTGGATAAGAAGTTTAGCATTCGCCATTATAAAATTTGTGAAACTGAAAGTTATCCAATTTATTTAGAATAAAACAGTGTGCTAAACATATAAGTTCAATATTAACGTTATGTCTATATTGCAATTGAAAACATTAAATTGTAAGCTGTGTGAATTGTCTATATTATTAGTATACGATACATTTAGATTTCTATTGCATAGCGCACCACCTAGAGGTTGTACGTGTGACTAACAATAGCAAATTAAATATATAAATAAACAGGAGAGCCGAATGAACATTGGATGACTACATTTCCCTTCATCTCACATTTAAAGCAACTGCTTCAAACAACAGGAGTGCTGCTCACTAGTGCTTTACCCATTGCACGCACCAAAAGTTCTGCAGTTTTATAATAAGACGCACTTTAGTTGATCCATTGTAAAGATTTAAGTGATTCATCATTTACTGTAGAATATAACACTGTAAAAACACAATTTAGAATTTTAGTAGTATATGTTATTCCATGTAAATTCTACATAAAAAGCAAAACATAGTCAATTTACTAAAAATGACAACCTATGAAGTAGGTCAGAATTGTAACTTGGATTCACAGTATCAACTCATACAAATATTTTCATTGTTATGGACTGGTCTCCCATCCAGGGTGTGCCCCAACCTTATTAACATTCTTTCTCTCTCTCTCTCTCTCTTTACGAGAGAGTGGCATGTGAGTCTATATGAAGGTTATAGGCCTGTGAAGGGGCTGTCCCCTTTAAGGGAAGCCTGATCTTAAGCTGTCAGTTCTGTCAACAATGACCAATGACAATGCAATTTATTACAATACAGTTATATATCTCAGCACTTATCCTTACTAAACTCACTAAACAAATGATAATTGTATGGACTTTAATATCATCTAGAGCTAGTATATGTCAGAATTTTGCACACATGCAGTCATACTCTCAATATGCAAGAAATAAAGATACATCTATTAAATATCTCATGTTGGTTGCTTACTAATCCAGCAAGTCATTTTATATAACTGAAAGTTTAAATGATATTATAGACTGCAAATATATAATAAAAAATACACACATAACCATTAGTCCAGGGAATTAAATATTCACAGCATATGTTTATATTGCCACTTCAGCTTCAAAGAATGCCCCATTTTCCAAAAACATGGAGTACAGAATGCAACATTCTATATTTTTCCATTTATTTTGACTGTCATTTAAACCATAACCACTATGTTTCAGAAGCTCAGTTTCAGGAAAGTCCACAGTGAACCAACAGCAGGTCTGTTGCATTAAACACAAGGAGCACTGTTCCAGTGCTTTGTTGACAGAAATGGCCTTTTAAGGACACCCTGTGTCACCAAGTCCAGGATCTGGACAGCCACCAAATTAAACGTTATAAAAATAGCCTGGGAATATTTCTGCTTTCAAAATAATACTAACGCAATGCTGGAATATTTTTCACCAAATTAACAGTTAAAGCATTACACCCTCTTAAGGAACACAAATTTAGAATAAGAACATTATACTGAGCTCTCTGTTACACCTCCGTGTCTCCTTTGTTTGTTTCAGCACAAGCTCAGAAATTATTTGCAGACTCCCACACAATTGTTATTCCTTCACAGGACAAGTAGGCTCCTGCTCTAAATATAACTGTGCATGATTCCAGGTCTGACATTTTGCTGTTTTTCCAGTTAAAATGATTAGTTAAAGAATTGATCATGTTGCTTAGTAACAACCTCCACAAATACTATTTGCACCCCTGTCAAGCTAACCACATTGGATTGCATTCCTATAACTGCAAAACAGTATTATATTTTACTGAATTTAAGGGATAGACGATGAGCCAAATGGCTTGCTCTGTTAAGGATGGGTTAGGATAGACACTCTTGAGAGCACTGCCTTAATTATACAGAGTGAAAACAAATAATTATGTCAATTTTGCCATTATTAGTGGTCAAGGAGACATTACAATACCCATTAACTATTGACATTTGTAAAAATGCCCATATGCAGAAAGGCTCAGAAAACCACCTTATGATCATATAAACCCAATAACATCCATCTCTAAGAGCCATGACATCAATTACTATCTCAGGCTGGTGCTCGGAATACAAGCATGTTGCTATTAAATCAGTGCACATTCATTCATCAATATTGCATAATGTGCCCATCTTCTTCTGCTGTGTGCAAATGATACTAACACATACAAAAAATGTATATTTAGTCCATGACAGTGAAAGGACTTGTTGTGAGAGTACAATGATAACAATTAAGTTAAATGGAAGGGAAAAAAGTATTGTTTGTTTCCCTGGAAATAGTTTAGGTTTGAGTTCCTAGATTTTCCCTGCTTTCTTCAATATAAACTTTAGCAGTTTTCATTACTGGGCATGAGAGGTGAAGCAGGGAACAACCCAGGATGGGGCATCAACACATCACGGGGCATAATCACACACCAATCACACCCATGAGCAATTTGGGAATCCCAGTTAACCTTTTGGACTGGGGGGGACCAGAGAACCCACAACATCATGGGGAGAACACGATGATTATCCCATCCTGCTAAAAGGCACAGACTTTTAGAGAAGGAAACTATGAAATTTAAATGGTACACAGTAGAGCAGAATAGGGTATAGGTTACATTGTGTAATGTATCCAGCACTGGCGTGCACAGATAGAGACGAGGTGGTGCTGAAGCACTTGCCCTTTTGCCCTCAGTCCAAAAAAGTGCCCT
>JAODKL010000062.1:10587117-10614405 GCA_026780765.1 Petrocephalus schoutedeni | reverse complement strand
CAAATTGCATTTAACCTGTGCGTTTTTTTTATTATAAAAAGAAAAGGTTTTCCACATATGCAAAAAGTGCCCTTTTTCCCCCTGTAGCACTTGCCCCCCAAAATGTCTGTGCACGCCACTGGTATCCAGTACTATGGACATGGGAGGAAATGTCACCCTCACCCTTTACACCCTAATGTATTCTTGGTTATAATACCCAGCTTACTCTTGATGATGGAAGATGACGCCCCCTTAAAAAATGTTTTCAGCTACAAAAAAGTGCTTTATTTATGTTTGGGTTTTGTGTTCTAATTTAGTATGTATCATCCCAAATTTAAATCCATCCATCTTCCAATAGTTTGTCCTGGTCATAGATGTGGGTCCTTCCAAATTAGTTTTTAATTATTATAAAGTTATATAAGTATTGGTTCAGTTATTGTAAGGAAATTGTAACAGTGCCCAGCTTTCTGTTGCTGGACTTAATGAACTATGAAACTGCCGGAGGGTAGAAAGAGCTGAGTTCAACTGAAAAATGCAATGTACCATAAGTTTCAGTTTAATTTTCTAATTCACAATTTCCATCCATTTTCTATATTTGTCCTGTGCAGGGTCACAGGGGTCTGGAGTATATCCCAGAAGCTATGAGCAGGAAACAACCCAGGATGAGGCACCAACCCGTCACACCCTGAAGTTGACAACTCCAGTTCAATTTAGCATGTTTTTGGACTTTGGAAGAACCAAGAAAATAAACCAACAACATCACAGGGAGGACATACAAACTCTACACACAGAACGCTGGCAAGGACTTGAACACTGGTCCCAGAAGCGTGAGAAAACAGTGCTAACCACTGCACCACCATGCCATGGTGGTTTGTTATTCAGGACTGTGTTCCAATTTTAGTAAGGAAAAAACTTTTGAGTTCCCTTTACACTGCATATCCAACTGTGAATAACTGACCAATCCCAAACATACTAAACATAAGCAAAACACTGTAACTGCAAATATTATCAAAAGGTAGTGAGTCTCTGATTTATCTTTTGACTAAATAGTTTATTTTAAGTATGCTTGATTTTGAAGAAAACAGAATGCTAAAATTACAGTAATTACAAAATCCATTTTAAGACCAAGACTAAACATGCTTTTGTTCAATTTCAGTGTTAGCATAGCTGTTGTGTTCTGTCTTTGTAGGGTGGTATAGGTAAAGACACATTTGCAGCCACTCAGCCTACTGGATGGAGCCACTGGTATGCTAGCAACAGCTGCAGCTACCATTAACCCCGATGCCAATGTCGCCGTCCTCATTCTGCAAATACAGAGGACCTTGTTCCAGAGATAGAACAGGACTATGCCAACTAGGTGATGATAGCCTGAGGCAGGCGCATAGGCTAGGGGCAATTCAGATGTAGAGGGTGAGGTCTGGTCTGGGATGCATCTCTAGATACCTGTAGCAGAGATGTTCCACTGTGGAAATTACAAGCATAGATAGTACAGTAGCTTAATTCAAGAGTATATTACTACTTCCTGTAAGTCCAAGTCAAGCAGGTTGGCAACCTAATTTGAAGGACCAATGACATCAGCTCTGTAGAGAGTTTTTGCTGTGGTACAGGAAGTACAGCTGGTTTAGTGAGAGCTGGAGCATTGGTGCTTTGAGAACGATGTTGGAAAATGAGATCACAAGATGACCTGCCAGAAAATGCGGCTATAAACTCCAGAGATGGCCTGCATGTTGTCGCAAATTTCCAAAGCATAAGGAACGGCCTGCCAACTGCCACAGGTTCTCCAGGAACTTTAGGTGGCCTGCCAGCTATTGAAGCTCTAATAAGCATCAAAAGTGGCCTGCCAGAAGTCACAGCCGGAAATTTTATGTTCATCCCGGCTGTCAGAAATAAACACATCTCATCAATGTCCATCTGATCAAGGTCACCAACTTATTGTAAGATTCATGAATAAAGGCTATTTATCCAGGATCTGGTTTGTTACAAAGTTCAAATCCTAGACTATAGGCCTGCCAAACCTCTGACCTGGTTAAGGCGACCTGCTATCCTCCATTACAGCACTCTCTTGTGGGTCGGCTGCTAGGCCCAGCTATTGCAGCTCTGATGAGGTAAGCACACAGGGAGGCAAGTTGCAGTACAGTGGTACAGATCAAGATTTTCTGATCGAAAAACCTAGTACACTCTTAAGCAAAATTCTTATTATTAACAATTTTCAGTTGGTTCTTCTGTCTCTCTTTATACGAGACAGTTGAATTAATATGATTTAAATTTTATAATGTATTTTAATTTGTAAATTAATTTTTTTAAAATCTCCCAGTTGATTATCCAGTACATGATAACAGGTTACCTCGATCCTATTCCAGGAAGCACAGAGTGGATGACAGGGCAACAGCCTTTAAGGGATTCAAGACTATCGCGCGGCAAAAACTGTAAAATGTTTTTTTTTATGTTACATTTTATTAATTCAGGAAAGCATTGGTGAAATACATTTACACTGGAATTAAACTGAAATTGCAGTTTTTTCAAAAATCCACAAGGTGGCAGAAACTGAACTGTTGAAGATGGCGAAAGACATACCATATACTTTATCGTACATGTTGATCAAAGAATAAAAATAAGGGTGACATATGATAATTAAAACACAAGCACAGGTTGTTTAGATTTGCAGTCTAATCTGGGTTTATGTGAATGAGAAATACCATACCGAACAATCTTACCGGACTAGCCTTTTTCTGACTTATGCCTGAAGCTTTCTCTTCCCAACCAGAATGTAGCCTGTGTGTAAGCAGACTGTTAATTAGCATCTGGTGTTTCATGGTCTCCAAAGGAAATACATTTAAGAAACAGATGGGTTCTGTTTGGAAAAAAAGACACTGTGTGATAATTTTCCCACCTGTATTTGTTATTCTTGGTCTTGAGGTAATATATTTACATACCTGTGTGTGTGAATGTATGTAGTAGCATTAAAGCGATATTTTCAGGCCGTGAGTTTACCTGGCTGGCACAACCTAAGCATTTCCAACCACATGCTTATTCATGTAATGCTGGGAGTTATGTTGTAGATGTACTGATTTATGCTTTGTATGTGTTTTAAACAGATTAATTTCACGTTTTTCATTTACATTCAAAGCAGGATTACCCAGTCCCTGGAGCAATTGAGGGTTAAGGGTTTTGTTCCAGGGTCCAATTGTAAAATTACTCAATTGTTGGGTGACAACTAGGCAGTGGATTAAAACCACTTCATACTGATCTAATCTCAATTAATGAATTTACATTTACATTTTTATTGCATTTGTTGATTACAATTTACTATTAAATATTAATGTACAATTTTCTGATTCAAGCGCCTGTAAACAACTATGGTGTAGTGGAGTTCTTGGTTATGCTGCTCAAATTATTTTAATAAAATCCAACACTGAAAATTCCTGATTACACTGATAAATTTCTGCTCACACCATATGCGCTTCATATTTATAGAAATGTGATAATGATCTAAATAATTTTGCACCGATACTTTTAAGTTGAAGCAGATTGTTGCGCAGGCCATAATTGTGGATGACACATCTGGGTTTTCTGATGCTTTTAAGTAAAACGACAGGCTTGTTAATATATCTGGCATCAGATGTGATCCAAATGGCTCCAATTACTAAAATGTCAGATGAATCTGCATGAGCTTCACAGATGTCCATTTAAGTTTCACATCTGGATGTCAAGTAAAGAGATAACAATGGGTTTTGCTCCAATTCAGGAATGGCTGGGTATTATTTACTGTGTCATGGTTTGGTACAATACCAGTTTATACTACCAAAAATCCATGGAATACCTTTGCTGGACTAATATAAGAACATGGGACAATCAAATAAGAAGCAGAAAAACATAGTTATGTGCAGAATCGGAGCAGTAAAGCATTGGAGAAGTCCACAGATTTACCACCAGCTTTTGAAATGCAGACGCTGAGCTGTTAATTGACTGATAAGAGAGAAAAAGGCTATTTCTAACAAATGGAATCTTACATAACAAAAGCAACATCTGGTCATACTAGAAGGGAAAAAAAAACGTAGTAGTATAATGTAGTATAATTATTCTCACAGCAAGCATATGCATAGAACTATTAACAATATATTACATCATGTATTTAAAAATACATGGACAGTAAGGCCATGAATATTACTCTGGGAAATGTTTCACACAGCTAAGGGACTTAGGACTGTGCATTTAAACCAAATATACATGCTTCAGTCATTTTATATATGTATCTGTGTGTGTGCATTTACAGCATGTATGTATGTATATATACAGTTAAACCTTGATTATCTGTCAGGGGTCAGGACCTAGGTCGAAATGCATAAGAGAAAAGACAGATAACAGAACAGCTGTTCGAAAAATTACATGAAGTAAATTAGTTTAGCAAATAGTCATATTTATTTACCAAACAATACTATAATAAGATGTAGTATTAACAAAATGATTTGATTCATATATTAACAAAACATAGCAGAATTGAAAAAGAAAATTACAACACAGAAGCAAGCAAAAGGAAACAATGAACAAATGATATATGGATTTTTAAAGATATGCATTTATTTAAAAGAAGATGTTATGTTTTGCTGTCTCATTACCCCAAGCACTTTTTTAGAAGCTATGCTTCAGATGTAAGTGACACTGTGATTTCAAAGTGTGGCCCATGACATGTGGTGCTGGGGAAGAACACTAAGCCCTAGCATAAGGGAGAGCTGTTCCAATGTGCATAGCCCATAGTGCAGGGTAGTAGTAGTGATAGGTAGGCCCCGGCATGCACAATGTCTTTTCTTTCTTTGGCCCTGATGGTGAACAGAGACTGACAAATAGTTAGAGTTTTAGTTTATATGTTTGTTTATATGTTATAAACAATGTGCAGGTTATGTTATTACTATGTCGTTACTCACATGGGTAGCATGATATCTGCATAAATTCAGTAGTCCTAAAGTAGTACATAGTAGTACTAAGTAGTAGAACTTTGTTACATTACAGGTGATTCTTTTGTTGAAGTGTGTATACCTCTATGTGTGCCTTTCTGTTCTTTTGTTCTCTTGTGGACAGCACAGTACCTCTCCGGGTTGTACTATGGCCTCTTCAGGGTTGTGGGTTTAACTGCTTCTCAGGGTTTAGCCTGCATCTCTGTAGAACTCCTCTTATGGGAGGAGACCCCGGGGCAGAGCCAGGAAAGGCGAGAGAGATTATGGCCTGGGAACACCTTGTTATTCCCCCAGTGGAGCTGGAGGAGGTGGCTGGTGAGAGGGAGGTCTGGGCATCCCTGCTTAGATTGCTGCCCCCTGCAACCCGACCCCGGATAAGCGGCAGAAAATGGACGGATGGGTCACATAATGTGAACGGGCATATAATATTTTTAATATTTAAGTAGATCGGCCCCAATTTCACCACCCCAGAGCTCTGTTTTTTTTCTCCTCACCTGCACTCCCTCGCAATTCCTCCATGCCACACAGTTTGAATACCTGTGAGGGGATTTTTTTTTTTTGTCCAGAATCACCAAAGGGATAAACACAACAAAGGATCATTTATGTAGAAATAAATACAACAGAATAACATAAGTAAAATCAGACAAAGATGTAAAGCGATTTGCTTTGTACTTGTGCTATGTACTTCCTGGACAGGGCCCTAGAATCACTGTGACCTTGAACGGGGCAAGTGATTATGGAAAATGAGGGGCAGCTGTTGTCTTGGTTACATGTTGGCTCAGTGGTTAACACTATCACCTCACACTTCCAGGGATGAGGGTTTTGCCTCTACTGCATGTGTGTGTGCAGAGTTTGCATGTTCGGGGGGGGGGGGTGTGGGGTCACAGAGGCTTAGCCCGCTGAGCCATACACCACCTCCATTTCGTTCCGGGGCTCTACAATGAATGCTTACTGATGCAAGATGTAGAATGCATTTTTTTCATCAAACAGGAACATGGAGTCCTTGAGTCCAGTGTAATGATTTCTAGAAATTATTAATTGCAGAAAAAAAAACTGTACAACAGTAACAGTTCCAAAAACACAAATGAGAAAGCCAAAACATTTGTGGCTTTAAAACGTCTATAGATTTTTGAATGCACATAATGCTATGTATTTTTGATATGGGAAATGCAAAAATGTTTTAGGAATATACTGAAAAGCTGGGTGTCTGGAAAATGTTGAGGCATTTCTTGTGACAGGTCATGCTTTCATTTGCACCCCCCCCCCCCCCATTTTGCATGGGGATCCTCTAGGTATTCTGGTCCACTTCTGCAGTCTGAAGACATGCAGTGTCTCCAAAATTGCATATAGCATTTGACTCTGTGGCTGTATCCTAGAAAGGACTGGCATCCCATCCAGGGTGTACCCCTGCCTTGCACCCTCTGTGGTCTGTAAAATTCTAAAGGCACCCCACACCCATGACCCAGACAAGGAGTGTTTATCGATACCAAGGACACAAAAACAGTACTTTGGCCAGAACGGAACTGCTAACTTAACTCCCAAGAATGAACTTGGGATTCATTGGGATTGTTCTCATTGGCGAGGATGCAACCAATTCATCCTTGGTATTTGGGGCTGGGCAAAAACATCTGGGGCTTCTTACAGTCTTTTTCTGTTCTTTGGCATTGGAACTGTACCTTGACAATGGAAGATAACGTCAAACGGGTACGTGAAAACACAAGAATGGTCAAGTACACAAACACTCCAGGATTCGTTTTTGACAGACCGATGATTTAGTGTCTTGCTCTAGATTTTAAATACTACCATTGAGTAATACAACTTTACTTACCTGAATATGATCAACTGTTGTATAACCAACTTGTATAACTGAAAAAAAAAGGAATTAAAAATGAAGACATTTCTAGGAATTTTTTTGTTGGAGAATGGCAGAATGCACCTCTGGGGTTGTTCACCTGTGCAAAAAAGTGTTCAGTTAAGAGTCACGGATTGTAAGGGACTGTGTTCACGTTTCCTCCTGTACGAGTCAGCATTCCTTATTAGGGCATGGAATGTGAAACACAAGCGAGGTGTAAGCCAGCATGAGGTACAGCAAAGTCCTCCCTTTCAGCTTGAACAAACAAACGTATGCCCACACTCACACTTGAGGTCAACACTGAAAATCCCATAGCCACACTGAAATATCAACTTGAAAACCGAGTTTGTAAAAATCCCACTTATTTGATTAATTCTAGGTCTGTTTTAATGAACTACTTTTCTTCTCCTTGCAATGAAGTCCCCACACCAATTAAATCGATAAGACATCATCAATGCTTAGCTTTGCAATGCTTCGTACAGTGTGCTGCATCTTTGCCAAAGCTGATCCCTGTTCACCGGCTCCCTAGCTACTGCATTGTTTGCTGGGTCTGGAACAGTATAGCCATATCAAACATTCTGGGTACAATAATCAAAAGAAACAATCACAGTATCTCAATCAAATACACATTCCTGTATTTCTGCTGTAGATACCATTTAACAACACAACAGCTTAACCCCTCCCCTATTATTCTGCTGCAGGACGGTTAAGTATTAGAATGCTGCCACTGCTTCACATTGACATAACATAAACAATCCTGCAGCATCAAGAGAACACTCATTAGTCTAAACCTACTGAATTAGTTCTTTGTGTTGCAGATGATATCTGCACATGAAACGGAAATTCCGAAATTACAGGGTCGACAACAGAGACATGTTTATGAAAGGTGTTCATTCCAAGGCAGGAAGTCAGTTACACTTCTCTGACATTAACGTCAACATGCGCATTGTCAGCTTATGGGCAAATTGTCCAAATTGTTTTTTTTTCATTGCAGCCTTAAATTTATACACTTCAGCATTCAAAACCAGATTGCTTCCTTAAAAAGTTAAAGGTACAAAAACAGAAAAATATGTGCATTAGCCTTTTTCAGCCTTTTGACCTGTGAAACTGGATAGGAATATCAGTCTACTCAAAACATATTCTATACTAAAGTTATAGGAATGATTTGGGGCTGCTTTCTGATGACAAATTCAGACAGTCTCTCCCCTCTTTCCCGAATGCTCGGCACGGGCACATAGGACTCATTCAGCTGTAATGTGTATGAACAAGCAGAGTGACAGACTGTTAATGAGTAACCACTGAATAATCTGTCCGTCACCTCCCCCCAGCTGTGGGCAATTCATTGCGGATAGCCTACAATTGTGCTCCTCCACAAGAAATACTTTTGAGAAGCTTTATGCCTTCAAGGGAAACTAAAATAAGTATTTTGAACATATCTCAGTTTTTAGATCTAATAAAAAACATGATTTGTTCGGTTCATGCGTGTAAGTGTCTTTACTTTCATCATATGAAATAAGTCTTTGTAGGCTGACTCTCCTGGGTGGGACATGGAATATGATCACATGAAATTACCACAAACTGAAAAAAAAAACAGCTGAGATCAGTGATCATATAAATGGCCAATTTAACCAACTTAAATTTTCCGTTGAAGTGTTACATTCCTAGAGTATTTAACATTTCCTGCAAAACAAATACGTTTATATATGAACATTGGCACATGCTTAGACTTCCTTGCTCCTGTAAAAAAAAGAGCTTGCTTGTTTAATTTCAGACATGCTGCCTGCAAAAATGCTCATAACATTCTTGGGAATTCTGCAAGCAAGGCACAGGTACACTTTTAAAGCTAAAACACTCACAGCGGTAATTCCAAAAGAGCAGCAGCTAATAAAGAGCTTTTGTTTGTGTGCGAATTCAACCTGGTCATTCAGCTTGGAACCAAAAAGTGTGCCCCGTGAAGAAGAACAGTGTTATAATAGAAGCCTGCTAACAGATGCTCATGCAATTTTCTGATGCGGTGTTTCCCGAAGACAGTGCACATTTTTGCTCCCTTCCAACGCCTGTGGACTGTCTGGCAGAGAGGTGGGAGGGAGCAAAAATGTGGTCTGTGGGTCCTTTGGGACGATGCTGGGAAACTGTTCTGATGAATACTAGAATGCAGCTAATGTATTTTACATCTCTATCAATGAAATGATGTTATATTATATCAGTTGTGCCACACTGACTCGTTACATTAAGAACAATGTTTTCTTTGAAATCGCTCCTTGAAGTATTTGCTAGCATTGTACTTAATTTAAAAATTTTAAGAAGAAAAAAAAAACCCAGGAGTATAATAGAAGCACATGAAACGCCTTCAAAACTGACTATTGCAATAGTGAGGAGGTAGGAGGGAACAAAAGCATTATAAACTCAGAGGCCAAAATGGAAATATATCCTCAGACAAACAGCAACATAAATCACCCTGCAAAAAAGGACTGCATTCTTCATAAAACTCACCTTCCTCACCTCGGAGAAAAGCCATATTACGCAAATACAGCTCCGACTTTACTACTTAATACTAAAGAAACATCTACAGAGACTGCTGGGATTCAGACTTTTTCCCCATAATGCACTAATGATAGTTCGCATTGTTGGAATTTTGCATGGGATTTCATATATGACCTATTCTCGCCACCCTGTTTAAATTGGTCCTACTATTCCGGTAACTCAGAACTATTTAAATCACTTGTGAGTTCTCTTTCTGTAATTCTCATCCACGTTAATTATAGCAACATTTTGCAATGAGAAATATTCTCAATAAGAAAAAGATTTTCCTTTATACTCTGTAAATCATCCCCGTTCTTTCCAAACTACCGCCACCAATGCCCTCACCATGTGCATGTATGAATATTTGGGCACTCGTGTGTCTCTGTGGCACTGCATACAAACGCTTGTGTGCATGTGCCTCTCTCATGAGTACGTGGAATGGCTCTGGGACTCATTTTCCATGCTCTTAACCCAGGGGCAGCCGAGCCTGGGGAGGAAGGGTATGCGCAGGAGATCTTGATTAGTCACTAATTTAATTAGCCATTATTCCTCTGTTGTTGGTGAGAACAGATGGCCAGGGTGTGCTCAGAAGCTCAGCCTACAGTATCTCACAAAGCACAGCACCGGAGTGATTCTCCCTTTGGCAACTTCCATCCTACCAGACTGATTTCTGCTTTTTTTTCTTATTCTGTCGAAAGACACTTTTTATTTCTTGAGTCAGGTCCAATGTGTGTTCCTTGGTTTGTGGCTAGGACAACTAAAAAAAAAAAACATCTTTAAAATACAGGTTTGCTTTTCAGACCATGAGTTTAATCACAGAAGGCTGTAAACGCGACAGACAAAAGCATTAATCAACATCTCTGCTTAAAAGCAGCCACCCCTTGCCTTTATCTCAAGACAGAGATAATAAGTGAAGATTAAAAATGTTCAAATGCATCATTGCTCTCTTTTTAGGCACATGCCCATTTATGGCAGTACAGTAAGTCCATGAACTACAGGTTTTTTGATGGATACATCCCAGGAATTCCTGACTACAGCACCACGGATGCCATGCCACAGGGCAAAGCTTAACTAGGTTGTCAGCACAAAGAGGTTCTCAGTCTCACAGACAGAACAAAACTCAACAGAGCGAAACAGATATATAGAGACAGACAGACAAACATACAACGTTATGGCAAGAGGATGATTTAGGTTTGACACAAACAGCTCAGAAATTTGACCAAAATTTGACTTGCAAACACATCAAACGACCATTATGTTCTCAGTATTCAACTGGTTCCATTCATCCATTTTCTGAAACCGCTCCCCCTTTCGGGTCACAGGGGGTCCAGTCTATCCTGGCAGCAACCCAGGATGGGGGGCCAGCCCACCACAGCTCACAGTCCACTCACTCACACTTGCACACCTATGGGAAATTTAGTAACTCCAATTAGCCTCAGCATGTTTTTGGACTGTGGGGGAAAACCAGAGTACCCAGAGGAGACCCCAGATGACACATGGGTGGAGATTTGAACCCTGGTCCCAGAGGTGTGAGGCAACAGTGCTAACCACTGCACCACCATACCACCCACTACTGGTTCATTTAAGGTTAATAAATTGAGACTTAAGATTCAGTTAAACATGTAGCATCAGGCAGGGGCCTATGGCTCAGCAAAAAAAACAAGCAGTTGGAATCTTAATTAAACCACATCAAATGTCTGATACGATTGGAAAAACTCAACAGCTGCAAAACATCCCATTAAAAATCTGGTTGCCCTTTTCTTTGGTCAATCCGATTCTTCCAATTTGTGCAAACTGATTAATATCTCTGGTTATTTGATGAAATATTACAATATCGAAACAGCTAGGTGACAGCTAGGACAAAATCTCTTACTGGGGTTTCATTTACTTTGTTGATCTGAGCGAAAAACTATACGTATGTAAAATGCTACAATCAATTACAAAACAGGAGTACACCAGATTGAGTATTGCTTGTATGTTTTATTTTATATACAGTAAATAAAAAAAACAGCCCACTAAATTGACCGAGGCAAGCCACACCGAGCTGCCATGTTGCTTACAAGCAATTTCATGATGTTCGCAAAGTCCTCATCAAACGACAAAGAAGGAGGAGACAACTGAGTAACCTCAGCAGCGTATTTTTACTGGTAGAGAGGGGGAAAAAATTGTGGGGAAAAATAAAGAAAAAATGCAATACACAGAAACTGAAGCAGAGCCCCAATGAGGGCTATACAGTATACAGTAAGATTTCAATCACACCTTCTGCTTCCCTTGCCACAGTACACTCGCTTGGGACTGTGTTCAGTGGCAGATCTGGAGCACTAGACCGTCCCCCCCTTCAGAATACACCAGTGTTGAGTTCACAGTGTTCTTTCAACGGTTCATTTAAAGCTTTAATAAAGATGTGATGCATAGGATATCATTAACACTTGGTTGATTTGTCCAGTGGTACTTTGTGAAAGACAAGACAGTCTCAATTACTGCATTAACACATTATAGGCAATCACCCCGAAAAAGGCTCCGGTGTTCAGTTGTACTCCATGCAATGCTGTTGGCTACCAATATGGTGACTCCAGTTAGTGTTGCCACAAAAGGAAAAAAAAAAAATATTGGTCTACAGCAGGCCACCAAGGCAAAGATAAAGTGCTTTCTCTTTCTGAGTCATTAAATAATTAAAGTGAGCAGAACTGGATATTGACAATATCTCACCAAGCAAACTAAAAATAAAAAATAAAAATAAAAAATACTACAACATCTGGGCAAAATCTGAGGGTGACAAACTCCTATTTTTATGTAAAGGAGAAGTATAACTGGCTAACAAGACTGCAGCTGGATAAAACAATACTGCATATGGTAAGACCTACAGCATGGTATCAGTAAAACAATGGTTCACATTTCATTTCTCTAATGGGTAGAGTGACACCATACAATAAGACAATTAGTCATTTGTGGACATTGTCTTTTAAAAAGATGACACATGGATAACTCAATTCAACTGACTCATTGGTGCTGGAGGTGAACAGTCATTCAGACCCAAGGGAAAACAGCAGCAGTTTGTAGTTCTTAGAAGATCCTAAAAGGTTGACTAAAGAGTTGTATGTAATAAATACATTCTGATCTGTAGTGTCACTATTCATTCTATTGCAATAATGTAAATTTTTAAAAAAGGAATTGTTCCTAACAGTCCTTGAGATGCCAAGTGTTGGCATTGCTCCCAAACCTGGACACAAGTTCACCTGAGTGGACATTTTCCTCCGTGTTGCAAACTTCGATCACAGTCTTTCCATGACAACAGCAGGAACTCCACCTTTCCCAGGGAGTGGTGCCACAGGAACTGAGTGTTACGATGACTGGCTATCCGACTTGAACTTCTTTTGAAGAGGAGGAGGAGGGAAAGAAAGGATTAAACCAAATGAGAACCGAGACATACATGCATTTCCTGTTATTAGACAGCTCAGTATACAAGCAAAGCATTGGAGTCTCCAAAATTGCAGTTCTGTTAAATTACAGCTGTAACAAAGAAAAATGTGCAAAATAAATCACTCCTCATTTCGTCTTTGATAAAAGCTTGAAATACACACACTTGATATATATATCAAGAGGTAGTCTAAACCATTTCAGGCGACTACCTCTTGAAGCTCATCGAGAGAATGCCAAGAGTGTGCAAAGCAGTAATCAGATCAAAGGGTGGCTATTTTGAAGAAACTAGAAAATAAAACATGTTTTCAGTTATTTCACCTTTTTTTGTTAAGTACATAACTCCACATTCATTCATAGTTTTGATGCCTTCAGTGAGAATCTACCAATGGTCATGAAAATAAAGAAAACATTGAATGAGAAGGTGTGTCCAAACTTTTGGCCTATACTGTGTATGTATATATATACAAAAATAAACGTGTGTGTACCACTTGGGAGTTAATCTTCTACAATATGGAAAGGTAGAATGGCCATTATGCGGATCTCTGGAAATCTTCTGAGGAATTATGGCATAGTGAGGGATCTTAAAAAATATCAAAATATTATTTTTTAAATCAGAGGAGTCAATTATTCAGATTACCACTGACTGGGCACAGAGGACTGGAGATGTGTAATGTTTGGATTTTCATTGGCATAATTAATAAAAACAATTATGTAATGGATAGAAGACATCCTACTTGAGTTAGGCATCTAATGTAGCAGTGCAATTTATGGAATATAGTACTTTCTCTCTATATTAATGAAAACAAAACTGCAGTGACAAAAATAGGCAAAATAGAAGAGCAGTCAACTACCTTATTGGGGTGTAGGTTGTAAACAATATTCTGAATGTGCTACAATGAAGGTTCCGTTTAAAGTTCTAGTCCAATATAAAAACAAAATCAATTAACTCATCTCTCATTATCCATTTCTGAAAGTAACACAAATACGCAAGATTTGCAACTGTACATTAATTAATTCCCAAGCAAGTTCTTGAATACCGTTTAACTTCCAAAGTTTTTTTTTTTTAAATAATAATTTAGTCATATACCAATTCACACTGATGTGGATGAGGCTAATCATCAGTATTTATGGATATTAAAATTTAGCTTCAGTTTCTCATCAATTCATACAGCTTTCAGTTAAAATGTTAAAATTTGTTTTATTAAACTGTTAAAGATTGTAATAGTGCCCATACTAAACTGTTCAACTCTGATGAAGGGCTGGAGCACACTCACCTTACGTTTCACCGTGAGAAATGAGAGAAGTGATTTCTGGAGTCATATGACCCACGGCCTTCGCTGCTTCAACAATAGCCCTGCGATACATCCCTTTCTTCTTGCGGTTAAATCTGGAGCGGAAAAACTCACGAAATGGGGAGAGTTTGGAGACCGAGAGTTGAGAGGTGGTGGGTGACCCAAACCAGGACACCTTGGCTTCAGGCCATGAGGACTTGGGTTCACCACCAGCTTCCCTCCGACTACTGCTGATGCTGAGGATGCGTGCAGGCCACCACGGGAAGCCGTGGATCTTACCCCACACCACATCACCCACGGCAACTGCATGTCCTTCCTCAGTTACACATTTGGTCATACTACGAGTGTGAAGCCGCACTGTCAGCGGAGGGACTGTCTTATTCTCATCTCGAGACGAAGATGAAACAGCAATGTCTTCTCCAGGAGCAAAGTCACACAGCTCTGGTGATGTTCCATCTGAACTAAAGGACTTTGACTCATCTAAACTATCACTGCTACAGACTGACAAGCTGGAGGAGTCTGCCTTCCTCTTCCGGAAATTAATTAGAAGGGTAAGGTCCCCATGCCTCTCCAGCTCCTCACCTTCCCCTGAACTCCCTGATGACAGTTCCAATGAGCTTTTCTCTGCAGAGTCTTCTGAATGTCCCAAAGCAGCACCCTGAACTCTGGAGCTCCGCCTGTGCCCCCCATCCACCAGCTCTGCCTCGTAAACCGACAGACTGTCCTCTCCACTTGCCCTTGGTCTCAGTCGAATCTTTGGGGATGTAATTTCCCGTTCAGAGGGCAGAGGTCTCGTCAATTTGATTTTCGGAACAGCCGAAGCAGTGCTGGTTCCTGATCTGTCGAGCTGTTCGGGGCTCTCGTCATGAGTCGCAAGCCCATTCTGCATCAACTGCTTGGGGCAAAAAGGTTTGACTGAGCCATGCACCCTGGAGGGGATCTTCATTACTTCACCTGTACCCTGTGGTGTGCTATATGAGATCTTGATGACTGGACTGTGAGGAACTATCTCAGGAAACTTTTCCTCCTCCCTCTTGTCCTTCCTACACCTTTTATTCTCATAGTTTGTAGTTTCATCGCGTTTTTTGGGGTCTTTCATAATGTCAGCATCGTCTTTCTTGACCGTTTTGGATGACTGCCCATCTCGACTGTCCTCATCGCTATTCAACGTGTTCTTGCACTTTTCACATAGCACCTGTCGAGGGCGGAGTCTGATGGTGCTCATGGTCATCCTGCCTGTCTCACGGCTCCGCCTCTTTTTTCGCTTAATTAAACGTGGTGGGGGCTGAGGGACCCACTGGCCATAGCTGTGCCGTACCCACAAGGGCTGAGGAAATGGGGCTCCTTCAAAATAAGGGGGATAAGGAAGCTGGCCTGTGGGTACTGGACAAGGCGCAGGAACGTGGACTGGGGCACTTTCAGGACCTGATCCAGGCTCTCCGTCTGGTAAAGTATTTTCATCCCTAGGTTGCTGCTCTGGTTGGCTAGATAGCTTCCAACAAGGGTCCTCGGTTACGACGTCACTGCTGGACTTTTGAAGAGGCGAGTCTTCTTGCTTGGATGTGATATCTTGGAGACAAAACAAGCCAGTCCTGTTAAAAAAAAAGAGGAGGGTGCTTAAGTTAAAAAAAAAAAAAAAACCTTTGAACTAGTATTTATTTCAACTAATTCATACAGAAATTCAGCCTTCACGCAAATCAATTTTCTCCCCCGCAGAATAAGTAACACGACCACCATTTGTCAGGAATGATGGAAACTTCTAGCAAAAACTCAAAGTGTAGTACGTAAGCAGTATTTGGAGAAATTCCAAAACATCCCAAGTGAGCAGCAGCTGAAAACGCTTTATGCAAATATTTTGGCATTTCTCAACCCTGAAAACAACCTTACTGCATTTAGTTGAACCTGATGTATGCAATGACATAAAAAATTATGTTCTATTATGGCACTGCATTACCTGTAGAATCAGCATCAGAAACAGTTAATTATACCAAAATCCATCAAGATACATTGACTTGGATGGAATTTTGCTGGAGCACAAAATGTATGGAAATGATATTGAAACAAATGTAAGCTTTTTGTATAGAATAGACAAACAGGTTCAAACAGTATACATGTGAGGGTGCTGGAGTACCATAAAAGACTACATTTATGCAGAAAGAATTCTAACATTTATATAAAGTACTAAAAAGAATATGAAAAATTCTAGTTGGTAGTATGACAATTTCCCTAGATGCGAGTAGAAAACTAAATATGCAAGTTTATGTGTCTGCAAAACATATGTCAATGTACCTTTCACAGACAAGTGTAAGCATGCTTTGGCAGCACTTGTTAGACTGGTTTGGTGGTTTTACGACTTTGTGGGAGGCTGCAGCAAACAGTACCAATCCGACCCTCCTATTTGTCTTTTAAAGTTATAATAATTCGCAAAGTATATAAATTGCTGATGGCCGACCCGACTGCAGCAATGCACCAAAACTGTCAAAGACCTATCCCCATAAATGTTACTTGGGTTAGATGGTAATAATCAAAAACAAAATGACAAATCGATGGATTTGGTTTTCCTCAGGGCTATGTAAATCTACAATGTGGAATGACCACTGATTTAGAATGTGATTAGCCTTCAAATTCAGCTATTGACTCACTTTTAAAAATAACCACATGTCCAAAGCTATAACAGAAAAAAATCTTAGATTTCCCTGCTGCAGGTCACCTGAACACATACTGTTCAAGCAAACAGACTGCTAGAGTGGGGGCTGGGACACTTAGCTGCCAAGGCATTGTGTGCCTCTTGCTACAAAAAAGAACTGCACACTCAATGTGGACGTTTTCTACTCCCTCATCACTAAACTTCCCTCTTCAAAATACTGACACCATATTGGCCCAGCCACCATACTAAAAAGAGATAGAACACTTGAAATGACAGCTGAGGCCCAGCATAGTAGTATTTCTATTTTGTCAGACTGTTCAGACAAAAGGCTACAGGATGCCCCTGGAACCCCCTCCATCTTTCCAAACAAAACAACCCCATGAATCACTTGAAATCCAAAGAAACCGACAGAGCTGACTTTATATCAACATCGCTATTTATGTACTTGTGTATAGCAGTTAATGAGGTACATTGTGGGTTGTACCAAAGTGCCGTAGACATTTTATATATAGTTATGAAATATAAAACTTGTGTCGCATATCCTTTGTATATACTTAAGGCCAAAAAAGAAAGAAAAGAATCTGGACTGTTAGTTTATAATATAAAAGGATGCAAAAATACAAGCACATCACAGTTGACAAGAAAGGAATGGTTGCCACCATGAAAAATTCAATAAAGGATAATGAAAAACATTTTGAAACTTAAGACATTATTAATTACTGCAACACTGACCTTTTAAAGCCTGACCCCATGCACCATTGCTCTGTTCCTTTTGTATGTGCAGTATAACTGATGGTAAAGCAGCTAATCTCATTCAGGCTACATTGGTATACTAGTGCAACAAGGAAATTACATGTATTTAAACCACCAGGGAATGCAGGTTTAGTAAGACATCCTTCGTAAATTAGTATCAATAAATGTTACTCTACACTTTAACCTATACCCTTGCACTGGCAAAATAAGACCCCTCCATTCCCCTATACCTTAAAATTGAACCAACACCTATCCAAATTATTAGATAAAGCTTTTACTTAAGATAATGTAGCTGTTTTTTATATTATGTATAGTGTACCTGTGGTGATCGACATACTTTACATTTTTACATCGCACCCCCAAACCCCCGCCCCCATCACGCATGGTTTAGGAATTTGCTTTGCACAATGTGAAAAAGAGAGAAATGTCAAAACGCCCCAAAACTCACCTGAGTAGCCTTTTCCCATATAATTTAGAATATTACAATATTTTAGTTTAAGTGAACAATGAACAAACGACACAAATGATTTAGCTAAGCTACAGCTGAGACTGTTTAATCCACCCTTAGCAAGCTTGATGCATAAAAATCAGAAACACAAAAAACTCTGTAGTCGTTTCTTTAACAAAATGTGAATTACACACCGACCGTAGAGAAGATTTTAATCGTCAGAATTCATCACATTTGCCAACTCGACCATTTTTTTGACCTAGGTTATGTCCAATTTCAACCATGAGCTAATTGTGGCTTTATATAAAAAAAAAACAACATATATACTTCAGTAACAACTTGTTAAGTATACATTTAAAGAATCAGCTGCTGCCAACCGTTAAAATATATAATAGATTAAAATTATTTAGTTTCGGCTGGTTAAGGCCTAGTGCTAGCATCCTGCACCGTCCTCCCTTTGTATAAGTACAGGCCGACAAACTGGCTCCAATTTACTATATTGCTTATAAATCGGCTGCAAATCACTTACTTTTTGTTGCAATCGAGTAATATCCCCGTGTAGCTTCTCTCCCGGTAGCTAAGAGTCACAACCAGCGTGTCGTTAATGATCTGATCGATGGTGACCGGAATCCGGGAGCCGGCCCGCAGCTCCTCCGCCACAGCCTCCATCTTGCCCGGGTGAGTGCTCCGACTTGGCGCTGCTCGATCCCGGCTGCAAGAGCCACGTCGCCTCGGCCTAAGATCCTCCTCTCTCCTACTTCCAAACACGGGGAGGCTACACCAGGGCACAGAATGACGCCATCACCTCCACCGGAGCAATTACACCAAGACACTGAATGACGCCATCACCTCCACCGGCCCAGCTACAGCATGCAACTTTAAATTATTATAAAAGCTTATGGTTATACATTTAAATATCTAACGCAAACTAGAATGCAAGGAAATGCCTTATGACCAAATTCATATCATTAAAACAAAGCATCTTCGTTGTAAATGTAAAATTACATTGAAACAGGGCTGTCATTGGTGGCATCATGTAACGAGAGCAATTTTTTTTTGCAGTTAAAATAAAGTTTCCTCGATATTAAGCCACGATACTTCTGCCATGGGTGTCTCGTTTGAACACAATGCATTATATTCATTTGAGTCCGTGTTGCCAGGCGCCATATGCTTTATACGACTCATGGCGTTATTGAAAATGGATGTATCTACAGATGCGTCGTCCGCAATATATAATTACAACATGTTTACATTTTTGCATATTCAAACCCAGGGATTTTTATTTTAAGCACGACTAACGAGACCATTCGGTTTTAAGGATTTCAGATTGAAGATACTGAATTACAAAGTGGGCCCAACCTAACGCACACCATTTGTTTTTTTTTTTAATTATTTTTTTAAACACCATTGTAATCGTATAATGGCAAAGGAAGTCGTCAGTTAAACTACTCCAGTGTTATTAGGCTTTTAACTAAGTGTGTAATTGTCGGTCCGGCGACCATGACCAGCGGTAGATTGATGTTTGTATTTTTCTAGTGTTATGAACGTAATTCGAGACACGACCTCTTTCATGTGGTACAGTAATACTGAGAATTGCTGTTAAAATTAACATCTGTTTCCTATTAATTATTAGATTCACATCATTAACGTCGGTCAAAATTACTTCATTAGCTAATTTGTTCATGTATCCATGACTCCTCCTAAATCGTCAATTCAGTACCATGTCTCGCTGAACCCCTTCCCCCCACCCCCCCCAGCCCAGCTATTACAGTAGGCATATTAACGCATTAAGCACAACTTAGAGACACCAGTTCACCTAAAAGCCACTTTTACCCTGTAGAGGAAACCAAAGGATACGGGGAGAACATGAAAGCCCGACACCCACTGAGGGGTTGGGATTGGAGCCCCCCATCTGCAACTCCTATGCACCCAGCTACCTTGCCTTTCCGAAGGATAAACTGATTCCTGCGAAGAGGTGGAAGTCATTAATAATTATTTTTAAAAACTATGAGGTTATGTTGCAGAAGATACTGCATGGGGAATCGCAGGATGTTCCGGACAGCAGGCACCTAATAATATTCATAGGAATTACTTTATATCGTTCCTTACTTTGAAAGTAGAATAATCAAATCCAATGCAGCGTCATATATAGTCTTAGGGCACAACGACAAGAAAGTATACGACTTATTAAAAATAAAAACCCAATGCAAATGCATAGCCTTAATACAGAATGCTAAATAACAATGAAAGACTGCATAGTTAAAAAAACAAATAACTATTATTTTATCATTATTCATCATAATCACAAATTGCTAAAATACGATTAAACTGACTTTTTATTCACCGTGCTGCTGATTCGTTAATTGTGAGGAAACAAGAGCACCGCGCTTGGTTATAGAAACGCGGCCTACATGGCTTAGAGATTTCATTCCTCTTCTTGCATATGAATAATTAACGTTATGGAAGTGCACTTCACTTTGCCTACGATTGAAATGCTAATCACATTTGTATTAGGCCTAACCAATTAACATTTTGTAGTAGTTTATCTTCAAAATATGATAGGCCTACTTAATAATACCAAAATAACAAACGTTTCTAAATATTTTCGCTTTAAAACAATATATTACCCCCGGGTTCTGTAATGTAAATGTAGGAATAAAGAAACTTTTAAATATATTTGGTCCCTCTTTTTCTCTATTTTACCAGAGGCAACAGGAAAGACTACAAGGGGTCTGATTATATGCTATGCAGAGGGTCAGGCTTTTCTGATGTGAAAATTGCTTTTGTTGTAGATTATCCCATATTTCTCATTTTAGTTCTCCGTGCTGGACTTGTCTGAATTTTTTTCTCCTATAGCCTGTTTTTCTTATAATGTATGTGTATATTGTTCAAATTAAAATAAATAAGAAAAAAAAATCTGTCCACCCACCTGTCTTCTATACTGTTTATTGTGCAGGCCTACCTCGTTTTGGTGCAGTCTTATTTCCAGTGTTGGTATGCATTATAATATCCCAGATCCTTTTCAAATCTTAAGTACAGATGGAAAAAATCAAACTAGTTTATTGCAAAGTATCTTAACAAAGCTTCTATAGATGAATGAATTAAAACGTGGTTCCTTATAAAATCATCACCTTCATACAGAAATACCATTATGTAACTTTAGGTCAACCAGCAGATGTCGCAAAACTTTTTTGAATGAAATCCTGCGCTTATTCTTATACACTACAGCTGTTCAGTGTTTAAATATAGATGGAGCCCAGCGGAGCCCGAATCCGCATCCATATGTCCAAATTGCACCTTGCTGGAGCACAGCTCCCCTTCTTCAACGTTAACATTTTCTCTAAATGTCCCTAAGGTTAGTTTTGCCCTAAAGAATATGTTTTTTCTTCAGCTTTAATGTTCATTTTCATTAGTAACTGTGAGTAGACGACCATTTCTCCAGTGTATGAGACATTCCTACATGACGCCTTAATTTGTATTTGGTGTTTTGACATATTTCAGTTATTGTACTGCTGCCAAATCTGCACTTACTAGCTAGACTTTGCTAGAGGTAAGACTTGTGTAAGAGGCAATCTGTGAATAACGTGAGATTTTAATGCATTTTCACGGGGACACCACAGATGAATAAGCAAGAATATTAACAAAAATACCCGCCCCCCATCCTATACTTCTTTTTGCCCTCACAGCAGCCCCAATTCACTGTGGCATGGACTTAAGCTGTTGTTTCACAGAGATTCTGATCCATGCTGACTGTATTGCTACCACCGTTGGATTGGTAGTGGATCCTCTCCACTGCGTCTCTCTTAGCAAGTGGAAACGCGATGAGAATGAATGTGGATTGGTGTTGACAGCATGCTGGAGCAGGCTGGATAGGTTGCAATCCTTCTCAAGGGTAGCAAAGATATTAGCATGGAAGAGCAGCAATATCTTCACTTTCCTTAATAGGTCTGCTGTCATCTTGATGATGTGCTTGTGTTGCCGTCCCTTATTGTGCACCACTAGCCAGTCCTTACACTTGGCCTGTTGTCTACTCTTGTAGTTTGGGGTGCAAGCAACTGCACCCACTAGCGTGGCGGGGGGCCCCTTCCTTGAGTGAATATGCTATGCTTGTTGAGGATGGAGATTGCCACCCAAGTGGCTCATGTCTTCTCCCTTCTGGTGCTGAATACCACAATCTTCCTCAGCCACTCTCTCAGGTCCAGCAGGTCCATCTCCACAATACATGAGTCCTGGATATATACCGGCCAGAACTCATGTTGAAGATGGAGGCACCATTTACTCAGGGTGAGCACCACAACAGAACACAGCTTCGCACAGGTACAGAAGTAGAGGTACATTGGAATGATTGCATGACTCCCTGCCATCAGGTAAAAAAAAACAAAAAAAACAAAGAACCTCAGAATAAACATGACACGAGCATAACAAAACTGTAACATATAACAGGGCTATGACATTCTGGACAGTTACATTCATATACCTTCAGTTTTTTTTCCAATAAATTTAAATTATCAAATAGACAAAAAATGATAAGCAAGGTGTTTGTGTAATAAATAGATAAAGTGTCTCAAGTAGTTGGCAAAGTGAGTCTAGTTTAACATTGATATTCGGATGATACACCTTTCTTGATCCTGATGGGGAAATTGTCTTCTTGCCTCCCCCAACCCTGCTCTCCGTGAGAGCAAGCTTGGCTGTGAAGGGCAGCAACCTTGAGGGGCACTAACAAGTTAAGGGCCTTGCTCAAGGGCCCACAGACATGCCAAGGTTGGGCTTGAACCAGCAACTTTCTGATCACAGGTGCTTAATCTGCTGAGCTACACTCTGTCCTCAGTGAAGGTTCTTCTCACCATCCTGAATTTCCTTTAACAACCTACCTGATTACTGCTGGAAAGAAGCTGTTGTGGAAGTGCATTTTTCCTGAAACATAGTTGTTACATGCTAGCTGAGATGCACTGGGACCTGGTGTGTACTGAAGCACTTCTGGACATGAATGTGGCAAGCTGGTGGCAGTCTACCATCTAACAGGGCCTATTCAGCACTTCACTGGACTAGCCACCATGCTGTCATCTTCAGCTGAACCTCATACATCTCCCGGGGGCCCTCCTGTACAGTGTTGTATCAGCACCAGTTTTCTGGCCCGTGGCCTATCTGTAATGCTTCACTGGCACGGTCCACCTGGAATACTGGCAGTCTCTCAACTCTGGTCAGGTGTCTTTCTCAAGCTACTAATCTCTCCACCAGAGCTCTGTGAGTTTTCACTGTCTGCTGATTGAAGAGATTTGGACATGGCTTCCCCTTGTGGAGGTAAAAAACCTCTACTGGCTATCATTTCTCTAAATTCTGTTCAGCGCCAGGTATGAAGCAAATTTACCTGGCATGACTTGAGTAAGATAAAATTTAATTATTAGAGCAGGGTGCGGCCAGAGTTGACCGCAAAGGAACAGAGTATTCCTGTTCCTAAGAGGTGAACCCCTGAACAAAGAAAGGCTTGATTCTTATACATTTCTGTAACTCCCCTAAAGGGAAATCTTATACCCCATTGGTTAAGATGAAAAGCGTAATGGCTTCAGAGGTGATGATCTTATGCACCTCCATGGTCCTCTAGTTCCAGGGACAGACAGCTAGTCACCATCAGTTGCATTCCACCCTTGCTAGCCCTTCCCATACTTCTATTTAACTCATCTCATTCAATTAAGCAAATCAGATTAAACAAAGCACACGTATAAGATTATACAAGATTATCTTCCTCTGCAACATTGAGCAGCCTACATAATGTGTCTCATTCTCTCAGCTAGGCAAAGCAGGCTCCGATTATCTACACAAACAGGCAAACAGGCAGTTTCAGCTTCCAGTCACACGGTCAGCACATAACGTAAACATACACATACTTCTTTGCCTAAGGCCTAAGACATTGACAGCAATCCCACTATGCACCATTCCCTGGCTCTACTGGAATTTCTCTTCCACACCCTGATGCCTGGATATGTTTGAAGTGCGAGCTTTCATCCCATTTCTGAAACTAATGTGGTATCATGTGGGCAAAACCAAAAATATGGCTGCAGACACAGGTTGACGTCACATGCTTCACTGTTTATTTGAACTTGGCAGCACAATCTTCATGAAGAGAGTCCATTTTCCAAAGAGCTTCACTCTATAGTAGAAGCATAAATAATAACATAATGTACTTTAAATTTTGTGCACTCGATTTTATAGCTGGTGGTAAGTCTCTTTTTAAATAATCTGGCGCCACCTATCACTAATTGGATTTACAGAGAATGCAGTTAAGTACTGTACTTTCCTTGCACTGGTACGGACGGGAAATCTTTCTTGGTTTGCTCCGCATGAACGTCAGCACGAATGGTAAAACGGAGAAGGTTGTTTTTGGTCATGCCTTGTACAGCTTTTCGAGAAAGTCAGCTTCGTTGCCTTGAGACTGAAAAGAAGTATACTTATTTCACAGCAGTTTCAATTTAAGATGCATAGGAAATTGTTTCTATTTCTATATTAAGTATCTGCTGGAATAGCTGTACCGTTTTCTTTATTGTTGGTGTCTGAGGGAAAAGTATTTTGAAGATGGTGTTTAAGGAACACTAATTCAAACGTGCTCTGCATAGTATTGTCTCTTATTTACAAAGTGAGAAATGTTAAGCTCTCGAATTAATCTTTCATTGGGGCAAGTGGAAGAAAAGAATGGGAGCTAACAGTTCATCAAAGAGACCGGTCTTCGACGAAAAGGAAGACGGTAAGTGTGCAGTATGCCAGTACGGACTTGTCTTTTTCTTTTGATCAGCGCAAATTAAAAAATACTCCGTTGTTTGACGAAATATAGCTCACGCAGTGTTTTGCAAAATAGAACCGATCAGTTACATTGTAATCGTTTAAGAAATCGCAAGTACTGTAATATGCAATTGGTGTTTATACATGATCGAAGTAGGAGGAGCAACTCGCCAAACAAAAGCCATTGTAACGATTAATATTATTAGATGATTCCAAGATTGCTTTTCGCTTTTCATTCAGCAGTAAAAGGTTTTGTCTTTTCTAATGAATAGGATTAATGAACATTATATGAGCTAGCCGACTCATATTTAGTATATGATTGCTAGATGGAATCGAAAAGAATATTGGTATCAAATGCTGGTACCACCTATGCGTTGTATATGCTTTGTGTTCTACATCAATCATAAGTCATTATGGCGTTTTATTTGCTGTGTATTTTGCCAAATACCAGTGAAGTTCCAGAAACAAGTGTTGCAAAGCAATGGTAATAATGCGTATTGTTCATCAACTCACAAAATGAAGAGTTTCCCTTTAACTAATATCTTGTTTGTATTTGTATTAGACGTTTCCAGATGCTTTTGGAATGGAGACGAAGGTTTATATTTTATTTCAATCTTATATACTGTCTTATGTGTTATATACAGTTAACTTATATATTACTTAACTTATATATTTAAAAATCCGTTTAAAACTAGGCAAGCTAGTCCACTGAAGATTGATAATTTTTGGGAAAATGTAGTCTAAATGAGAAAATTATATATTTAGATATAGTAGGCAAAATCAAACTTGTAGGAACATTCCCATCAACGACCAAAAATGGTTATTAAACTTTGCAAAGGAACTGTTAAATACATTTCCCTCTGCTCTCAGTGTGAGCAGTTTGCATGTTCTCCCTGTGTTGTGTGAGACATACAGTTTGTTTCATCAGTGTCTGAAATGCCTGTAGTGCATAATAGTGTATGTGCCTTGCGATGGACTGGCTTCCTGTCCAAGACGTTCCACAGCTTTATGCCTTATACAGCCTTGCACAACGTTATTATTAAAGACCACAACATCTAACCACTTATCCTGGTCAGGGTCACATGACCCAGATGGCCATGAGGCTAGGCTACACCCTCTACAGGATGCCAGTTGCAAAATAGATTCTGAATAATTTAATTTATCTTAATTTAACTTTTTGGAATATATGTATAATTTGAATTTGCAGATGGATGACTGTTACAGTGCTGTTGTACAGAGAAAATACTGAATGCTTAAAGAGCATACAGAGTAACAAGCCCAATAATGATGTATAAATGCGTTAATATGAAACAGATATGAAGGAAACTTGGTTCCTTCATATTCCAATTGTTTGACTAAATTAAGAGCTGGTGTATTTAACACATTTCCATATGTTGGTCTATTTCAGGTGTTAACATGATCACTTATCAGATGTTCTTACCTCATACCTCAATAGTTGTTCAGAAATGAAGAAATTAACACCAACTCCAGCTCTTTGTGTGATGCTATAACACATCTTTTTCATGTATCTGTCCATCTCCTCTCATAGACTATAAAAAGGCATTTCAGGTGAATTGGTGTCTTTCTGTTTATTCGTATTGTGTATCTGTGATGGACCGGAATTCAGTCTACTGTGCCCCAAAAAGTGTTTCAGGCACTGTTGTAATTATGAATATCAGCACTGACAGAAAACTTCCCATCTACAGCATGTGTGTCATACCTCAGAAAATGGCAGTCAGTGTAGGGTATTGCTTCATAGGTACAAAATACTAAATGTCTGTCTCTACTTCTGGAACTTCAGTAATTACCTGTTTATACCTTTAGCTTACCCCAGGTGTGTTTTTAGATATTGCAGTAAAAGTTTGCATTTTTGATTCATTTTTCATGAAATCTCTAGACTGTATTGTATTTTCAAAGTTGTTTTAATTGCTTTAACGTACACTAACCTTAATTATTTACAGTCATCAGTAATTGTAGTGGTTAAGGAGGTTAAATGTCTACTTCCTGGAAGGCATTATGAACATGATACAGAAATGGAAATGAATTAAGATGAGAGCTGGTGTGAAAAGGATATGTCTTTGACACATTATATTACATTTTGTCTGATGTATAATTATAATAATTATATTATTACTAATATGCAATATGGCTGTACTTTCTGAAATTATTTTGTAAGCATGTTTGCCTCTAATCCATATGACTTCTGCACTAAAAGCATTTTTGGCAAGGAAGGACTTCAGAGTACAAGGACAAGATAGAATCTCCAAGGCAGGGCACGATAAGGCAGTGAGACAGGACAGGGCAGTGTAGAACAGAATGAGACAATGAACTATACAATGAAATTTTCCCTTTTTTGGCTCCTGTACCAATATACATTGCCTGGCCAAAAAGGAAGTCACCATTTGAATTTAAATCAGCAAATACTGTACGTAACCCGTTTGATCCCAAATTTTTCTCTGCAAAATAAGTGCATGCATTTCTCTCTTTAGACCTCCTTAACATATAATATGTATGAATTTCTTTCATTTCATGTTGGTTATGTTAGTAACAATTGTTGCTTGTGGGATGAAATGGGGGGCGGCACGGTGGCGCAGTGGGTAGCACTTCCGCCTCACACCTCTGGGACCAGGGTTCGAATCCGGCCCAGT
>JAODKL010000062.1:10514431-10529055 GCA_026780765.1 Petrocephalus schoutedeni | reverse complement strand
CGTACACAGATTTCTGGTTTTGTCCGTACGGCAAGTTTTAGTGTGGATTCCACGCACGCCGTTATACATGAGGCCCCAGGACTGGAGGTTTCAGTTTATTTGTTCTTCTTGTGTCCTTTGATTTTTTTAGAACATGCAGTTGTACTAATAGTATATTGTGAATATATACCCAAACAGTAGTATGAAACACCATGCAATATGGATTGCACGGCATCCTGTATTGCCCTGTCTTGTGCTCTATGCTACATGTAACTGAGAAAGCTCCCCCACCGACCCACCCACGCCTCAGAATACTATACATGATGAGTGGTTGGAAGATGGGCGTATGGATCAATCAATTACCTCTCACCGGCCTTTCATCAGTGCACTGATTCTGCGGTCTTGTTAATGGTTTTTCAGAAAACACTAAAAATGAATGAATGAATGAATGAATGAATGAATTGAAAACTGAAAACCAAAGAGCGCTGTAAAGAGCAAGACAACTTGCTACAATTGCTTACAGGACAAATTTTGTAGAACAATTACACAGACATTTCAAATAATTATTTGCCCATGCATTATGGTGTGAAATTAGAGGTGTTATGCAGTGAAAGGTTTAGCTTAATTTTATGACTGTAATGAAGTGTACCTCTGGAAATGTAGGTCTTGTTTTCCTCGGTCTCTTCAGTGACAGCAGAAGGTCTAGGGATAGGTGCTGGTGGGCGACTGATAATCTCTGGGATATGGTCTGGGGCACGCTCATCTACAGTGTCATAAATTTCATCAGCAGGACAAAAGTTATAAGGGTCTTCCTCTTCCTTTTCACTTGCTATATTTTCATTTCCCTCATATGTTTCTTCTTTGTTAGTTTCCTCCTCCAGGTTAAAGAATTTCTCAGTCTCGTTTGTCGTCCCAGCTGCAGATTTTAAATTAAATGTTACATTATGTCAAATCGCAACCATTATTATTGCAGGTGTTTTTAACCATATATTGATCAATAAATACCATAGAATGGTAAATTTTTACATTTAAATTACTTTTACCTTGAAAAAATGAACGCAACATGGCCTCCTCAGGATTGAGAGACTGCCTCAGTGCTTTTTCCATGTCTTCATCTGCAATGGAAGTAGCACCTTATTAGATTATTAAATTATCACTAAAATAAAATAATAACTTGCAAATTTCTGAGACTAACAACCATGGAAAAATATTTAATTAAAATACTGTCAGAGTGAATTGAAAGCTGAAATAAGGGCATCCGAAAGAAAATATGCCTTACTGATGTATATCTGTAATTTACCTCATTGTGTATAATAATGAGGAGTTTCCTCCGGATCAATAAAGTTTTCTGATTCTGATAATGATACTTTCTAAACAGTAGCAGCCAAAGGTCTGAATTCTTGGATGAAAATGCTGAAATGTTCTTGATATGTTCATTTATTATAAGTATGTGGGGAGCCAAATTCCTGGCATAATGTTTTTGTGCAGTGCAACTTCAAAAATACATCTCATAAAAAACGACTTACATACGTCTTGGATGCAATCTGGGTCCAGCTCCAACATTGTTTCATAAATGTCTTCCTTACACTCAGTGTTCGGTGTTAAGCTATCTGGAGATGTTTTGGACATGTGTTCATATACGTCTTCATTTTCCTCTTCTGCGATGCTTTCCTTTAAGTGACACTTGAGCGTGCCTGCAGATTCCTGTTTAATATGTTGAGATAAAATTAATTATTGTTTATCTTGTTTTGAAAGCATGATCTACATTCTTTTTGGTTATGAGCCAGGTTCTCAACCACCTGTACTCATTGGCAGTGAAAAAACGTTTGATTACTTACAACATACTTGTCCATAAACTGTCTAAGGTCTAAAAATCCATTTTTCTCAGCAATGTTATTTGGATAATCACCATGCTTGTTCACCACACTGTATGCCTGCAAAGCACCAGGGCATTGCAGTAGAAGGGTCATAAGATTCTTTAGCCCATACTTTGCAGCAAAATGTAATAATGTGGGCAACTCTTCATTTCGTTGATCTATCAAATATATATAAATTAAGAAATAAATCAATTATTTGATTATTTTTAACCCCATTTAAAAGTCTCTCTAAACATCCATTATATATACCTGTACTCTTAGTTGCAAGCCTATCTGAAAGTATAGGTCTTAAGCACACACACGCACACACACGCACACACAAAATATGTGCAATTAGAAACAGCAATTCTGCTAAACACATGCTTTTTGAATGCAAAGTAAAATTACAAGTGGAAACCAGATTTAACTTGATTCAGTATTTAGCCAGTAAAATAACCATAAAACAACACACTTAATGTATAATCCAAAGGTTACCATACACTAGTAGTTTTGAGAGACACAAATGTAAAATAAAACAGTCATGGCACCTCACTGATATTGATATTTTGTCTGCACATGAGCTTTTAAGTACCATAGTACTTACAAGCAGACATATTTTCTTCTTCAAGCTGGTTAATTCCAAAGATTTCAAAACAACTTGCTGGCATTTTGTTTTTAATTAAATCAGCCAGTAACTTATCCAGAGATTCTCTGCAGTTGGATGTGATTTTGAAAGCCTGAATATATATCATAAATAAGATAACATCAATTTAGACACACAATGTATTTCTTAATAAAAAATGTCATACACACACTGTTTTGGGGAAGTTACTCACAAAAGTAATCCATTGCAAGTTCAGGTCCAGAAAGTACAAATCCAATCGAAGGTTTTGTTTCAACCTCTTAATGTGTCTCTTAATACTCAACTGGTTGGTTAAAACAAAACCTAGGAAATAGAATTCTACTTCCCGGACCTCAACTTGTCTGTGATGGATTACTTTTTTGAGTAATTTCTTTTGTGAGTAACTGCGTGTACACAGTGCTGGAAAGAAATTATAGTAAATAGAGTGAATTAAAAACACTACATCCTGGGAAGACAACCCTAATCCTGGGGTACCGGTATTCACCAGATTTTCTATCCTTACTGATGAGTTACTATCTGCCTGAGATCGGGTAGGATAGAAAACGTGCCGGATCAGGGTTTTCTACCCCTGCACTGTACTGATATTCAAATATTAAAATATTTTAATTGTTTTGTATATAGTATGGTGAAACATTTATTTCTTTTACCTGACTGAAAAAATCCAAGGGATTTGTTATGCTTTCCAGATACCTGCTGACTTCCTCCATGCCAGTGAAGTATATCACAGTCTTTGAGCAGACAACCAAGTCATTGCTATAGAGAGTAACCAAAACACTTCCTGAAGGCATGTCTAGAATAATGATTAGAGGCACAGTTTAAAGAAAGCATCTAAACTGATGACATCTATAGATATGAAAATTTATAGCACAATCACTTCATTAAAAGTCATACATTGTTAATTTACTTTACACAAAAGGAATGAAATGATAGTTTTGAGCTTAATGTGACATTCAGATGTTCCTCTTTGGCTCTTACCAGGTGACATAACGCTCACAGTGTATTCATTTTCAATTGTCCCTGGCTCTCTTTTGGCACCAAGTTCTTCACAGGAGAATTCCACTGCAGTTTCTGCTTGAGCGTCCAACTTACATTTCAGGAGGATGTAAATAGTCACTTTGGTCTATAACATCACACACAAAACATTTTTTTTTCCATTTACACAATTGGACATTTGTTTTAGGCATTTGGATATGGATGGTAGGGACATATCCCAACCAATACTGTACTTCCTCTACTAACCGTATGCCTTTTTAAACTCTTTGATTACTCTTACATTTTACTTCTGGCCCTTGAATAGTCTTATGGGGTTCATACATGCTTGTTTCTGGGCATTCACTAGAAGCTTAGCACGACTGCACTTATGTCTAGTTGCTTGATAGCATGCATCGCAATGCGCTATTTGGCTTGCTTGTACATTGCATTGAACAAAAATAAAAATGTCAAAACCAAAATTGCACCCTTGGTTTAAGGCCATTGTTCTCAACTGGGGGTACGTGCTAACAGTAAAAATTTCTGAATGGGGGGGGGGGGGGGGGGGGGACTTGTCGTTCAACACTGCACAACACTGCGCACTTCGCAACCCAATGACAAGTTCTGTGACAAACTTTTGGGCTGCAACCCACCAGTCCAGAAACACTGGTTTAAGATAGCAAAATTTTTGATATTTGACACTATTACAAGAGACCATCAAAATGGAAAATTACCACTTCTATTTCCTTTGCTGCATAATAAATAAATTAAAAGAATGATCTAAAGCTTCACTTTACTCAAACACAAAACTACAAAGACCACAACTGCCGAAATGTCAAAACTGTCCAGATAATTCAGACTAGACTTCTAAAATCATTGTTAACTGCTTGCTAGTAGGCAAAAAGTCAAATTCACTTTTTCCTTCCTTATAAGGTATATTTGTAATTTTATTTATAAGAAATTGAAGCATAAGAATTTCAGAGTTCTGCTGCATACGCAGGAAATGCCATGTGTGCTGGTTCTTAATTGTTTCCTCTTTGCAAAGCTAGTTTCTGAGTAGTCAGTGCTGACAGTACTGGGGTCATTAACATTTAGATACACAAATGAACTGCTGGTTCGAACCCCAGTTCCGATTGCATGGAAGTAACGGACGACAAAAATCTTAGAATAAGCAGAATCTAAGTCACTAAACTATATAACAAACAGAGAACAAACCAGGACTGACAAAACCAATTCAAATTGTTAAAACATATAGAGCTAGGAAATCAAGACACCATAAATCATTGCAGCAGCACAAAATAGAAATTAATTGGACTAATAATTGATTGCAGGTTTGCCAACTATAGATGGGAAAGATCAGGAGGTGGAGATACCATTTTATATATTCCATTTTATGCACATAACTTATTACTAAAATGCACTGAGCAGGATTTATATTTATTTCTTCAGACATTTATTTATTTACTCACTATAATCTTTTAAATATGTTCTTACCCCACAAAGAATTCTGTCCGGCTGGACTGTGAGACAGACATTCTCATCATTAACTAGCGGTGTCCGGACATCCTGATTGTTTTCACAGTCTTCTTGAGGTAGTTGCATTGCCTGCGGATACTCCTCTATTGATTCTGATGGTTCACCTTCACCTTCTTCACTCCAGGCAATTTGTGTATTTTCATCGGTTTCTGCTTCCGTTTCAGTTTCATTCGTTGTCACATCATCACCAGCTGTTTAACAAATTTGACACAAAACCCCATCATTTGAGTGTTTACAGGAACATTTTTCAAAATACTTGTTATGGATGAAGGGCATAAATGAATCCCAGTTATTCAGTAGACAAAAATAATGCTTCAGTCCCTCACAGGGCACACATGGTTAATTCAGTCCTCCGTTATTGGGCGCCAGCAGCACAAGTTTGCGTAATTTAGTGTCAGGTAAATACAGGCAGGCGGTCAGATGGGCAGCTATACTGGCTTAGACAGCAGGCAAGTAGGCAAGGTGAGACAGTCATGGGGCAGGCAAAAATCAGCCAGGCAGGTGGGCAGGCAGGATACTTCCTGATTTCTGAACCTCGGAATGGTTCAACACCGTAGCGTGAAGGAGGAGATAAGGGAACAGAAAAGTGACAATGCAAGAAAGCAGGGTACATGCAATAAAGAAGTTGTGGCAGGTCTCACAACAGTTTTAATAGGAAGGAGGGGCAGGTAGGAACACAGACATGAGGAACCTGTCTATGCTAGCAACAAGAGCAAGAGTTAGAGAACTGACAGCTCAGTTTTAACCGACTTGCCAGTCCGTCACAAGGCAAATACACACGCACACATACACACAATCATTTTAGATGCACCAGTTAGTAGTTCCTAGAGTACAATCTCAAATAGAACTGTGGTGTAGCAACATTCTTGCATTAGGTCAGGGGTAGCCAATCTTATTCACAAAGGGCTGGTGTGTATGCAGGTTTTTGGAATAACTTTTAGGTCAGCTGTTCAAACCCAGGTGTGAGGACTCTTCAGCCAATCAGTCCTCCAATTAGGGAATCTAATTAGGGAGTTGCAGTGAAAACCCACACACAGCGGCCCTTTCTGGGTAAGATTGGCCACCCCTACATTAGGTGTTTGGTTTAAGCTAAATATTAAAGAAGGCAAAGCAGTAGATTACACCTGGTTATTATTGTATAATATTGAGAAATAGTAAAACAGAAGACAGCCAATTCCACAATGTACTGAACATATTTAAAAATGCACTTTAAGTATTCACTTTATGGTGGTTTTGAACAGGTTAATAGTAACAGTTTTTCTTTTCTTCTTTCCAGGACAACGATATCTGAAATGAATGAAAATGAAAAAAATACATACATACCATCAAAAAGAGATTCAAGAACAGTAGAAATGTATATTGCTGGGTCATCATCTGGGTAGAGTTTCCTCCAGATATGCCAGTGTCCAAAATGCTCATTTAGCATCTCGTTTTCTGACACCCCACAGAACAGCAAAACCATTTTATTAGGAGGGTGAAAAGCTTTCTTATAAGTCTCAAGCACACCTGGGTTAAACTGCAAGTTCAAAAAATCCACAGATAGCAAAAGCACAATACATCTGCTGCCATTAAAAATGGCAAGCTCATCCTCTTGCAAAGAAACACTGGCATCGACTGGATACAAAAGGATCGAGTTGCTAGGAAACTTCTGAGAAGAGCTTAGGACATTTTCAAGATATCCGGCCCATTCTTCAGCCTCACTTGTGTAGACAATCAACACTTGGTAGCTGTATGTGGAAATAGTTGGAGCGATAACTGAAAAACAAAACAATTTGATCATATTGATTTACTGTAACAAAGCACATGCACATATATTTAATCAAAAATATTTTTCTCCAAACATTTCACTGTACCATTAATAAATAGAGAAACATATTATTATGAGGAAAGAGAAAACAGAGAATATTTATCTGAGCTCCATAGGAGCACATCAGCCATTCCATATATTTATTATTATATAATAGAATTTAATACATTTTTATTTATCAACTGAATCAATCAGTCACTCAATCAGTTACTTAATTGAATTAGTTAACTCAATGAGGTAGTGATTAGCCAAACAAGGTGGGGTAATAGTCAAGTCAAAAAATAAAGATATAGTGGATGGTTGCTGAAAATACTGGGGAGATCTTAGGTTTTAAAATAGCTAAGCTGACAGACTTTACCAGACCCTGTGAAGATCATTTAAACATCATTTTCACTGACCACCTAAGACTTTTACACAGTACTTGTGTGCATGTTTAGATATATGGCGTCGCTAGGCTTGTCACCAAAACTTAGGTAATCACATTGTAACTGTAAAGTGGTTAAACAATGATTGGGTGCATTTGTGTCATGTGCTGCTGGAAATTAACAGTAGTGGCTGTCAATGAGAAGAGAAATGCTCATCTTATAATGAGGTCTCCTTTGTTTGGTAGAAGGCCATATGCGTCGCCACACACCACCAAATGACAAACCACGCGAGGGACAATGTATATATATATATTTATATATATATAACACATTCATTCACCTTCTAATGGCTTATCCAGAAAATGTTGTGAACATATTAAATATTGTTCAAATAAAATGTGTAATGCTTTGTGTAACAAGAATTCCAAATATTATGTGTTGCCAATAAAGTATCATTTTAAGTTATTTATGTTAGTGTGTGTGATTCGATGTGCCATTCAATGGAGTGGTATCATGTCCAAGGTGTGCAACTGCCTTTCACACCCTACGCTGCATTGGATAGGATAACAGGTTGTAAGAAAGAAACAAAACAAAAGTAACATCTGCAACACCACTTTCAACAGGGCACAAATGATGTCACTTTCTAATTGCACATGACCACTGTAGTAGAAACAGTAATCAAGTAATCAAACTAAGCCATGAACACTCTAAGAAATGCAGAAGTTGTATTAAAGTTGTATTATGTCATTGTATTAAAGTATTGTGTTTTTTTCATCTAACAAGATGTACAGTTTAATTTGTCCTCTGTCTTCGCAGAACATTTAGTTATTTGGTAGGTAAAACCCATGCAATGTGATTGATTGATTGATAGATAGATAGATAGATAGATAGATAGATGGATGGATGGATGGATGGATGCAAGATGCTTGTCATTCAGTCCTGGAAATCCAGCCCTTTGCTGATATTGTGTAGAGAAAATGTAATCTATAATAGCTAATTATCCTCAAATCACTATTGTGCTCCTGAACTTCAAAATGTGTTTTTGTAACAACTGGTATACTTTCTGGGACTTGCTTGGTTTCTCCAAGAGGGGGTTCTCCATCTTAACCGGAGATGGTTATCAAGAAAAATTACTGGGCTGACACTGGGCTAAAACCACCTAGGCCAAATCCATGTTATCGTATAATGAAGGTTTCATCTGCAAATCTCCCACCTACCACCAATATCAATGATCTACTAAATTTTTAACAATAAGTATTAGTGACCGTTAGTATCTGTAACCATTAAATACTGAAATTGCTGATCAAGATAGCACTGTCTTTGCAACTTCCGCTTAGTTTGTGAGGAAGAACTAAGGTCATGAATTTCGAAAACTAAACCTACTACCCGTCCAGCGTACCCAAGTCCCACTAAACCGCTTATGAAATCTTTGTCAGTTCTCTCTAAGCTCTCATTCTCACCATTGTCAATATATGCCTGCACTCTGGATGTGTTCCAGGAGTGGTATAGCCCTGGGGTGGTTCTGGAGCCGATATGAGAGGCATAACGCAAAAATTATCATGGATCATAACTCACACTCACTGCTGGTGTAAGCCATGGTGTAGCCTTTGATGCAGTTGACCACACAATCATATTTTCCCTGAGAAAACATTACTTTAAGTTGCATAATTTCATTTCATATTTAATTTTTCTTTTCATTTGTAAACTGCATGTATATAGAAGACTGTTCCTGCCATCAAAAACAAGACACAAGTCAAAATTGGGGGATACTAAGTTATGCTGTATCTCATAATTTCAATTTAGTATATCATAATTATGCCTTAGTATCTCTTAATTTCGATATTTCATCATTTTAGCTTAGTAACTCACAGTTACTAAGCTGAGTTACTAAGCACAGTTGCTCACAGCTCACAATTACAGCTTTGTAACTCAATTATGACTTCTCATAATTCTCATAATCTCACAATTTCAAGTTAGTATCTCATAATTTTGACTTACTACCTCATAATTATGACTTGCGATCACATATTTCAATTTAGCATCTCAAATGCTTTTATGTTCCTACTGTACCAATACATCATGCCCCTTCACCTAAAGGTCCTAATGTAGACTAAAAGACTAAAATAACAAGAATGGTTTAAGAATTTTTGGGACAGAGAAAATATTTCCTGAACTAGCCTCCAAATTCTACCCCTAGGTATCAAATTTAGTTTCAAATTACTATTCCCCTTTGTTTGTTTTATGTACAAAGGATATTTTTTTTGTAAACCAACAAAGAAATGAATTACAATCAGGCCCAAAGCAATAACAGCCTTTTTATTTCTGACTTCTTGTTTAGAATATTCTGTTTTATGTATTATTGTGAGATGGTAATTAGCATTTTTGATGCAAATGTTTATCCACTCAATGTTATATGTTAAATGCACACTGACATACCACCTTGTAAGATATAATTTTGAATGTACTTATTTAGCAAATTTTTATATTACTTAAAAACGGACTGGTCTGGTATGTGCCAGTGTGATGAAATATGCCCAGGTCTTTTTACCAGGCTTATTTTTTAATATGAATATAGTAATGTTCCTTTGCTTTGGTTTCGTTACTCTTGCATCAGTACACAGAGAGTTGAACATACATAGGTTAAACTTAAAACTTCCATACATATTAAAAAGTCTCAAAAGGTGTTAAGGACATTACATTTTCAAATGATAGAGAAATGTAGTCTCTCAGTGAACTGAGAATTTAAGTATGAAAAATGATATGAAAGTTTGGGTGATATCCAACTTCCCCTTCTATCCTAGGTCAAAATAGCATTTACCATGAAATGACCGACTTCTCCTTATTTTAAATATTAACCTGTGTCCAAACATGATGTTTACTCTGAAGTTCCATTTAAAAATATGCTGCAAATGTTCTTCTGTTGTCTTTGATCTATTTTAGGTACACTTTGTCTAGGTACACAGTTTGGTGTATAAAGGTTTTGCATGTAATTAAGCCAAATGTTTCACTATCACCAAAACCCACAAGTTATAATTACCCAAATATAATGTTTTAGTACGTAACTGAATTTGCTTCTTAGATTCAAGAAATAATCATGGAGTTTTGCTTATCTTGGATGCTAATTGTGAAACAGTTTCTTAAAAATGAGCGAAGTACCACTGTATGCATCACACTATGCAATGTGTCAACTTAAACACCATTGCATGATATTAGCTGCAGTGTATTTAACTATATATTTTTTGGCCAATTAAAGAGAATTTAAGAACTGAACTTTTATAGCATGCATTATATTAATACTGATTCTAAATATTATATTCTCAGTAAAGTAAATATATTATTTGAGTTTTGATGGCTATTTACAGGCAGAGCAGTAAGCATGTCTACGCTGACAGAGTTGAGAAATTTTACATCCTGTTTTTGCTGACATGCGGGGGTTTTCCTTTAGTAAAAATATGCATTTTTGATTACATGCAAAGTAAATACAAACTTTTGTATTTACTTTTGTATTGTATTTAGCTTAAAGAATGCACAAAATCAACATAAAATAATGGTTATAATTAACCAGCTGTTGGTAAACAGAGCATTACTGCTTAAAATACAACTTTCTTTTGAAATTGAGGTTTGCCTTTGTATTGCAACAAAGCTGTATTTCACTTGCTTTAATATCAAAATAATAAAATGAAATGGAAGTAATACATATTACTCACATGATTCTGGCATCATGGTGCAGGGTTCATGCACCCATAGATCCACAGTGCAAAGTCAATTTCAGAGAATCTTAAGTGCCACTGGAAATATCCAAGTTTATTTAATACCAGCCTTTCAAAATTCAGGTTTTCAATATATACTGTTCAGAATATGGGCATCTAGTTAGTTCTAGTTAGCTTTTCTGTGAGAAACAGATCTTCACCCTCTGTCACCATCTCTTTCGCATAGTATTAATAGTAACCGCTTCCGGGAGTTGGCTGACAGCTTGTTACTTCCTGAAACACATCTTCTGTTCTGAGAAACAAACAGCTGTACAAGAGGTATATATATTTTACATAAATATAGCTAATTATCTTTAGCAACCCAGTCAAATCTAGACAATAAATCTTATAGATTTTATAACGTAAATTAACTGTACAAATGTAACATTAGTTGTTACATTTCTAAATATTACAAATGATAATATATAAGATAAACCCAGCAGTAAGGTGTAAGGTGTTGTAACTGCAGTGGTTAATCATTGGTATGTTCTAGTTTCATATCACTATTTCAAACATTGGACATTGGAAAACAGACTACTTTTCGCAACTCTTTTGAAAGAACAAAAAAAACATACAAATACAGTTCTACACTTCTAGTTCAACCAGACGAGGCCCCCCACGTGGTTGGCTTTAGTAATATTGAACTGAATGCCTTACAACAGCTATGACTTTGTTCTGGAGCTATGCAACTGCTGGGGCACTGGATAATTTTGTGGGAAGGATGGGATAACTGGATAACTGGGTCTTAACTGGATGGGCCCCAGTGCATGGACAGAAGAGAAGGCGGCAAAGTTTAGTAGTAAAGAAGTAACAGAGTAGTTGAGTAGTAAGAGGATAGTGGAACTAGAGCTTCCCACAGGAAGAGGAAACATAAAACAGGCCACTGTCAGCTCATTAAATCATTGAGAAATCCTTGATGTTTTAACAGGGTGACAAAATATCCGTATTCTTCCTCATGAATTTAAACATGACCTGGTAACATCACTGCTATCTGTGCTGTAGTACCCTCTAGTGCAGTTATGTGGGTACTGCCACATCTTCCTTTTTTCAAAACATTTTGGACACATCCAAAACAATGTAAACAGTATAGTATTAATTTATTCTAGATTAACTTATTATAGCAGCAAACCTTTGCCATTTAAAGTAACTATGACAGATCAAAATAGTTGGCAGTAAGGTGTGTCAGTGGTTGCACTGTTGCTTTATGGTGTTGGAAGCTTGAATCCCACCACTACTCTGTGTGTCAAGTTAGCATTTTGTTTTGTGCTGTGTAGGTCATCTCCCACAATGTGAAGACATATGGTACTACCTGGAATTATCCTTTTTTGGATCATTATCTCAAAAATTCCTATGGTTTTTAATATTTGCTTGTATTAATTAAGTAATCAATCTGTATGAGCCATGTTAGTTTGTTTCTTTTTGATTTGTCTTGCTCTGTCATGTGTCATGTGATCAGTGTGATTATAGGATAATCACCTGTTCAGCAGAATTGGGTGGAGGTGAGTGGGAAGGATTTTTTTATGGCAATTAAGTACCACTAATGAATGTAATATTATTGTATTATTTTTATACACTGTCAAATTTCTGTTTTGCATGCAAAGAATGTGAAGGAATCATGATAGCAATTTAAACTTTTGGATGGTTTTGGATATCATGTCTGACGTACATGTATGATATAAATGTCTGACAAAGTATTATGCAAGACAGAACCAAGACTCAAAAATACTTTTATTTGTGAATAGAGGTATCCTATAGGCTCCGGACCCCCCGCGACCCTGAACAGGAAAAAGTGGGTAGGAAAATGGATGGATGGATGGATAGAGGTATCCTCCACTTTATGAAAGATCGGTTTAATGCACTTTGCTTTTACGAAAGTCCTACATTAGCAGCTCTTTTGCTAATTGAAGGAAATCCAAAGAGGTTTTTGCTAATATGGGAAAAGGTGGAAGGAGAAGATTTAGCATTTAGCATTTATTTAGCCAATTACAGAGACACAGCCAAAGCCAGAGACACTGCATAATGACATTTCAGTTAACGACGGACCCAAAATGTTATAATAGAGTTGAAAAGCTCTTTTTGCCTAGCAATGTCATAGCGCAACACATTACTCACATGTTTGTAGGGATGTCAGTATAAACAAGCCTAGTGTGCTGCCAGTTGTATAAAAGCATAGCACATACAATTACGTACATGCAGTATATAATAACTGATAAATGTACAGCCATGAGCTGACTATGAGGTGTGAATGGTGTGTGTGACTGACCTGGCAGAAAGGTAGAGGTGTGAATGTCTAACTAACGTGGTGGTCAGCAGACCTACACATCACCACGGCAGGAACGAGACAAGGCAGGTGGAACAGGCGGAGGTTTGAAACACAGTGTGAATGGAAAAAAATTCTATTTATTAATGTTTTTAAAAAGACAGTTTGGCATTCACGCCTCTACTGGTTCAATCATGGATTGAGCCCCTCACGCCTGGGTTCTGAAGTTTATTAGCATGACAGTGCCTAGAAAGCCGTTTTAGTTGAATTTACACACACACGGTCTGGTTTCCATCACTTCAGAAAACATTACAATAATTTCCTGGATCTTACTCCAACAGAGTACAGGTGAAGAGTACATTCCAGCAAAGAAGAGGAGGCCTGCTGAACTAAAGCCCAGTGATGATGTAAAAAATATGGAGCATTTCATCTGCCAAGAAGAGAAGGGAAAAATTTGCCAAGTGTATGAAATGCAACGAAATGCATGTTTTTCTGCATGTCAAAAACCAAAAAGAAAAACTATTTGTCATATTATGCATGATCTGTTGCTCGTGCCATATGTGACATGACCTAACATCCCAGCTTTAGGGGACTATTACTGTAAGTTTGCTGAACGCAGTTTAATGTAAAAGCTTGACTATGACATGTTATTTGTTAAAATGATGTTTTAGTGTTCAGATGTGTCTTCTTCATCTAATTGTTTTTAATGTTCATGAAAGGATGCCAAGAAAGGCAGAAAGGGGCTGGCACATGAACACATATTATGAAATGGTCTGAAATGGATATATCGTATCACTCTCAGCAGGGTCTATATTCTCTTGGGTCAAACTTCATACCAATGAAGACAGATGTAGTTTGCAATTTTGAAGATAAGCCCTTTCTATTTGATAATATCTAACTTAATTCAAAATGGCCGCCATCAAAGAAGCACACATACCTCACAAATGCACCCATTGATCAAATGCAAAATTGTAGTGATTTTAACAATGCAACATTAGGCCTGAAATATTTGGGTGGTTACAGACGTTTGACTCACCCTCTATTTCAAAAATGTACTACTCCAACACTCTCGATGTAGCTAATTTTAGGTTTAAAACGAAATAATATAGATTTGCCATAAAATTTCTTACATAAACATGAGAGTCAGGAAGCAGCCCTGTTAAAACCTCATAAAAATGTTTTTACAATCTACAAAATGTAAACCTGTTACTCTGTTCTCACAGGTTTATACCTACTCTAAAATATACTGTGAAAATATCAGAATGTTTAAGTACTGCTGTGCCTATTGAATATGCACCAAGCATTAGAGCATATGTTGCATATGTGAGCTTTTTAGGAAGAGTTGATGTTTGGATGCCAATATACACTCACCGACCACTTTATTAGACACACCTGTCCAACTGCTCGTTGACGCAAATTACTGATCAGCCAATCACATGGTGGCAACTCAATGCATTTAG
>JAODKL010000062.1:10502826-10514331 GCA_026780765.1 Petrocephalus schoutedeni | reverse complement strand
ATCTCTGAGGAATGTTTGCAGTACCTTGTTGAATCTATGCCACGAAGGATTAAGGCAGTTCTGAAGGCAAAAGGGGGACCAACCCGGTACTAGCAAGGTGAACCTAATAAAGTGCCCGGTGATTGTACGTGAAGATATTTTATTGTCCTGTAGCTTACATTTCGTAAGGTTCACAAAAACATAAAAGGTGAGCTAACTAAACAAAAAGGTTATGCATTAATTTTCTTAACATCTCCACAATGTCAAAAGCAATACTTTTCCAATTAATAAAGTCTCACCTCACCTTCAGTGTTTTTATATTGACATTTTCCATCTTTGATAAAGCCACTATGGTACTTATGTTTTATTACTGTGCGCCCTGTGGATACTCAAGCCTAAAGGTTAATGCAGCACAATTTTCTTTATCACCACATGATTATGGATTTTACTGCACTTAGCTGATAATACAACCACAGGTCACCTTAAAAGAATTGTCTCGAAGGTTCCATTCCAATCCAAATGGAATTTAACAAACAAGTGACAATTAGGCAGCACTTCTTGTTCTCTGTCACTGTTTTCATATTGAACTTAGACCAATTTTCCTCCACTAAATGAATTTGAATAATTTACATTTAAATGTCTTGAGGATATTAGCAGTAAAGGTGATGAGTGGCAGCTTGCTGTTTGAAGTTTTTGATGATTTGATGGTGCCCTCTCTACCTGTATATTTTAAGCATACTTCAAAGTTAAGAAATGGAAAAGCCTACATACCTCAGAGCACAATAATAATTTAAGAAGTGTTTTTTTTATACAATTCCATAAGGCAAAATGAAAATAACTTTAATATGTTTGTAAGACACTTAGTTGCAGCACACTTCATTTTGATAGCCTTTTTTCTTTTGTTTGTTGATCCTATTTGTGTGTTTATTTTGTCTTTTAAAAGTATATAACTCATAAAACTATTAGTACCATTTAGTTGAAATACTGATCAGAAATTAATTGTTTCTGAAGTAAAACATCAAAAGCACCATTTTATCATTTATACCGCATATATTTTTTATTTTCATTTATGTATTATACCTCGCTAGTACACTAGCTGTGTTTATTTGCTTAGCGTTATGATAGAGAGGGGAGTAAGAGCAGGGAATAGCTTTGTCAAACAGAGAGGTCCTATTCTTGGGGGGGAGAACAGTGAGGTGGATGACAGTTGGAGGAGGGCCATCACCTTTTAGAGTATTGTGTAAGACAGGGATGCCCAATCTTATCCCGAAAGGGCCATTGTGTGTGCAGGTTTTTGCTGCAACTCTCTAACTGGACTACTAATTAAAGGACTGATTGGCTGAAGAGTCTTCACACCTGGGTTTGACCTACTGACAAAGGTTACCCCAAAAACCTCTATACACACTGGCCCTTTGCAGGAGCCACACAAACTCATAACTATTGCATCTCTCCGTTACAGATACTTGGCATAAGATGGCATAAGAGATAGCAAGGTAGGAACTCATTTCAGTCCAACCTTATTCCAATGACTCTGACTGCTACCCAAAGAAGAGGGCTCTCTAAGTCCATTAGTAGAGCAGCCTAAAGCCATATGTTTTACAATCAGTAATGGCAATTACTTACGATCTTACTTACGATGCCTCAATCCCTAAACAGCCAGCAATAAGATGGAATTTGTTTTAGAAGAAATGATGAAAAAAGCAAAATACAAGTAACTGGTAAGCTATTATTTAAATTGCATAAATTAATTATAATTAAGAGTTATGGGTAAATTTCATTCTTCTCATAGCATTTAAGGAAATGTTAAAAAAATGAAACTTGCACAATAGTTTGGCAAAAATAAGCATCATCTTCATTCCAAATGGTCCTTTGATAAGTTTGATATGAATAATTACATCAATAGCCAGCAGTTCATCCAAGCATTAGAATATCTGTTTTGCACTCCCTAAGAGATCTGCGTGAAGGTGAATTTATGAAAAAATAGCATTTTCCTCAGATTGAAACTTCTGTAAGACCACACTATGAGCCAAATGGTATAAAAATATCCTGAGCAAGTGTTAGGCACTGTTGTCATTTGGCAGGTCATTTGACTCTGAGATTTATATACTGAGATTTAAGATGGCTGACAACTCCAAAAGGTAAGAGTCTTACAACTAGTTTTTTTATTAATTTGAGAAATTAGCAGAAGAACACAAACAGCTCAGTCAGATAAGCAAGGGTCTGGCCTATAAATCAGAGGAAGAAGTGTGGTCTTTACAGGAAACCAGTGAAGAGGCGTCAGATGTATCAAATTTTCTTCTTCAAGTTACATGTCCTTGCAGAAGCAATTTAAATTTACTGTAGGGCAGAAGGTGTGCAGTTTATATTCCCTGAAAGTAAAGCATGTATTCAGTTCAGACAAATGCATGTATTCATTTTGAAAAGTATGAAATTGACTTAGTTTTGCAATATTGCTGAGCTGCAGGCAATGCATATTGGATAAAAAATTAACATGAATGTTAAAGGACAAGTCTGTGTCAAATTATCACTATGTTATGTGTTTGTCATGACTTCTATTCTGTTTTAGAAGCTGCTCAGAGTTATCTCTTTTGCTTTGTCTCTTGTCTTTGGTGCATGTGATGATTCCTGACTGACTAAGTAATCTGCCTGTAGGTGGGACCTGTATGCAGACCTGATGTTAGAGTTGTATTCCTTCGCTTGAAAAAGATTGGTTTTGAGCCTGAAGAATTCAGTCTCTGATGCAATCAAGTGTTTTTTGTTAAGGCCTTTGACCCATTTATGTTAAACCTGTGTAAAGTTTTCTTCTTATGCTGTACTTTCAGTTGTATTTTCTTGTACTTTGTTTTCTCTTGTTTTTGTCAGCGTTGAACATCAAGAAAATCGATGCATGTTTTTTTTGTTTTATTTCGGGTTATGTAGCCTTCTCCTCAGGTTTTGTTGATTGCAAAGAAGAAGCAGAAGACATAACACCACTATCTCGTGTGAAAGGCAGAATTGTCTGTATCTTTGAAATAGGCCAGTGTACAGAACGGCAACCGGGGGCATTGCACAAACCAAAATTGTGGGTAGGCACCCTTTCAAAACCTCACACAAGACATAAAAACATACACATACGCCGATATAAATGTTCTAGAAACCTTATACTGTACAGCTATTAGACATTTAAATGTCCAGCTAACCTTGCTTACCGCGGTTCAGATGTGAGTCATGAATGTAACAATGTGACAACTTGTTGATGATTTGTAGATTTAGAAGACAAGATTAACGTGGCATGGCAGTGGTGGTTCTAAATCATTTCAACTGGGGAGCCAGACTAGGATCAGTTGTTCTGTTAGGGCAATCTGATGCATTTGACCTTAATTTCCTCCAAGTGTTACTTACACTAGACTGTCAGCATTGAGAAGCAAAACAATTTTAAAAACCGGTAAGTTATTTATGCAATGCTTTGCAGTCACATTTTATAGTTTTTACAAATATTTAACTCACTCTGATTTCTTGTTTAGACTGTCTTGCTTACGCAAGCTTGATTATTTTTTTCTGTTGTTAACTTCACTTCACCAAATAAAGGAACTCGACCACCCGGTGCACTCACATATATAAAGCACACATATCCAAATGTAAATAACAACAATAGTAATAAATTATAATAATACATGTATTTCAGATGTAAGTAGTAAAAAGTATTTGCACTGACTCCCCATTGGCCCACTCACTCATTGGCCAGATTACCCAGTCTGTAAGTTTATTCACAGACAATGTAAGCACATTATTGTTTGACTGAATAATTAATTTAAATTTTACATTTTTACTAAATGTTGGGTCAACACGTGCCTAAATCGATTGCCGCAACACCACTGACAATTTGAGTAGGGCTTAATTATTACATTTTAATCCCATGAAATGAGATTAAACAAAGGTCTTTGGGTGTAACAACGCCGTGGGTAGGAACAGCCCATACTGCAGGCTGATAGGCAGAAACCCCTCACGGGGCGTTTATTAGCAGGCAGGGACACGAACAGGGCAATACAGTGGGTAACATCCACAATGACCAGACAAGGAGCACAAGACTAAGACACACTTATGAAGGGAACCAATTAAGCAGCAAACACTAGGTAACAGTGCTTAGTTAACAAGGGGGTAGGAACACGAGGCAAAACTAATAAGACTCAGGTGTGGGTACTTTAGAATCACGCCTTAGGGAAACACAGGGCAAAAGACATGCAGGGCGGGGCTGGTCCTGACATTGGGTATGTATTAATTTTAAAAGGTGTAATTTTCAAAACTGTGTTTACTTAAAAAAAGGAAGGGGGATATGCACACACACCTTTTCTTTTTCTTTGGACAGCAAAACATCCACAACTAATGAACTATCTGAGATCCATCCATCTATTTTTCTGTATGGAGGGAAGGAGGCGAGTGTTTAATTGTAAGCTAATCAAAGCAAGCATGCTGCCAAGAAGAAATAGCTATAAGAAGCGCACAACAAACAGAGAAAATATCAAGAGAGGCAGACAAATGCAGCACAGATAGAGCATTTTTGATGGAGACATTAACACTCGTACTGAATGCAGATTTCAGTAACAGAGGCACAATTATAAAGCAAATCAAAAGGTGCCAAATATCTGATTCAGCCGTAATGAAGCAGGTAGAAGACACTGGTGAAATTATAACCCAGTTAATTGCAGATTTATCTGCTGCACCATTTTTCAGTCTTGGATGATGTTGTCACTGCATTTCAGGTTTAGACAACAGGATTTGTTTAGGGAAGGAAACGTTATTGCTTTTTGCTGCTATTAGGCCAAACTGAAAGAGAATATTATGAGTGTGCGTTTGATTATTTTCAATGAGAGCAATTTCATTGTTGCATCAGTGTGCATTACTTCTTCAAATATGCAAGAAAAAGGACTGATTGTAGAAAAAATGAGATATTTCAAATTTCAATAGTTTTCACAGAATTATATTCTGTTGTAGTTGTTGCTAAATCTCAAAAAGAAAACTTCAAAATCTGATGCATCTGGTGATATCTTAATAAAATTGGATATGCACGAAACTGACTTCGGCATCTTGCTTATGCACAGAAATACAAGATGATTATCTGTCCGCATACTGTAGCACTTAAGTGTTTTCTGAGCAAAGACAGGCTGGAACTGAAATACTTAGACTGGATTATAAAACTGGCTCTGTTAAATGTCATATAAAATTTGAGAAAAATACTAAAAATGCTTAGTATGGTGCAAGAACAATAATAATAATTTAAAAATTGCAAAACCCAAGGAAGAGCCTGTTCATTTCACCGGAACTGAGGGCTTATACCATAAATGACTATGGACTATTGTATAACTTTGCATTTGCTATAAGGCATTTCTTTTTTAATTTTTTAATGGTCAGCAGAAAGGACAGTTTGTTGTCATTGTTGAGATAATGTCTGTGATAGATGTCAGTTGTGTTCTTAGTGTATAAAGGTATGGCTCTGAATACCCATCTGCCTTTCTACAGAGGAAGCACTGAGAGCATTCTGTCCAGCTGTATTACTATCTAGTATGGAAACTGCCACGCCTCTGACCGCAGAGCCCTCCAGAGGGTTGTGCAAAGAGCAGAGCGCATCATCGGCAGCTCTCTACCAAGCTTGCTGGACATTTTCACCACCCGCTACCTACGTAGGGCCACTAGCATTGTGAATGACCCCCACCATCCTTCCCATGTCCTGTTTACTTTCCTCCATCTTGAAGAAGATTCTGCAGCATCATGAGCAGGTCTGCTAGACTGCACAATAGCTTCTTCCCCCAAGCAGTCTGACTCCTGAATACCATGCCGCCCCCCTCCGCACTGGACTGTCTCCTCCACAAACTGCTCCGCCCTATTTAAGCACATCGGCTGCATCTGCCCTATAATTTCAGTGATCTGCCTTTAGCGATTGCTTACTTGCCAACACTATGTTTACACGTAATGCTCATATTTATTGACTAATTGCAATACTTGCACAATGCATACTTGCATAACTGAACAGCACAATACTTATCTGCCTATTTGCACTGTTTCTCTGTTTCTCTTACGCCTTAGTCTATAGTTTTGTTACAGTCTCCCTGATGTGCCTCCCTCTCCTAATCTTTTGCCAACATTTTTTTTCTTTAGTAAGTTACGTTAGGTGTATGTATATTAATATCTATACTTTTAGGACATATGTACAGATATTTACCTCTGATTTACCAGATGTATACCCTCCCAGGTACAGATTTTTATTCCCCCCTCCCATTTATCCTATTGTGAATCTGAAGTGCTGTCTGAGTGTGATGTTGTCCTGCTGTGTTGTATGTTGCACCTTTAGTCCTGGAGGACGTCATTTCATCTCACTGTGTTCTCTAATGTATATGGCTGAGATGACAAATAAAGCACCACCACTACTACTACTACTATTACTACTACTACTACTACTACTACTACTACTGAATTGTTTGCTGATAAATGATGCAACATACATATTATGGGGTGAAAACACATTCAAGTTTCAAAGTGATATTCATAACATACAGAATTAAGAGTTCAATATATAGGGAAATGCGTTGCTGCTAAGCTCCGGACTATGCAAAAAAGGAGGGATATAAGATTGAGAGACGAGACGGAGGCAGGACATTTCTTATTACTCAGGCAGAGCTAGGTTTTGCCTGACCTTTGCACAGAGAAGAGGCCATTGTTGGGGTAACTGGGATCCTTAATAATCTTTGTGGCCCTGGACCTGCATCACCTGGCGTAAATGTTTCTGGTGGTTGGGAAGTACAAGACCGATTGTGTGCTTGGCTGACCATACAACTCTTGTGGTCCTGCTGTGTGCTGCTCCCGAACCAGGTGGTGATGCTCCCTGTCAGGATCTTTTCGAGGCTTTGTAGAGATTCTTTACTATTGGAGGGGACAGTCTGAAGTCTGTGAGATTTCTAAAGAGGTATAGTTGCCTTCCATTCCCCATGAAGATGTCCTGTGTTGTCCTTCCAATTGATAAAACCATTGTGACAGTTGTGTTGGTTTCTAATGAGAAATGTGGTAGAATAATTTGTACCTGACATTTCGTGACAACAGTAGACACTTTCTAAAGCACACGGGCTACATACTGTTCATATGGCTGAGCCAATGTTCTTGTTGCTATGACTATGGCTGCACAAGAGAAGAATTATTTCCATTATTAATTAATATTTATGTAATTGTTTTGGTAATGGTTACCACAACAGTGTGCCGGAACAGTGGCTGAAAGATGGATATATGGATGAAAATGGTTGTACAAGGCAATATGCCCCTATGGTAATCACTAATAAAACATTATAAAAATTGTGATAATTGTAGATTAAAAGCAGGTCATTAGCTACTTTCCACCTAAAACTGTTCCAAGCCAGGAACCACATGCAATAACTTGCAAGACTATGGGACCAAATCAGCCCCCTTTTATAGTTTTCTTACTGCAAAAGGCTAAAATTAAAACATGTTATATACATAGGCAAATAATGTGCTCCAAATGACTAAATTAAACATGTCTTTGAAGGGGCTAACAGGCTCCACCCCTTGGTTTTAAATTAGACTTCTCTATCACTTTCAGATCTAAGTTGCTGTTTGCCTTCTATAACCTTTCACATCTGCAGCAATTCGGGCTGTGCAACTTGTCACGTCCTCAAGGGAAGGCACGACCCAAAGGCAGGCTGCGGTGCAGGTCAAAACCCCAGACTGGGGACTTAAATACAGCAGGAGAGTACAGGCACGGACAGGTAACAATGGCAGAGCACAGGGGAGCACAGGTTTAGGAAGCACTTAAATACAAGACTAACTCGCAAATCTTGGGAGCCAATTTTGTCTTTGTGCCAAATCACAGTAAAAGTGTGTGAATGCAATAAGAGCATCAAAAGAGATCTACACGTATTGGAGCTCAGAAAATATGTACAATATAACAGCCCATCTCACCATAATTTAATCCTCAGCACTGCTAGTACAACATTCCTGCAGCATCCATAGATCCAACTATCAATTTTCCGAGCGTTTATTCTAGTTCATATTAGTTCAACGATGTTGACCAGTACCTCCGTCGTCCATACTGTCTTAGAAAGAGAACCCTTTCAAAGCCTAAAGAATTTTGCATATCCTATAAAATACTGAACTTGTCTTATTGCGATGGGATTACTCTGTAAATACCTTGACCTTGACCTCCATGGATATTCTTGCAGGGGAGAAGTAATAACCCAAGAAAGAGGTCAGAGACATGAAACTTTCTCTTCTCCAGCTTCACATAGAGGTTGTTCTGTAGCAGACATTCAAGTACCAGTCTCATGGGTTGAATGTGCTCTGTCTTGGGGAAAAAATAGGATACAATCAGACTACACAAAAACAAACTGTTCAGGCATATCTCTCAGCATGTCATTAACTAGTGTTTGGAAGATTGAGGGACTATTGGACAGACCAAAGTGCATCACAGGGCATTCATAATGTCCACTAACAGTGTTAAAGGCCATCTACCACTTATCTCCCAGACAGATGTGGACTATTCTCAAGACACTTCCTAAAAACTTCAAGTAAATCATAGTATATTTTTTATATTTTCAATAATGTTAGCATGCTCGGGGGTTGGGCAGCCAGTTTTTTTTACTCCCTACTTGGAAGTTTTTGGTTCTTCTCCTCTGTTGTCAATTGGCTTTCTTTATTTTGTTTCTCTGGCTTTCATTTTGCATTATTCTTTTCTGTTGATATTGTAATGTATCATAACACCCATGTAAAGCACCTTGGGGTGACTGTTGTAAAAGGTGCTATATAAACATAAACTGAATTAAATTTAATTTTGGCAGGAAATTGACTAGACTAAAGAGTCAGAAGAGAACTTGACTCCACCCATGCTGACTCCAACATGGCAAAAAGAGTTGGTTTATGTAGGCTCCCAGTTTAGAAAGGCTCCCAGTACCTGAGAGAACAGGGGTATGGGTCCAGTACCAAGAGAACCCAAAAATGTGAGTATTGTTGGAGGTCTCAGTCAAGTCAAATTAAATGTGCTTGCTTTGATCACCAGATAGTGATAGCCTTGTGGGTTTGTATACCCAGTGTCCCTCTTTCATGGGAAACCTATCAATAATAATTAAAGGAACTTTGCACTCTTCATATGCAGCTAATGTCGTTATACAAAAGTAATGTTTATTAACCCTCTATATATCTTTGCAGCCCCAGAACTGAAAAAGGCGGATATTCTCATGCTTTCCAGAGGTGTTCAGCAGCACAGGCAGCATCCACTGAGAAATCGGGCAGGAAGAGTGCCCCCTCACTGTAGTGACTGTGGGCCTTATGCTACAGCTCTGCACAATGAGTACAAATGTAAGCAATAAAAATAGTATTGATTTGAAAATCTGAAGTTTCAATGCACTGTGAGTTCTGTTATTTTAAAGTTTTATATATTTGCCATTATGTGACATTTACCGTTGCATGAAAGTTACTTGTGTAAGTCTTCAGTTCAAAAGGGTACCTTTTGAAAACCAATGCAGCTTGCATATATGGTTTATGGTTTGATGATATGGTTTATATTTATAAGGTATTCTATTTTGAAATCCTCTAGTAATGAGTAGAAGAGTAAAGAGTTAATGTGAGAAATCGATTAATTTATTTCACACATTAAAAAGCTATTCTGTAATGCCATTCAGAATATCATTACCGAATGCTCAGCTAAGATGGAAAAATACAGACATCGAATATCCTTTCAAATTTATTGATGATACGATAAGTTACCAACCATCCTTCCGGAGGTCTGCTGCTGTTTGAATTTTGATTATCCAATGAGGTACTTCCTATACTAATTCCTCTCAGTTAAAACAACTAATATTTAGCTGGATGCGCCTTTGCGAAAAAGACATTCACACTGTTGTACCCCATTTTTTAATAATAATAATAATTATTTAATAATAATAAGATCGTGGTCACTCACAGTGACCACGATCACCATGAACCATGAACCATGAAGTTCCCGAATTACCTTTAATTAATATTTTACAGATATTTGTATATATGTATATCAGGGGATATTAATCTACCATCACCCTCATGCTAATGATTCTCTTCTCTGTGAAATATTTGTACAGTTTAACTGTATGTGCTGGCCTTTTGTAAACGAAGCAATCTTTCACCATTACTCCACAGGATAGTTTAAATACAGGAACTGGCCTGCAATGCTCATTGCTACCACTTGTGGGCAGTGCTGCCATATGTAACCCACAACATAACATAAAATAGCAACTGTATAATTATCTGCAGTATGATGGCATCTGTTTGAAGTCTGGTATTGCTAAATTGTCCATTTTATCAGCCTGAGGTGTGTAAAACTGCCATCAAATGTAAAGTATGTTCTTTGATAGCCCACAGCAGACACACTGGTGTTAATTATTGCTTCTTCGCCCCTAAGACACAGAAATTAGCTCTGGTTCTGGCGCTAAAAACTGAAACTGCAAGGGAATTAGAAAGTTACCTTATTGATTAATGTATATAATATCTATGGTTGAAATTAATATTAGATGTATATATCGTAATATATTGGAATTCTCTGTTTAGCTGCCAGAAATATGATATATCATTACCTGTACTACGGGAGATAATGAAGTGGCATTTCAGTTTAAGTGGGGTATATCCCACAGCACCCTACGGTATTCAGGCATAATCCATGCTCTGCCACAGCCACTCATAAGGTTAATAAAATATTAAAGCTATATAAATGGTAGTTAATTGTTGGCCTTATTACTTGGACTGATTTAAATTGAATAACTGGAATGTACTATCAAGAAACACGTGTAAGCTATATTTATTTATTAAATTAGTTCTATCAATCCATCCATCCATCCATGTTCCAGCCACGTAGCCAATATATGATCAGTAGGTAAATTAGGTTTAACGCGAAAGAATTAGAAAATTAGAAGAAAGTGCTTATAATAAAAACACAGCAAACTCAAAGTTTCAGGTAGGGGCCATATCCTGGCAGACCCAATCACAACTCTTTAACGATTCTGTTGACCAATATAATGGTACCAGTAATTGGGGGGGGGGGGGTTGGGAAACTTCCCTTCAATAGGGAAAAAAACCTCAGAACAGCCACATGTTGGCAGATATAATTGCATTTTTGTTTGCATAAGCCCAGAGGAATGGTGGGGTAAATGAAAGCCATTATCTAGTCTCTCTTTTTTTTGTTTTTTCCTTTCCTAATTATTCTGGTTTATTAGATTTTAATGAACTACCTTTTAAATTTATATTTCTTAAGATTTTTTGCCACTTAAAAGGATATTGTATGCTTATAGTTTTAAGTTAGCCAGGTGCAATAACCATCTATAAAACTGATAGCTATGATAACTAGTTAGCTAGCAAATACAACTAGCTTACATATAAAGAAATGCATTATTCTATGGTAGTTGCTACACACATTAAATGATCGGATAACTACCTACAGTGGTGACCAAAATTATTAGAACACCTGACAGATCTGAACATATTGACTTTTTTGCCTCCAAAACATGATTTCATAATGTTCAA
>JAODKL010000062.1:10492428-10502726 GCA_026780765.1 Petrocephalus schoutedeni | reverse complement strand
AGGCTTTCCTTTAAATGTACAATAGATCTGTCCAGTTTATTTTCCACCTCGTCACAAATGTGCTTGATGGGGTTGAGGTCCGGATTTAGCAAGTGATTCTCCTTATGAAGGCTCTATTCTATCATTTATAGAGCATAATGATCACTTTGTAGATATATAATTTGTTTTAGGGGTATTTTAATTGTCAATTCAACAAAAACAACTGAAATCTTTTAAATATGCCAGTGTTCTAATAATTTTGGCCACCACTGTATTTTTACTCAATTTTTCCTACTGATGTAAGTGCTATGCTATTGCCTACACAAAAATAAATTAGTTCCCACTGGAATGTTATGTTAATGAAATTTAATTGACTTAGAGGTATATTTTAATACTTGTATTACAATACTTGTTTAATACTTGTATTATTATTTTAATACTTGTAGTGCATTAACCACAACCTCACCAGGTCAGTGAAAGCTGTTGGAAATGAGGTTCGTCAAATATGGCTAAGTATGGGGAAAATGGCTCATATTTGTTTTGTACCTAAAAGCCACATAGTTAAAAAGCAACATCAAGCCAGTATCTTTTGCACATGATAGATAACCAAAATAATATTAAGATAGAAACATGGTGGTGGTTGTATTGAATTAATAAAAAAAAAACCCTTACAAACTGTGCTAATCTGTAGCCATCTCTCTTTAAAAGAATGAACAGAAGTTGAACATCGCTCTTTGAAATGAAAGAGTTTGTTGGGCTTTTTTAAGTGTATTGTGGCTGCTTAGTGCTTATTCCTGCTGTTAATCAGGAGGATTATGGTTGATCGAAGACAAAGACTTCACTTTGGGAACATTGCTGCTGTTAACAGCATCATTGAATGTTACACAACTCTGATTCAGACCTTCCAGAGGAAGCTGAAACAAGTTCTCACTATAACTGGCCCCAACGTTATGTTAAATTGTTTTACACAAGAAACACCTAGTCTGGTTTATATCCTACTGAAACAAAAAAAAAAAAGATTAAACACTGGGTTAGAAGTTCTGTTAGATGTTCTGCAGTTTTGTAATGTGACAAACTCAGTTTCATCAGGTAATTGAAAAAAATAGCACACCCAGAACCTTGTGAAACTGCTATAGAACTTATGGAATTTATAGTGTCAAAACCAGAAAGTCTTTTGAATCACCAGCATATGTACAAATACTATGTTATGTTATTGCGAGTGATGAGAAGATGGTAATCCCATTTAGGTATACTGCACAGGATAAAGTTTTGCTTGCCAGACAGCTAAAAGTTAGGGTGGGATAAACAAATAATCACCCCCACCATGTTATAGGTTACATAGGTTACATTAAGCTGTTGGACAAATATCCTTCACCATTGGTATCTATGCAAGTATCTGGTCTAGTTTACATCAGAGACAATATATTAATTTGTTTTTCAATGAAGACATGATAATAATCAAATTTTTCCATTTATAAATACTGCATACAATATGCTTGCCAGACAACTAAATGTAACACTTACAATATGCAAGAGTGATACATCCATCCATCCATTTTCCATACCCACTTGACCTATGCAGGGTCATGAAGGTCCAGAGCCTACCATTGAAGCTATGGTCTAGAAGGCAGGGAATAACCCAGAATGGGGCACCAACTCATCACAGGGCACATGCACCATTCACACCTATGAACAATTAATCAATTCACCTTAGCATGTTATATACTGTGGGGAGAAAAACAGAGAAATCCCAAAGCAGGACCATGCAAACACCACATGGGTGGACCTAGGGTAGAGACTCGAACCCAAGGCTCCAGAGGTTTGTTACATGTAGGGATGTAATGTTATATGTAGTGATGAAATGGTAACTGATGGATGGACAAAAAATGTTTTTATCATGGAATAAATAACAGCATCCTTGTTTAGCAATAATAATTTTCTGTATTATAAACTACTAATGGAAACCTTTAAGGAATTGAAGTGTCATATTTTGTGTAAATAAATAAGTATGTGGGGAGGGGAGTCCTCAAACACTAATAATTATTGCCATACTAAATGACATTAAGGCCACAACTACAGTAGAAGTAGAATTAGAATCCGACACCTTTTTGCGCAAATTCAGTAGAGAACTATTCTGAAGTCAACTATTCCCCATGTATTCAGCAGCTCATTAATACTGAGTATGGAATGTGCCTCAGCACCATAATTATTGATAGAAGACATAACAAATAACACATAACTAAATCTGTTAGGTTTGGGAAACAACACAATGGTGCAGCTTCAGCCACCATGTGATCCTGTGATCATCACCATGTCTAGCATCTTTTTTCATCTTTTCCCAAATCATGATTTTGTTGTTTACAAGAAGACAGTCTGGGCAAGACCTACGTAGCCCAGTTGGTGGAGTCTCTACGAGGTATTCTAAGAGTTTCCAAAAACCCCTACTAGATAATCAGTTGGGGTGGGATAAACTTGGAGTGCATTCTCCTGATTAATCCACTGAACCTTACAGTCTGCATCCCCAATCTGCCAAAAAGCTCTGGCCACTTAGCCGGCAAATTAGATCTAGATGTAGACAGACATATGAGCAATTCTGTGAAGGCACATTCTGAAAAGACACAATTTAGCTCCTGTCATGTATGTAACAAAGTGCTCTTGTGATTTCAGGGGGGTTTTGCTCTTGGGTCCAGGACACACTGAATTTTGCCTTTAGATAGGCTTGGACCTCTGCCTATATCAGAGTCAGCAGAGGAGTGAGGTACTGCCAGAACAACAAAAGTAAACTCTCCATCAACTTGTCCCAGTAGTCATTTTATTAGGACATTTCACTAAGCCATTTATTTGTGAGTGATCACAGATGCTGTCGCATAATGCATTAATTAAAAAGAGCAGAAACTCATTTCATATTATAAATAACTATGCACAGGTGAATGGATGAAAATGTCACCTGACCACACGGTGCCCTGGGGGGGTCATCATTTGTCACTATACTTCATGATTAACTGACTCAGGATATAAGGGTTCATAAGTAAATTTCACACAACACTTTTATCTATTATGAACCCCTTAAGCAATAATGAGACTAAGATTTGCTCCATCTGGGGTGGTGAACTGATCCATGTGACACGGAACAGGGGGGTAAGAATGAGGACATTTTTTTAATAGATTTGCCAACAGGGGTGAAACTGAAGCAAAACCAAAAGGGGAAAAAGACAGGGAAAACAAGACTGAAGTTGGACTCGGCAAAGAATAATAGATCTGGGCCATCAGAATGCTGAATATGTGGTCAAGGACCGGATATGAGAGAACTGTACAGCATGTGAAATTGATTGCATAGATGGTGTACTGTGAAAAACATTTAGAGATTGGTAGAATTGTCAAAATCATCACAGCGAACTAGATGGATCCAATCGATACTGGAACATCCAATCACTGTCTATAGTCTACAAAGGCTTCTGGTCATAAAGGAAAAAGAAAAGCTCTGTATTGGAGACAACCATAAAAAGGTATACAGTAAATGCAAACATGAGTATATGGGATGTAGGTTAATACGATGCCATTCAGTATTAGCTCTGTAGCATCACATCTCCAAGGTTGTGGGTTCAATTTTGTCTTGTTTTGCCCTGTCAGTCAAAAAAAAAAAAAAGAAAAAACATGGGGTGGGGCTCACTGGTGTTTTTAAATTTCCCTTAGTATGCAAACTGCTATTTTCTTTGAAACACTAATTACCACATTATGTGAAACAGTAGAATGCCCCCTATGTGGAGCGTGCTTATTTATATATGCAAGGCAGTCTTAAAGATTTAGTGATGGCGCTACCTTATATTCGCTTTCAGAGCAGCTAGGCACTCTTTGAAAACATTAAAGGATTCCTGCAACATTCAACACGCTGTCATAGAGGAGGGGAACTCAAGCAAATGCTGTAAAATAGCAAGTTTGCATTTGCCTTCCAACAAGTTCCTATCTCATTAACAGACAGCAGAAATAAAAGGGGGCTTTTTGGCTCACAGCAATAAAAAAAAATTATCATAGTGATGATGTTCTTCAGCCGTCAACAGAACTCTGATAATGTTGTTTGATGATGACTTTTCCATGAATGCTAAGCAGCCGGCGCTGCGGAGGAAATGGAGCTTATCACTACCTAATGCCGATCTCTAATTCCTGCCCTTCTTGAACTATCCATTTTCTAACAGCATTAACTGTCAAATTTACATCCAGTCTTAATGCCACTGAAGAGTACAGGGGATGAAGAGCAAATGACAGCAATGTAATGAGGAAGGCATCTCCACTCCTTTTTTAATGGTCAGGGATTTACACAATTTGAGTCTTTTTGAGCTAAGATGGTAAGCTTACCTGAATACTGGAGCACAGAGAACATTAAAAAAATCTTTTGTACCCCTCCAAAAAAAGAAAATCTATAAGCTGATATTTGGGTTGGCAGAGCAACATTGCCCTGATGGCAAGTGGGATGATGTACAATAAATATTTGTTTTTTTGTGTGCATATTTGTTAAGATAATTAAATTACATGCTCCTGGTCATGCAATAAGATCTAATTTACTATCATATAAATATAGAGATAACATAGTGAAGATACACAAAAAAAAAATCAACATAATTGCTTTTACTGATGTAAATGATGATATCTGTCACTCTGTTGTTGGCCTCTTGGATGTTTTCCTCCCCCTGTAATGATTTATTAAACAACCATTAGCTTTTTAGAGAAACGTGTAAGCAAAATATAGCAGGCTCAATTTGTCAGGATAATTGTCTTTCTAATTCAACTTTCAATTTTCATAAAGAACAACTTAATAGGTTTATTAAAAGTTAATGCTGACAGATTTTGTTGCAATAACTATACTTAATTCAATTTCAATTTAATACATATAGGACTTATTGGAAAGCACAGTGCAACATGATCAAATGTTTTTCAAGCCTAAAATAATTTTGACACTAAGATATTCTTAAACATAATATTATAAAGTATGCTTTTTAAATTCAAGTGTATCTCCACCCATATCAACAGAAAACAAATGGAGATGCTGGATTAATTGATAGAGAACCAGACTGTAGATGAAATTTAAGGAAATCAGCCAAGAAGAATTCAAGAAGAAGAATATGGTCAAAATAAAACAGCCAGAGGAATCAAAACGGGTAAAAGAAGGCTTAGTCGAAATTGCGAAGAGGAGCCAGAACTGAGAAAGATAAAGATCTTTTAAAACCACTGAATTCCATAAATGGAAGGTGAAGTCCAAATATTACAACCAAACCTGAAAAGTTATTAAAGAAGGAAACAAACATGGAATAACAGAGTTTGTTTTTCAGAAGACCAGTGAATTTCAACCTTCAAATCAGTATTATGAAGGACATCAACAGACGAGTAACAACCGATGGTACAATGATTAAGTAAATGTCACACCCTCATCTACACCCCCTCTGTGCTGGTTTGGTTTTGCTCTGCATCACTGCTCTACTAACCACAATCCTAGCCCAGTTCTGTCATTATTACCTCCATGTGTTTCTTATGTAGCTGAGGCTGTATATAAATATAGATAAACATAGAAATAAAAATGGATGGAATGCACAGAAAACCTCTATAACTGAGATATCAACGATTACGATACATTTGAAGGGCATAATGTTATAAGCAACTGAAGAACTGTTGAACAAATTATACCAAAAAATTAGGACAATAACCCAGTGGGCTATATATTAGAAGAGATTGGTTTTTCACTGTTTCTGTAATAGTGACAATAAAGATCTATCTTATCTTATATTCTAATACTGAAGAAAGCAGGCTTGACAATGTGCAAATTATCATGTAATTCCCACATATCACATGTGGTCAACATGTGCTTTATTGATTACAACAAAAGCCTTATGCTCACATGTGGCAAAATGCAATGTTGTCAGAAAAGTGACTGTACCAGAGCATCTTATTGTCCTCAAAGGAGTCACAGTGCACAAAACATGAGGAACTAAATGGTTCCAGATTGGTGAAGGATACATACTACTACCATACTGTGAACTCAAGATACTGTAGGAGAAAGACATTATAATGGAAAACGAAGACACATAAGAAAGGCACATAAGGAAAGTTAAAGAACTGAGTGATTGGACTATGGCTATATATGAATAAAAGACCACATGTTTTTGACCACGTGATGGGGAGCTAATTTTAGTGTTGATGAAGTAAAGGATTTGGTCAGCTTTTGCCTCATCATCGTCAGTGACAACAAATCATTGTGCATTAAAGAAAAATGCTGCAGAATGGCATGACAAATCATAATGACAGATCAGAATTGTTCAGAATATGGTCTCTTTGGAAAATAGAAGGAGGATGAAAAGAAGCAGGTCAGGAATAGCACTGATGCCTTTAAATGTTATCACTCATAAAGATTTTTAAGAATATCATAAGTTGCTAAGTAAACAAACAAGAAGAGTTCTGATGAAACCAAGTCTGACCTTTCAATTCAGGCCAAAATGACTGGATTAAGCTGTCTTATTTAGGATATGCTATGAGATGACCCATGCACTGGGCAAGGCCACAATGCTTGGAAAACTTGATGGTAAAAGAGAGCTAGAATGACCAGCAACAATGAACATACCTTTGACAAGCCTGAAGACCTGGACGGAAGACAGAATTTTAGATTATTGCCATCAATATGGTAGCTAGGGATCAGTGTAGGTTTGACTGGCCCTAATATTGATATTGTATTTTGCATTTTTACAAATGTTAATGTTGTACTTTTAACACTGACAAAGAGAGTACCAATGGAATGTTCTACAAAGTGAAGGCCTTATGAGTACTAAAATTAAGGTTCTGGTCAGTTTGGTCATCCTACCCAGTCAGTTCTGGTCTGATTTATTTATTTTCTATTGAAAGACAGTGATCACAATGACAGAGATACTAGTCCCATTCTTATAACAAATCAGCTATTCTGCAACATGATGTTCAGAGTAACTGTAACCCTCATGACGATTATTTTTAATAGTAATGTAGATAATCTGACAGCTCATTAAAAAATGCCATTTTTCCTTGGATCTCTAAAAAAAGAAAGCTTCTTATGTGACTGTTATTGTGATTTTTCAACATGACTTGAATAGAATTATATAATTTCTCCAAAATGTATAATGCAAGGATTGTACTTAATTCATTTTGTCATAAATACCAACATGTGACACATAGCAATGACGTGTTTTTGCAGTATTTCTAAAGCTGGAACAGAAAATGGTAGAGAAATCAGACCTAATTTCAAACTTCATAACTCTTTCTGTCTGTCTGAGGAATCTATTTGGAAATAAGGGAACAAGTAACTCCGCTGAGAACTTTCACCACCTGGCATGCCTCCATCCACTGGATCAAATATAGGACACGGTTTTGTATGAGGTCCATAAGCATGCGTGTCATGGCTGATTTTTGACCTTATTTAGCTAACAGGCTACAATAGCTGCTGTCTTATCCATTTGCAACCACACCTGTCCACCACAAAGAGCAAGGGTGTCCAATCTTATCCAATCTGGTAAGGTGTGCAGTTAGTAAGTGGAAGGTTCAGTGTTTGAGGTTCCTCTAGGGCAGGGGTGTCCAATCTTATCCGCAAAGGGCCGTTGTTTATGCAGGTTTTCGCTGCAACTCCCTAATTAGGTTACTAATTATAGGATTGATTGTCTGAAGAGTCCTCACACCTGGGTTTGAACAGCTGACGTAAAAAGGTAATCCTGAAAACCTGCATACCCAACGGCCCTTTGCGGATAAGATTGGACACCCCTGCCCTAGAGGAACCTCAAACACTGAACCTTCCACTTACTACCTGCACACCTTACCAGATTAACAATGAGCCCTGCCTCCCTCAACGGCCCTCAGATGCTGCAAATTTGGTGAGCAGTCATTGCTGCAATGTTGCCCAGATATGCTGTGGCACAAGCAACACGAAGGCCAAGGACATGCTCAATTAGCTGCTGAAAATAGATGACACCCCACAGAAACAGAAAACAGAAAAATTGATGCAATCTGGAAAGCCAATTTTTTCCCTTAGATTCTGGCAGTACGGGAAACTGTAATAGCCACTGGATACATCCAGAAGTAAACTGTAACTGCAAGCCAAACCCAACAGATTCAGTAGTCTGTTGCAGGGTTTTGCATCTGCCTATTGCCAGATTTTCTGGCCTGGTTCTCACCTATTCAACAATAAATGTACAATGTAAAATTAGAGAACTAGGGTGGAACTAGGTGGGAGCTATATTCTACTTATATTGGTATCAGTCTTTAGGCATCATCACAAAACTGAATACCGAATAGCGATAAAACACAGACATTTTAGACATTTTATTACGTTAAATTTTGAAAATCTGTTTTAAGGTGTAAACAATCCTTAAGGATCACTGGACATGAGACACAGCAGTAACACTAGAGAGTCCCATGAAAGCATATCATTTTCAGCCCCCCAGCCCACACCAATCCAATTATGTTCCATTTTGTTTTAAGGCCCCTGTTACTCATCATCATTTTTTAAGGCCCCTGTTACTAATTGTCCTAACTTCCCCACCTTAATGGTGCCCCTAATGAGATATGTATCAAATTTCAACACTTCACCTTCCAGTCAGTGTAACTAATCTGTTACACTATTGTCTTAGCTAATTCATGCTGCTCTTTTCAGGCAGACAGCCAAAAAGGGAGGGAAACATTTTAGCTATAGTATTACATAGCAGCACTGTTTCTCTGTATCCCATTACATAGTCTACAGTCCTTGACAGTATACAGTCCCCATACACTACAGTCTAAAGACCTGACTAGATACACCAAACCTTTTGAACTGGGGCTTCATTAACAAGAAGGGCTACAAAATTCACAATTACTGTAGGAAAAATACTGAGAATCTCAAAATATAATCTATTATTAATAAGACCAAAGTATGTCATGATTCTGAAAATAAGTGATGTCCATCTATTCGGGATTGATTTTCCAAGAGTAGTCCATCTGGAATCTTGGAGATCCTTGAACTAGCCTAAAGCATCCTGCAAAGAAAAGCATACACACCTATCAACCTAACTGCTTAACCCCATCCCCCTATCCAACCATCCTACCCAGTCAGTTAAACCTCAGGGTATTGGCCACAGACACGCATGGAGTGTACAAGACTGAGTCCAGGTGCGGATTGGATTAATGTCACTAAGCGAGGGGTGAAATGCTGTTTAATGAGTCTAAACAGACTGACAACAGATTAGACCTCTGCTAAATAAGGCTTGTGATGAGACACTAAAGGCATAATGACTGAGATAGGCTATTTACACTTCTTAACTGATAGCACTTCCAGGTCAGGTCACAGGTCATAAGGGCCATTTGGGACTAATAATTGTGACCATGTAACCCCGATTCCCTCTTTAACACCAGTGAAAATGTATAGTAACAGCATTTCAGGATGAGGCACTTACTTTACTTGCATACTTAATAAATCTGAAACTAAAAATAATCAAAATAAAATAACTGCAAACATAATGTGTGCACAAAAATACAGCTCTGGAAAAATATTAAGTCTTGGTTTAATCCTGGTCCTGCTGAGCAGCAGGTTCTAAGGCTCCAGACTAGAAATATCTAAAACATAAGTACACAAGAACAAGGTTATGTAGGAGACACTGGCAATGACCAAAAACTGGCTGGGCAGCGAGCAGAAGCGACTTTCTAATGCCAGAAATCACCTTCCACTTATCTAACAGTGCTTCATGAATTGGATGACGACCTCAACTGACCTTCAAAAAGAATGGGAAACATTAAGCGGTGTGCAGTGCACTGCTAGGACAGCTCATAACAGGCTCCTAGAAGCAGGACTGAAGTCCCATTAAGCAAAGCAGAGGTCCTTCATCAAAGAGAAGCAGAGAGGAGCCAGGGTGGAGTTTACAAAAAAATATAAATCTATATTTAACATGGAAGCATACTTGTAAATTGAGAAATGAGTGAAACAAAAAAGTTGCATATGCTCTATACATACCAGTTGAACCATAGATTAAAAATAGATATCTATGATTTGTTGGGTTACAGTTATTGTACGTGTTAACAAACAGGGTAATAACAGATTTAATCATAATGCTTCCACCCAAACTGAGTTTGCCCACAACTAAAATATCTACCGAAATGTCAAATTTACGACCCATATGTATTTTATTGTATTATGCTATTCTTTTAAATATTTTAATAAATCCATCCATCCATCCATTTTCCAACCCGCTTATCCTGTTCAGGGTCGTGGGGGGTCCGGAGCCTATCCCAGAAACTACGGGCACGAGGCAGGGAACAACCCAGGATGGGGGGCCAGCCCATCGCAG
>JAODKL010000062.1:10476111-10492328 GCA_026780765.1 Petrocephalus schoutedeni | reverse complement strand
GGAACTGGGCTGGATTCGAACCCTGGTCCCAGAGGTGTGAGGCGACAGTGCTACCCACTGCACCACCGTGCCGCCCCAAAATATCCTACAGTGATTCTTTAATCTCACAGACCCATACTGGCTCATTGGTAGTTTAGTGTACTTACAGAATAAATATCAAAACAGATTGAGTAGTTAGTTACTGGATTTTAATTATTCTGATGGTAATCACGTACACTATAACTCACTATACTTTCTTCCAAGCATTTTTATTTCCAGTGCAATGTGATATTTTATTTAATAGAAACATAAGGGTAGCTTGGTGGACTAGAGTAGCACGTTACATGCCTTAAGCTGAAATACCTCCTTTATTTTGCGTTTTCAGAAATGCAGTTTACTACTTAAATATTCATTCTGTAATTAAAAGTTATTTATTATAAGGTATTCAAATAATTTCCATATGTTTTCTTTTTCTGATTTATGACTGTCTGGCCATGTCAAAGTATTGGTTCAGATCAGGTTTGAAAGTGATTGTTCAAAAACAAAAATTTCAGGTATTACAGTACATGTCCCTGAATGTAAAACTACTGTTAATGCAGTCATAGATAATCTAATGGCCATGCAGATATTAAATGCTTTTAACTTATTACCAAAAATTAAACACTTTACCAAGAAAAATACATAAGTTACACTGCCATGTGTAAGTGACTCATTAGCCTAATGCATAAACACGCCCTTCTGGAATTAGTCAATAAATATGTGATAAGCCACAGGAATTATAAAAAAAGAGTTTTCTGAACCTCTGAGATCAAAATATAGATATCAAGAATATATATATACTGTAAATATCAAAAATATAGAGATCAAAGTGATGGAAAGTATAGAAAACAGTTATATACAAAAGTAATAAGCACAATTCTTCATCAATAAAGCATGGTTGAGGGATTATCATGGCTTGAGTTGTTTTTAGATTGAGGTTAATAGCTATATTAATGATTTAACTGAGCATTACTGAATAAATTTAGAAGTAAACAAATAGACCTGTGAAACTGGCAGATCACTATGCACCAGATCAATGGCCTGAAACATATACTGTACAACTAATAGAGATGTTCAGAAGGCAGTGAAAGTGGATTTTTTTTTAAACTAGACAAGTCATTCACCAAATCTGAATCGTATTGGGCACGGATTTCACTTTTCAAAATAGTAGAACAGTCACACCCTTCCATTTTCATACCCTTAATCACATTTTAAATAAATAGTGGGGATTCATAGCAGAGTTACTGTCTGAAAAGCTATTTGTATGTTTAGAATGTCAGCTATTCCAAATTGCTCCAAGCATTAAATTAAATTCCAGTCTGATTTTAAAACTGCCAATGACTTTGCAGAGATCTTAATATAGCATAATTAAATTATGCATTAAATATGAAAAAATGTTACTTTATATTATAATATGAATTATTTATTCAGTTAGATGATCTTTGGGTAATATACTTCTTAGATTTTATAATAGCTTGTATTATACCACTGATTCGTTGATAACTATTTCTCATGGGAAACAATGCTTATAAAAAAACATGACCATATCTTAAAAATAAATAAATAAATAAATAAATACAATCACAATCAGTCCACTATAGAAATGTTTAAATTATTTCAAATTCTGTCTGAATTAAATATAACTTAATAAATGAATTAGCTTCACAAATAATACCTGTAATGACATTTAAGGAGACAATAAGTCTGAGCATTGTCAGAAATTAGTTGATGTATAAGTTTCATGCCTCAGCAGTTCCTCAAAATGAATGGGCTTTGGAAGATAGACTGGTTGCAGGACTAAGCTATTTTCCAGAATTATCTACTTGTTGTCAATTTGCACAGCAAAATTACACATGCAAATTGCACTGCCTGCACAAACACCACTTGGAGATGATAAAAACAAATTAACAAAGGCTATAGAAGAAGGATTTATTTCTCTGGCTCACCAAGGTCAAGCAATACATGTATTTGATGATTGTGTGTACCCAATTTTGGTGTAATTATATCAGCAAATTATTCTTTGTAATCTTATTATTTTCTCAGTTTTTTTTCCTTACAAACATAATTAGCTTTATTCATGTCCACTCAAAATATTTTCAAATGTCTGACATGTTAGGTCAACACTGCAATCTGATTTTTTTTCTTGCCTTATAATCTTAGATTTTATTTGACAGCACATACTTCAAGTATTCTCACATACACACAACTGCAAGTTCAGCTCTTGACATTATTCATCAAATTCAGTGGCAAATTAATTGTTCCTAGACTTCTACTTTTGCAATGAGATCGCATACACTTTGTATATATTCTGTTAATCTGTGCTAATGAATTCTACCACCCCGAGCCAAGCAGAGATTATTTAAATTATTAGCTCTAACAGAGATATGCTTTTCCTCATTTGAGACTCAATTCAACGGGTTCCAATAAACAGACTGTCATGCTAAGATACTTATAATTAGGGTTTTACAATTATTAGCTTATCTTTCTGCAGTTATATCATTTATCGCCATAGCTAAAACTTCAAGTTTTAAACATATAGTATAACAGTAGTAGGAATTCCATTCATTAAACATGTTGATTTATATAACCTATGTTCGCTCTTGAAACAGTCTCATTTTACCTTTCTGAGTACATAAGAATATAATGCTTATTCTTTGGTTAACAAAAGACGCCTTTTCATTTGCTCTGAACTGTAAATAATTTTCCTCTCATATAGATTATCTCTTTTTTATCAAATCTAACTTTGTTTCTTATTACTTTGGATGTGGGGCTCTGAAGCAGATGAAAGAAACATTTTCTGTGTACCTAGAACTGATTAAGAGAAACTCAAGAAATACTTCCTGAACCCAGAAAAGATAACTGGCTAAAATTTCATTCTTATTCCGGTCTATCACAGGGAACCGCACAGTCACACATTGCGGGCACTTCAAAGATCCCAATTCACCTAATCGCATGCTTTATTTTTTTTTTTACTGCAGAAAGAAACATGGGGAGGACACCAATTTTACATATACAGAACTGAGGCTGGGATTTGAGCCCCAACCGCAGAGGAACCATGTTACCCCTTTGGCCATTTTTTATTATGGCATCCATGCATAAATACCAAATCAATAGCCACAGACCCAATTACAAAACTTATCCCAATACTGTACTGAAACCTGAAATATTCAAGTGAATTTATACTTGCTGGTATTAAATGTAGAATGCCATTATCCAACATGGCAGAAACTGTCATTGTATCTTTAAATGCTTCCCAGTAAAGTACCACTGATTAGCTGAACCATATAAAGAGAGATCATGGCAATAATTGTTTACCTGTGGTTGAATCTGTGATCTTGACTCTTGATACTTAATACTTAAACAATTCAATTAATTTTAACTAAATACTATAATACTATAAGTTTCATGGAAGACATGTGATGTGTGGTGTAGTACGGTTCTACTAAATAAACTACATTAACAACTTGTCATTATCAAATTCAGATATCTGTTCCTTCTCCTGCTATGAGAAGTTGGCCAGAGGCCTCTGTGGTAGAAACGCTGCAAGGGTAGGTGAAATCTGTCTGGAAGGTCTTGGGTCCTAGTCAAAACACTAGTCCTGTGAAAGCCTATGTGCTAGAAAGAAGACACAATGCAGATTCCATATGGTGCAAGAACAACGAATCAACGACTGATTTGGATAAGGTGTATGGTCATAATCCTTAGATCATACAATAGGCAGTTCTGGAAGAATCTGTGGTACTGAGGCCACTTCTATGTCTTGTTAAACCCCTCTGTGAATGCAGTAGAGGTGTAAATATCAGGTCCAGAAAGTATAAATCCAGATCAATTTTGTTTCAACCAGCCAGCACAATAAAAAAATCAGTCACAGATTACGAAACTGGCTGGCTGAAACACAAGTCTCCCCACAGTTAAGTATTATTAAGTGCCAATGGGACACTTTCTTTATAACTGATGGTAAGAGTGCATGACAAGAATAGAAGGTTTGGTTTGGTGGCTCCAGGTTCACAGGTAATGAACAGCTCCATGGTGGGACTCAATCTACCCTGTCCACATCTATGTCATGACCCAGATCATGATCTGTAATGAGCAACTTGCAAGACAATATGAGGTTTTGTCAGAGACAAAGTGCATCATATTGTTAACTCCTAACAATGCAATATGTGGCAATGTGGGATGCTGTAGTTGAGGATCTTAGACAGACTATTATGTGAACAGGACGATGTGAGTCGGACAACAATGGGTGGGGTAAATTGTACTTCTTTATCTGGTCAAAGGTCATGAGCACGTTATCTTTGAATGGCCCAGGTTGGTCACTTCACTCTGCTTCCAGATTTGAAATATGAAAGGTTGTTTTGTGCCATATTGAAAATGAACCATGAAGTGTTGCCATGCAATCTGTTATTGCCTTTCTACAATGCAGTCAAGGTTTAGCGAATTGGACCCTTTTCAAATCAAGGTTATTTTGAATCAAAGTGTTCAAGAATAGTATATGTTTAATGAATAATGCTTGAACTAATGTTGGTTCAATATATACCCACATTGGTTTTACATTATCTGAAGATGAAAATACTATAATTGATTTCTAGCAATAAAAATAAGTAGTTATTACATTTTTGGGCATCTATTCCACCAAGTGATCTTATTTTCTGAATTGTTGATGATTTGATTCCCTATGTCTCCCTTTCCAATCGAATGTGCTCACAGCGGCACTGAGAGAAGTCTAGCCATAGGGGTGGATTTACAGGGGCCATGAAGACGAGGTAGTTCATTTTTGAAAATACTTACAGCCTGACTGTGGAAATTCATCCTTTTAATCTTTCTAAGTTATCTTGAATAGGCGGAATAGTGGAATTAAACTGAGTTCAAATGAATATTGTCAGCAGGGTGTGGCTTTCCCTCCTCTCAATATCTGCTCATACTGAATAACAAGTGGAGTATCAGCACCTGTTTTGCCCCATTTCAAACCCTGCCTGAGACTACTACAAGAACATACTCGCCACGGCTGACTGCGAGCACCCCACAAGTCTTGCCATTTCAGAGATGTTCTGACCCAGTCATCTGGCCATAATGATTTGGCTATAGTCAAAGTCACTCAAATCTTTATCCCTGCCTATTGCTTCTACATTCAACATATTGACAAAGAAGACCAAATGTTAGCTTACCATCTAATACATCCCAAACCTTTATATGCAGCGTTGTTACAAGACAATCAACATACCATTCTAATTTTGCTTGTTGTTCTCAGCAATTCTGTGACAATAAAGTCTTTTTATTCTGATTCACTTATTCGTATGCTTCATGTGGGGGGTAGTTTTAATGTTTCAGTCCCTTCAGCGTATTCTAATGTTACTGAATGTATGAAGAGACAAGAGGGATTTTGATGGGTTTCTTATATAAAGTACTGTGTTATCAGCATGTAGACTTATTCTGTGGTGTTTTACTTTTCATTCCTTCAATTTTATTATTTTTGTCTGATAGAGCAAGTTCTATAAAGAATGTGTTTAGTTCCTCTGCATTTGAAGAACTGCTGTATATAATGATACAGAACAATTTAATGCTACTTTTATGTAGCTATTGGATCAACTTAACTACAATAGATATTTTCATCATAAAAGATATAATTTCACAAAATGGAAATCCTCTTATTCCTAATTTTTCAAGCATAAATGTTCTTGCTTAAATTGTGATCAAAGGTGCAGAATTTCATTGCCTGTGGGCAACATTGAAAATATGGGTCATGTTATGTTGAAATATGGGTCATGGCAGACCGACGGAACCTTTTGTAGTGACTCAGAGCGGATCCTGTAAAATGGCCTTTTGGTGATGCAGACACGATCACCAGGTTTTGAGAATGGAATAAGAACTTATGCTTGATCACGCATGGGGAGAAATACAGCCAATGAAGTATTTTCTGGTATATGCCCTTCAGTAGAGTAGGCATTGGAGGCCAACCAGGATGATGGGCAGCATGGTAGCACTAGTAGCCTTGATAAGAGTCTTTGGCTTTATAACAGTCTCTGACATTTACTATGAATCTGAGAAAAAACTTTACAGGGCTTTATACATTTTTAGTGCTATGGAATCATACTAAGGATGGTTAGCAAAATTAGTAATTTGAAAGCATTGATTCAAATCATGTCTTTGGGATGTAGGTATATATTCCCACACAGAGCAGAAAGAACATGCAGGTCCACAATGCGCCAACCCCGTAGGTGTGAGGTAACAGTACATCTGAGACACCCAACTAAAAGCTTTTTATATGTTTTATGCTTTTATTTGTATACTTTTAACAATTCAGTCTCCATCCCTGTGGCAAGATTCATGCAAAATTGAATACTGTGCTTTGTTAGTAATACTGTTTCCTATTCCATCAAGTATCTCACGCTTTATTGTGTAAAGATTACAACAGTTGGATAGGTGAAGACATTTGTAGAATTAATGTCTTTTTTATTTTTTATGTTGAGCTAACAAGACCAAAGTCATATTGCCTACCAGGTATACCTTTGAAACATGGGCCAAATACAGCTTTATTAGGTGTTGCATTTCTACAGGAATTAAAAGTATCGTAAGTACTAGTAAAAAAAAAAAAAAACTAGAAATAAACAATAAAGTAGGAGATACTTTTACATTTGTCCCTAGACAACACAATGTGCTGATTCAACAAATGACAGGAACTGTACTGCCCTCCCCCCAGTATCTTAACATATTACACTTCTAAAATATTCATGTTCACAAGCCAAAAATGTAATCAGAGCCTCCTTTTGTGAAATTCGCCAATTAGCTAGCTCACATGTGACAAGGTTAGTTTATCCTTCAAAAGGTCAAAGTGCCCCCATTCAGTTAGGCTACATACTGTAACCGGAGCTGAACTGAAACTCTACACATTTTTAAATAAATATTGTTTATTATACCACTATGTACAGTTAGGAGTCATTTTGGTTATTTAACTTTCAGCACGGGCAGTTGCAAGACATATATTCATCATTTTATGATGCAGTACAGCACAATCACTATAGGCCAAATAGCAATTAACTATGTTAACCACAGAAAAAATAAGTGGGATTAGAGTAAATGTTTATTTTGACTTATTTATAAGAAATATGTGTCCTTGTATTTGACAGAAAACGGAATGATTCAAATACCAGTATCACAGTTTAATTCCAGATTGAGACAGCTTTGGTTTTGCCTGGTACACCTACTTTTTCTAACTGCAAAAAGAAATAACAAGAACATCACCATATCTGAAACTACAGCAGTGGATGTAATTTTTAATCCAGAACCACCAGATAAAACTTTAGCGATAGATAAATCGGTTACAATTTGCAGACGGGTACATACGCTCTTAACACGGTTTAAGATACCGAGTATTATAGTTGTACATCGAGGGCGTGTGTCATTCTACTGCAAATTTCCTAAGGATTGGAACACGACTTGAGATGACGACCGGAAGTTGTCACTGTTGAACTGAAGACCAAGGAGCCATGTTTGGAGAATCGGGACGCCGCCTCACAATGTATTTCCGGGTTTGAAGATCACATTATCGCGAATGATTAAAGGTGGTTTTTAAATTTCGATTAATTACGAATAAAGTCATTGTACTCATTATTTTATAGTATTATTCATACGAATAACAAACACCGAAACTGTAACTCCAGATAACTAAGCATAAGAGAATTTGCTAAACTGTTAAACCGGTGACGTCAGGTAGCAGTTCACTTGAATAGATTTCCGTCGTTTTTTAGCTATCGCATATCAAACGGAACGTGCCCGACAGTCTGCATGTTTCCATTGCAATAGTTTACAATCGCTTGCTAGTTACTTACATCGATTTTTATTTGTTTAATCTACTCCAAGTATGTTCAGCGGGCTTCCCAGTGGTCTCTCGTACAGTGATTCTGAATCCGATTCCGAAGACGGCAAAACTCTTTTGCAGAATCAAACAGAACAGAGACACGAAGCAGAAAAGGATGATTATCTGCACGATCACACCGTGTTATCTGATGCTATAGAAAAGCTGGCCTCCACTGACACAGAGGACTGCTTACCTGGAGTTTCTCCTCATCTGTGGCAAGTACGTATTTTTTCCAGTCGTAACTGTGTATGGCGAGAAGTATTGTTTTTAAGTTACAGTTTATATTATTATGGTTATTATTATTATAAATGATTTTCGGTAAACAAATATTTAGATTCAAAAATTCTCAAACCATTTAGTTATGTGTTTGTTTTTACATTGTAACAATTAAATGAAAGTAAGTTAAAAACATTGTAATTAACTCTTTCAACATCAGGCCCTTTCCTGTTTCTAAGATGTTCTTAGCATAAAACTTTACATAATCTTAATTATGCACAGATTAGTACCGAAATTAAAGGATATTATTTTAAGATTTTAAGTTTAACCTAGAGGTAAATGTAGAAAACTGCAATGCGTGGGGATATATTCTGGGATCTAGTCTGGGACCTTTTATTCTAAGCATCCTTCCAAAAAGGGAAGGTATGCATTATGCCAGGAGATCTCAGGCCATTCATGCACAGGCATATATACTGACACTACACAAGAAGAGCAGTTAAGAATCACCAATTAACCTCAGCTGCATTTTGGATTTAAATACTTAAATAATTAAGCTGCATAATAGGTACAACTGAATATGTGCATATGTTTTTTTGAGTGGCATGGCTGTTAACAGATTTTCGGTTGACTTATGTATAATATTTTATTCTCCTGATTTTGTGCTAATGTTAGTCTGGAGTTGAACATGTCCCCGTCCCACGCCATACTAAACACCTAATAAACTCTTATTTTCTTTGTATTCCCATTGTCTTATGGTTTTGTTGTACATTCTGACAGAAGGGGTTCTTGCAGTATTACATCCAGGCCTCTATCTGTATATGTAAATCTGTGTCTTAGCGTATGTTTTGCCACCGTAGGCCACCTTAGTTTAAAAGTACTGATTGCAAAGTTACACATCCAGGAGGTCGTTGCAGAGTAGTGGGACTGAAATTATGAGACTGACTGGAATTTGTTAATAGCTGCTCTCTGGGATTATGACTCATATTTTTATATCATGCATAGTGAACCAATTACAGACCTTCGCTAAGCTGTGGTTTTATAGTTTGTTTGTTCATGCCTAAACATCAGTTAAAAAGGGAAATATTATTGATCTTAAAAATTAAAATCCACAAGAACTGAGTAGTTTGAAGATTTAAAAAAATATTTATGTTTTATATATATTTATTATATATTTATTTTTATATAGTTGTATTTCAATAGGGCACGTAGTATCTTTTATTATTTTCAGTTTATTTTTTATATGTATGTCAAATTTATTACTTGGATAAGAAAACTGAAATAAGTGGTAGTGTAATTTAAAATTAAGCCTTTACGGAGAAGACCAAAGGAATTTTTGTCATTAAAAAATGTATCAAGTCTGTATATAATTTAAAGCTCGCTAGTTATAATATTTTGAATTTGCCATGGAGAATGATTAACTCAAAAAGGAAACTGGGGAAAAATAACTATATGTATTGATCTTAACCTATGAAATAGTTCTTCTCCGGGTCATACAAGAAATGTTTTTCTTTTTCCTCCTAATTTTTTAATTTCTTAAGTTCTTAAGTTCTTGTGAGTGATTGCCTTTTTGTTACAGATTTCATCTGATTCTTAAAATTATTACCTGCCTTAAATGTTTTAGTAGAAAAAATAGTGACGATTATTGCTAATGATTAACAATTAATTGAAGACTTGGGCGCGTTCTAAAAAAATTAGACATGGTTTTCTCAGTAAGTCACTGCCCATGCAGTCTGTTTTGGTGTTGATTCTGTTAATTGTGGTAAGCAGATTGGGTTGTGAAACAGCCACTGTCAGCCCTTTTATTACGGTGGATTATGTAAAATTTTTACAAGCATGGGACATTTGAAAATAATTCCCACTACCACCCTGTTCTGGATAAGCTGTCATAGGGGATGGCTCGATGAAAATTCCATTCTTGACCTAAGAGGGCATGTTTCTTGTTTGTATAATTTGTTATCCATCATTCTCATATGAAGGTCAGGATCATGCAGTGTCCCAGTCTAAAGGACAGAGAGTGATACCGCAGTCAGATCTGAATTCTGCTGGAGTCTATGCAAGGAAAACATACTATTTTAAAAAGGAAAATAACAGAAATTTTATTAGATTGGAACAGCACCAAGAATTGCTGCATATAACTTTTGTTTGTTAAAAAAGAAAAAAATCTGCATATAATTCTGCATATGTTTTTGTAAAATGTGCAACGTTTCAGTTCCATTATTGTATTTGAAATGCACCATTGTTTTATTAATTGTTATAAATAGAAATTTTAGATATAAGAATTACCTAAGTAATCCAGTTGGTGGTGATGGCAGTGGTAAGTGCATGTCACAATCTAGTAGCCTGTTTGCGATGTCTGCTGTGCTTCTCGTCGTATATGTCTGTGTACAGATAAGAGAGATGATGTTAGTAATTTGCCAGTGGTTGCACTCCGTTTTCACTCATTATATAAAAGGGTATAATAAATCATTGTGGTGGAGATGGAGTTTGTTTAAATTCAGGATTCAGTTTATTAGCACCCTGATTTTCCACTCCATTTTGTGGATAGTATTGTTGCACTCAATTCCAAATGTTATATCTATCTCAGTGTCAAGCCAAAAACTTTTTAAGCTGTTCGTTTATTTTTTTTCACCATGAAAAGTAACATTTATTTTTTTAATTGGTCAATTTTGATATCAATACATTTTAGTTCATTAAACAAACTCTATTTTATTATCAGTACTGCACTGTTCTTGCTAGAATTATATGGTATTTTTGGACTGTAGGAGTGGTTTAAATGGGCTTTTTATAATTAAATACATTGACATTTTGGTGTAGTCACATGAAATATGCCAAATGTAAAGTACATTTTTTGTTAGTTGAATAAAGCAGGTTTCATAAACGTGCTATAGTTATAACTCTGAACCTATATGTATATAAATTTGTATGTATTATCTTGCCTTTTTTAACCAGAAATTTAGAGAACTTAAGAAAAAAAACCAGGAGCTGAAGCTACTTGAAGTGAAGTGTAAAAGAAGAAAGAGACATAAAAAAGGTATAATCGTTTAAAATCCAGCATGACAGTACTCTTTTGAAAATACTTAGGAGGAGTAGCATCTATAAAACATTGCATTTCGTGAATGGCAAATTATTTAGCAACGCATGATACATCATATAGGCTAATTACCATTCATTTTTTATGTGCTGTTATAAGGGATTGTATTTGTTTATGTGGTCATTTAAAATGCTACTTTAATAGATAGGATTTCATGTCTTTTAGACATTCTTTTCACAACCATTTTTGTGCAGGGTGAATTCTGTAGGGCAGGGCAAAAGCAGCACAACTTTATTAAAGTTTCTGTTGCACATAGCGTAGCATAAACTGCAGCTGTACATCAGTTTACAATGGTGTACAATCTGTAAGTTGACGTCAGCATAATTAATGTTTATGAATGAAGTAAATTAGAGTATATACAAATGCGGGGTTTCCAAGCCTCTGTCCCCAGGAACTGCAGTATATTCACTCTAGTATTAATTAAAAGTTTTGCCAAAGATATATAGCATGTTACCTCATGTATTTCTTACCACTTCAAGACTTTTATAAAGTTTTTTTTTGTCTCTGCAGTTAATTTATTTAATTTTAATTTAAGTAAAGGAAAGTTGGGTTTACTGTCTTTATACAAAGGTTTGGGTGCTGTGCGGAATATGGTGATGGTTTTTATAGTCAGTATATTGTCTTTGTTTGTTTATTTAATAGTAGTCCTCATCTTTGAGTTAGGGGTGTCACCCCCAGATATCTAGAGTCAGACTCTCTCCAACTTCTAGCCTATGCAACATACAACCAAAGGTTAAACGTTTAAACAGGTAACATTTAAAATAAATGTATGTAAAAACAAATTTTCTGCAACCATATACCTGGCAGGGCTATGCGACCTCGTGCACCGTAGATACTACATGATAGTACTGTACTCTGTGGCAACCTGATCATCCCAGCCTCACATGCATCTCCCAATCTCATTTTTCACACCTAAAAGACAATGTGATTATCCTTTTCTAAAATATGCCTATTTCTGGGTACAGCCTGTCTGTCAGAAAGGAAACCCAGCTGTAAGTTGTGGGCAGCCTGTACTGATTTTCATATGAGTATTTGAGTTTTGAAATATCAGTTACTCTGTTTGGTTGTAGGCCTTACATTTACTTAAATTTCGTACACATATAGTTAGTGCATGATCAACAAGTTTGAGAGTTGGCTTCAAACACTGTGGCAGTCTTTATTATGCGCAATTCATGATTTAATTTACATCATTCTTTAACTTTTGTATTACTTAACTGAAATCCAAAGTTTGAAACAGGTGTAGAATAAAGCGATGCAACTACCCCCATTTCCATGCTTAGTTCCATGCTCAGTTATGCCAGTAATATTGGTGTAGTATATTGTTTTGAATTAACGTCAGTAATAATGTTTCTAAAATGAGCCAGCAATACAAAAACAATTTATTGAAACTTGTGGCTTTGCATTTGGTCTAAGATGTATGACAGTGATTTCTTTCAAATTTATCAAATGAATAAAATACAGTGTGAATAAGTTTGCTGGTTTTTATCTTTTTCACTATGTATACACTACTTTTTTTGTCTTAATGTTCCTAAAACAGATGGTAAAGCTGCCAGTGACTTGGAATCGGAGAAAAAAAGGTAATAAACATTACAAAAAATATATCGTAGAGTATAATATGTTAATGGTCTTTTTGTACATTGTAGGCTCTCACTGTTCTGGCAACATTACTGCAACAGTGGAAGATTTTATAAACTTATTTGATCACACACACACCTTTCGCTATAATGAGTACACACACCTTTATATACATCATTGTGCTTGTTTTCTTTATGGTTTCACAGTTTTCTTATGTAGCCCAAAAACAGCTGGTATCTTTAAAGTTTGTGCAATGGACTGAATATATGTCCTGGTTTCACCTGGCTTGTTCCATTTGCATCCTGGTTCACAGTAACCCTTTAATGCATAAATTGTTTTGCAAAATGGATGGATTTCTCTGTTTTTGTGACTGTAAAAGCTGACGTATCTTACAATGAGAGGGTCAATGATAACCAATTCTCATACCTTTTAACTGACATTTTAAGCATTTTACTGTCAAAGAAGTGAGGGAAAGATTATGTTTAGCAATATTAAATATAATTGAGCGTTACATTTGACCTTCTCATATTTAGATTTTGGAATGAGTGTTTTCATGAAATTAAGGGTAGTTACCATGCCTATTAACCAGTGATGCTTTAAGTTTAGAGAGTTAAAGTAATGTTTAACGTCTTTGTCTTTGTCTTGTATAACAATAATTATAAGCAATATTAACACCATTTTTACATATTTTTTTCAGAAAGATTCAAGCTGAGCATGAAGAACAGTGGAATAACCTTAAGCAATATTTTTCCATAAATGATAGATTCCAGCCTCCGGCCTGTAGCAGGACCCATGTAAAGGTAAGGACATATACTATTTTATTATTTCATAATAAAATATTGTTGTATATTAACATTATTTCATAAACATGAAACCATTTACAATATTGATATAGAGTTGGGGGGGGGGCATGGAACCTATTTCAACATACACCTGACATCACATAGGTAGCAAAAAATTCACTAACAATACCTTTATAGACTAGGCTCAAATTAATTGATTTAACACATAGATGCTTCAAATGAAATATACATATAATAACACAAACACTTCTGGTTTAATGTCAGCTTCTATTCAGTATTTAACAATGTGATAAAATTCCAAAAGGGAAAAAAATGAACTTACTCAGAATAGTTAACATAAACCGAAAATCTGAAATCATATGGAGTATTGCTATTTTCTCGTCCTTGATTACTGGGGAGTGTTGTGATCAGTTGTGGTTGCCCTAAGATGACTGGTGGGCCCCACCAAACTCTGCCCCTCACAAGAGGTTAGAGTGACAGTGCATTCTTCCCAGTGGTTCTAAACATCTGTAATAGACCTTGTGACCACTGATTGTTTGATTTTAAGTAGGGGCAATAATAGCAGCCCATCTCCCTCAGTAATTTAATCCCTCTGTTAAATGACATTTGTTGCTGTTTCTGAAATCAGAGCAGATGTTACGTGAAACCCCCCTATGTATTGTGCACACTTCATTCTCTGCTTTCTGCTTTTTTGTCAGTCTCGAATTATCCCATTTTTAATGTAATCTAATATTCTGTTTGCCTGGTTGCTCTATATCAATGAAAATAGGCAAAGGCCCTTCAGAACTTTGAAACGTGAATGTTGTATAACAAGCAATTCATTAATTTCACTAATCACTGAAGGTCTGGTTATCATCTGGCTAGGCAGTCTGGGGTTTACTTACACATCCAGTGGTGTATATAATTCTTCTTGGATGAAAAACAGCTATCCAAAAAGGAATCTCTTTTAATGGCTTGTCAACATTGAACAAAAAGTGAAGCTGTATCCTCAGCAATAACTTTAGCTTAAATATTGTGCAGGCTTCCAGAAATCATGTTGTGTAGTACACTTTGACTGACAGTGCGAAAATGTAGACCAGTCTAATTGAATTAACTGGTTAAAGCAGAAAGTTTGCAGTGAAGCTAGTTGTGTATTCTTAAATTTATGCATTCCTTTTTGGTTTTTACACATTTCCACACTGACTTTTAATTGATCTACTATGCTTCTGTTACCATGCAAATGTGCTGCTGTTGACTGAAAGAAAAATGTGATTTACGGTCATCCATCTTTCATATTTAATTATCCAGTATAGTGTCACAGTAATGATTTGCGTATGAAATATATTTAATGCAGGAAATGTGGTAAGGACTTAATGTCTAGCATAATTATACTTAACTTTTTAATATGAATGCACTATTTCCAGTAGAATCCAGTTTTGTCTATAGTATCCCATTGTGAATGTCAAATGGTTATTTCTCAATGTAAGCTGTTCAAGAAGTTTAATGGTATATTAGAAAGTGTTTTATCTGCAATTATTTGGGAATAAAGTCTGACATTCAATTAAAACCTTTTAAATAGTTTCTTGAAATGTTGTTCTGAGCCCAAGTTATCTTACTGAGGCATAAAATTAAGTTTTATTGCTTTTTTTTTTGCTTAGCAAAGCATAAGTAACTAAAGTTACCTCAAAATATATTCGTACAATTTATTTAAATTTGTACAGTTATTTTTATGTTAATTTAAGGAAAATTCCTAAACTGTTCTTTGTAAGCAAAGAGAACAACTTAATTGATGAAGCAAAATAGAACTGACAACAAGTATTCAGTATTTTGTAAATGTTGCTAAATTATTCCTGAGGTTTTTGTTTGTGCAACCTTTAATGTAGTTATGTTATGGGTGTACAATTACTTAAAAAGTTATTTATTTTATTGTTACTAAGGGGTAAATTGGCTATAATGTGCAACTGTATGTGCTTGTGTGTTTGTTTTACAGTGGACTGGCATCCTGTCCTGGGTGTCTCCATGTCATGTCCCCTCTGCTACCTGGGATAGGCTTTGCCTTCTTGTAACCCTGTACTGGATGTTGGCCTATATGGGCCAGGCTTCACTTTGGCGAGTGATGTGTAGCTCAGTGGTTAGGATGCTCTTTGTTATTGGAGGGTTGCTGGTTCAAATCCCAGCATTGGCATAGTGACTTTACCATTGGGCCCTTTAGCAAAGTTAATGTAGATGGACTGTTGGATTTAACTTTATATGTATAATTTGTGGCGTTGTGGCTCAGTGGGTAGTTACTTTGCTGCCTCACAGCTCCCGGATTGAGGGTTCGAATTTCAACTCTTCTCTGTATGTGTGATGACTGCATGTTTTCTTTCTGATGGATAGCCTTCCTCCAGGTACTCCTGTTTCCTTCTGCAGCCGAAAGGTTTGCAGTCAGATTAATTGGCATCTCTAAATTGCCCACAGTTTGTTCATGTATGTGTCCTCCAATGCAATGGCATCTTTTCCGGGGTGGAGTATCTCAGCTTTATGCTTACACTGCCGAAGATGGATGGATTGATGGATGGATGGATGGATATTTCTGAAGACATCAAACAAATGTATGAATAACTTTGTGCCTTAATGAAGTACCTCAAATCCACAGGTCTATATGGCTGTCAAATTTTGTTCCGGTATTATTTCTAAT
>JAODKL010000062.1:10432654-10472901 GCA_026780765.1 Petrocephalus schoutedeni | reverse complement strand
TCATATCAGACAGTAAGAAAAAAAAAGTTATATGTCTTTTTATACAGTGTATGTAAACTTTTGGTTTCAACTGTATACATGTCTAATTCCATGTTTCTCATTTGAACAATTGACACATGGTCATCAACTTTACCATCGTTTACTATCTGTAAAAAGCATTTAAACATATACTTTTAGCTTAAAATGTAATTGCTTGACTGACAGTGCATGCATTGAATATATTTTTTTCATAAATGTGTTTCCCCCAGACAGGTCTAGAAAGGAGCATTGATCAGGCCATTACAGAAGGCGATTATGGAAAAGCAGAGGAACTGAGTGACAGCCTTGCCACTAGAGAGGTAGGTTTTACGAGATGTCAGTGCAAATCCAATTGTACTATATAGATTTGTACTATATAGATATAGTATAATAATGTAATATAGAGGGTATGCACTGACGTCACTTCCCAGCCAGAACATGCCCCCCTCCAAACAACGCATGCTGCAATATGGCATTTTAGTTGGGGAAACTGTGGGGGGGGGCATGTTAAATTTAAGGCTGCCATGATTACTCTATGTCAGGGGTCTCCAACTCCGGTCTTGGAGAAGTCCTACCCAGGAGTGGCTCATCAGAAGCCAGGTAGGACAGAAAACCAAAAAAGTTTCAATGGCATACCTCAGCGGCACTAGCACTATGCACGAGCACCTGAAGAGAACGCTCAGACGCTATTCTGGATGAATGGACCGTGAGAGTAGGCTAATCGATGACACTTAAGGTTCTATTAGTAAGGAGAGCTTTTTAATATCTTTTGTCCTTGTAACTGCTAAATACACCAATTATTAAACTATAAAGTTGTCTACCTACTACCATTGGACTACCATTGAATAAATAAAGAAAATGTTTAGGCTAGAACCTGGTCGTATTCTACGTTTATTGATGTTGTCAGTGTGTGTGTTGGGCTTGTTTAGACCAGTGCTGTTATCATAAACTAAAACTGAAACAAAATGGACACTAAATAAAATATTAATTTATTAACTGAAATGGTGTCTGGCTTTAAACTGCAAAAAGTACCAGCACTCCAGCAATTAACATCTTTTTACCTTCACTGCCATTTTAGTTGTTATCGTTTCCATGATTTACCAAAACAGAAGCATGAGGCGTGCCAATCCAAATTTAATAAATATATGGATACTCTGAATTTATACAGATTATTAACTTATAGGCATCACAATATGCCTCTCTTTAATATTTTAGGCATACTACTAGTCTGCTTACCTGCAAGAGTATAAGCATATGCCCGTATAGTGCTGAAAATCAAAGTCTGTTATCTAAAGCCCTTCAGTTGCATGCAGTTTCATGTGGTCAAAACAAAATTAACTTAAATGAAATGATAAACAAATCCTTTACGTTAAACGACCAATCGATAAAATAGTCGATGAATTAATTGATAAAAAAATAGTCGTTAGTGGCAGCCCTTCTTAAATTTAAAGCAGTTGTACTTGACAGGGAGCCATACAACTTACTGGACAACTGGACATTAATATGTAGCCAGGAATCAGGTTTCCTGACATTTTTGTGTTCTTTTTTCTATGTACACCCTCCCCATTTAGGACATTTTTACACTCTGACTGCATCCTTGCACCCACTTTCTATTTATATTTTAAATTTGCTGTATTTTCATTATGTTCATTATTCTTAATTTTTTATTATTATTTCTATTTTTATCACTCCATTACTTTGAATTCCATTTCTTTAACTTGCTTTCATATTTCCTTCAGTCTCTTTGAACTGTGCATTGGGAGGCAAAGAAACACATTTTGTTCCTTTACGGTGCACGGTGTGATGATGTATATGAATGACAATAAACCTTTGAAATTTAAATAGAATTGAATTATATGTACCTGATTTGGATGCTGGGGAAATAGACAAAGCAACCCTGTGGTCTTCAGACGCCTTGACGTACTGTAAAGTGGGATTTTTTGACTAAATTAAAGTGACAAGGACCCCACTGTATATTCTACTTGTATGTGGAAAGCTGTGTACAGATATTTTAATTTTATTACAACTTATATTTTGTCAGAAATTACAACCGTAAATCCACTTTTCAGAGTCTGGATTCCAGTTGTTGCAGATTGCGGTGATCCTTTTGCTTTTCTTTTCTTTAGTTTTTGGCAGTCTGTAAAAAATCTCAGATTTCTTGCCGAATTGGTTTGTACAATGAAATGTACAATAGCTCATTCATGTTTTGTATATATTTTTGCAGCATTCAAGTTGATTATTTTCGCCACTCAGAGGGTGTAACTGCAGTGGCTACTACCTAGTATGACGACGTGCAGACCTTCTATTTTTGTAACATAACTACCTTGACCTTGTTTTTACAGCTCTTATTTATAAGTAGGCCTTGAAAGTGTTTCCTTACATTTGACTCCTATACATTTGATATGCATCACCACATATTAACAGACTATTTCCTGCTTTTCAAATGCAAACAATAGACTATCCATCTTTGTTTTAAAAGAAGTAACAATGCAGTGAGCTACAGTGCAAATATTTCAAGGGAAGTTCACCCCAAAACATGTGTTTTAGTGGGGTTTTATCTATCCCTCTATGTGGTTGCTGGGAGTTGTGGGAGTGAATGGCATTATTTCTGTGGTGTTTAAAGCTCCAGCACAATACATTTGAAAAATTCACCAGAAATCACAACCCGGTTACTCAGGATAATCAACAGACTTTGCAGTGAGCAGTTTAAAGTAGGAACTATTTTCTTCTACCAAACTCCATACACCAATCATATTGCTGGTCAGAAGTTACAAGCACCCCGGTTATATCTTCAGTCCAATTATATGAAGACCCAAGTCTGAGCTGAATTTGAAGTAATTCAGGTGCACATCGAGTCTGAAGTGGCTAGGTATGCTAACTCAAGTCCCCACATCTGGATATTGTTACTCTGTTGATTCAGTTTCATCTTTGATGGATCTTATTACGACTTCACAAAAGCATTATATGGATGAAAATACAGCTGATACAGCTCAGACAAATGGCCCCAAAATTGAAGCAGCAGCACTAAATGGCAGCAGAGGACACAAAGGGAAGCTGCAGAAGCCATTTTGTGAAAACAGCAAATCTGAAAGTATGGATCTTTTTCAAACTTCCCAGGAACATTGTATAGCCCAGTAGTTCTCAGAGTGTGTGGAGCAAGATGATTTTCTGAATATTCTAAATCAATTTTTATATATACTTTTTTTTGTTGGTCACCCCCCATTTCGGACATTTTAACGGTAGCAAATTTATCGTAAGGGATCTGTGTTAATTAACCCTAATCAGTAGTGGTACGTGAAAGAACAAGTGCACAGCTGGTGAATGTTAGGATTGTTTTTGGTAGCTTTGGTAGAGTAATTCATCAAGGAAGAATAGGATGTTACTCCTTCAATAGATTTTGCAACAAGAAAAATGCAGTACATGTACTTTATAATTTACACTGTGAACCTATTTAAAATCAAAAGAAACCCTTTTATTTTGAAAAGGAGAACATGGCAGTAGCCTACCCCACTTATTATCATGAGAATTCTTTGACAAAAATTGACATTACCTGAACTTGTTAGGTATATTACAATTATGTCCAGTTTTAAGGTCATATAACAGAAGAAAATAGATTGCAAATTGTCCGTTACTTGCAAATAGTCCAAGTAACTAATCAAGTGATACAATAGACAGCCATTTAGTAATTTAAAATTCAAATTTTATTTGTCACATACACAATCATACACAGTATGATACGTAGTGAAATGCTTATATGACCGCCTGTGACCTTAAAATTTAAAAACAATTAAGAAATAAATAGTGGAATAAAATAGTATAAGAAATACTTGTTGATTTCTTAAATTATTTTGTACTGTTAGTTGTTTTACCTTCCCACTAAAAACCCACCCATTTACCCCATTAAGCATAGAATGGTTACCAGTTAGGCAAGTGTCCTCATGAGGCAGTTCCATTGGGGACCCCTGATCTAGTATATGTAGTGTATGCTTGTGTATTAAAATAAAGGACAAATTGCATCCCGCTGAGCAAGTTAATGTCCTCAAGCATTGCGCCCCGGGTGCTCAAGTAGCTGCCCCTGCTGTGTCACGATATCGCATGGGTTAAATGCAGAGGACACATTTCATTGTTGCATGCTGTGCTGTGTCAACAATGACAATTAAACACCTTTCACTTCACTATTCCTAAATTTAAAAAGTCTCATTTTATATATTTATTGTTAGAGTTTCTGAAAACTGCAATATTGCATTTGGCCATGTAGAAGTGCATGACTCAATGTGGCCCTCCAGAGTGCGTAGTGAAAAATCCAATTATAAATGCTTAAGTCAGTCGAAGAATGCATAAGAGTAATTACATGCGACACATCCACAGGACATCTAGCCTATGCGTACGTAAACCCCAGTCTTAAATTGATGGGACAATACTCTTGCTTTTACACATGCATTTTTGACATAAGCGCATAGGAGAATGGACCTTAATTGTTAGTTGTCTATTGTCATGGTGTCTCAAACAGTAGCAAGCTGTGCAAAGAAAAATTTCCACTGACCTTGGTCATGTGGCAATAAAGATACTGAGGCTGGTTGCACAAAAGACCTTAAATGTTCCCCATAAGTATGACACTTAAGGTTTAATTTCTTCTTAGCTGAGGGATTTATTTAAAGGTGTTTCACAGAATCCTTAGTTTCCTTAGTTAAGGAAAAACCTTAAGGAACTTACTGCATCGAATGATATTTTACAGCAGTAAAATTCTGCAGTTTCCATGGAGACTGTTTGTTTGCCTACACTCACACTGCTCATGATACCTGTTATCACCTCCAGTGTAAATTCCATTGCTGAAAATATGGCCTGATGAAGGGTTTTTGAGTAACTGTAGCTAAAACAAAAACGTTATTATGCGTTAATGATGATGAAGAAATGAAACGTATTATTCATTTAAGTAATATAAATAAAATAAAAAGCCAGATTACGTCACCACTGCATCAGTAGGTGTGTTTTACTCGACAAAGACCAGGGTGGAGCAGATAGTGATAAACTTTGCTGATCGATTGATCAGAAGCACCTGTGCTAACTTGGAAGCTGCTTAGAAGTGTGGGGGAAAGAGATGGAAGTAGTGAAGCAAAAAATTGAGAAGGTGAAACTAAAATGCATTAATGAATACTTTTTGCATGTGTCTGCATATTTGTCTGATTATTTGAACAATAACAATATACTTCTGTCTAATTTTTCCAATGAAACTTGCCAGTGCTTATTAGCGAATTAATGTTACATAATTTTTTATTCTGTGGCAAAAAAAGGATCGATATGCTAGCCAGATTTAATAATAATATATAAACATGCTATGGACTGTGCAAATGAAATCATAAATTGACTTCCAGTCCAGTCTATAATGCAAAATCAGTTGTTCATCATTTGATTCTCTGAGTCACAAAACACTGTTCTTGGAATGTATTCATCGTCTTCATTTATCACCTCTGATGTTGAGTTTAAGTTACAGTCAGAGGTACCTTAAGTTATTTTCCTTACTTTGGTTACTAAGGTCTTTGGTGCAATCGTTTGATAAACTTTATGGAATTCCTAAAGTATAAGACCAAGATAAGGAAAGAAACTTAAGTGAACATTTTAAGGAAACCTTAAGGAGAAGACTTAGGGGTGTTTCGTGCAACCGGGTCTTGATTCTGAAAGATTCTGATTAACCTTAACGCTATCCTGGCATATGTCTTTGTCTGCTTTCTTTCATTCCAGTAGAGCTCAGTCTGTTATATTTAATTTATATTTATGGGTTTATGATTAGAGCAAATAATCTAGAAGGAGCTATATATTTTGTGAAAACCAAGAAATGTGTCTGCCTCATTATAATAAATACTTAGCTAATATGAATTTTTACATTTTAGTGGCTGCATCATTGCCGGGCAAAGCTATCAAAACGTGTTTGTGTTTGCAAAGGGCATCCAGTCTTGGAAAGTGGGATTACTGTAATTGCAGCCATCCACACACAATGACAAACTAAAGGTGAATTTAGATAAACCTATTTTACCAAAACTAAGGGTTATTTTTGTAACAAAAGACATCTGTAACCTTTTAATTTGGGCATGTGACCTGAATATAGGTTATACTTTATATGGATGATTACTTAAAAGCTTGGGATTGGGCCTTCATACATATTGGGGTGAAATTCAGAGGACTTGAGCTAAGAATCATTGTACTTCTTCTTCATTGTTCTTTGTGGGAAGATTTTAAATACATACTCCTATATTTTCTATCAATCTGCAAAGATTGAATGGATTTTTTTCTTTACCAAAAACAATATATCTGAGTCAAAAAGGAAAATTTAATTTTGAAATCAATTGATACAAAGCTTTATCAAAAGCTGTGTAATCTAATTTGGATTATTGTATTTCATTAATTACTTAGAAAACCATACATTTCAATGTAGATTTATGCTGTTTAATTAATTACCATGTTTTCTTTTTTTAATTAAAGCATTTTTAAATTAAAGCCCATAGCAAAACATATAATTTGTTTGTAATTACTCTTTAATTGGTGGTAGTGGAAGCTTAACACCTTCTGTTTTGTTTTTCATGATTGCCATTTTATTACTAGTCAGTCATTAATTAAACTGCTTTCTAATTAGCTTATAAAACTGTTGATGGCACATTATTGTAAGTGCGAGTTCAAAGCTTTCTAATAAGCCTTGCCTACTCAGAAGAATAAGATAAAGGGATGAGCACAAAGCAGAAAAACTTTCATAGTTTTTTTTCTTTCCCTAAATATATCCTGTAAGTTTAGAAGCAGTTTATTTAAATGGCAGAAGGACCAGGTTTCTTGTTTCGTCTTGGCTCATGTAGTCAGTAATGTCATTTACAAAACAGAATAGCATCTAAATAGCAGAAGGTTGTGACTTCATACTGTTATTGTGTTATATATGTATTACTTCTAAACGGGTAGCAGTTTATTGCAATAATTATTGCACAAGTGTTGGTTTGTATAATAATTTGCGTAGAGTGGTCTCGGAGAGTAAGTCTTACTAGATAATAATAATGTAATTGGCTCTTAAAATTTTGTTTTCTAAGTTTTAAGATGCATTAATATGAAAATAAGGGTCTCATTTTTATTTTCCAGCTCTTTTGAAGTTTGAAATTGATTTTTTTAAATTTTATTACTTTTAACGCCCATTTTTTTTAATCTCACTTGGGTATTAGGTTACAAATATAATTCATTTTCTTCAATTATATTCCCCCCAAAGTACTTTTTAAATGTGTTGGCAAGACTTATTTTATTTTTTTAATGGACGACATGATTATGGTAGTAATATACATACAATATACATGCATATATGTGCAAAATTAGGTTACTTAAAAAGCATCATGCAAACAACAAAATGTTGATTATAATACTTTGTAGAGTAGAATGTTGTTTATCTACCCCTAGTGGACAAAATCTGCAGTAGTTTTTTTGCAGGATGTAACTGATTTTAGGTCATAGCATTGATGTTGGCCTTGTATACAACTTGCTCCTTTGTTCTAGCCATCATAGCTTGAGACTGAGGGCAAGTTTAAGAAAAGATAGAAAAGATACTACATGTAGGCCTTTTTTAAACGTTGGAGTAGCTTCTGTATTTTTCTTGAACAAAGAACATGAGAACATACATTATTCCCCCCAGTTTCTCCTTTGCCAGTTTATGATATGAAAGGATTTGGCATTAAGAAGTATGCATGAGAGGGGAGGGCAAAAATCCTGAAAAGTGGATCAAAAAGTAAATGAAAAATAATGTCATATTACTGAAAATATGAGAGGCTAATTTGTCCCGACTTTTTGCTAATTTTGTTCCAGCCATAAAAAGAAGAGCCGTCACCTGCTCAGTGCAGCGGCGATGACAGTGCCAGTGATCCATGAAATAAGCTGCCGCTGGCTTTGTTCTGATAAGAATGAACAAATCTGCACAATGTACTGCTTAGAATCTCATTTTCATACTTGCATGCAGGCTAAAAGAAATAAGCTGTTTGCAGGCTTGATTAATCAGACATTTGAGGGTGTTTTTTTTTTGTCTCTTTGATCTGTTCCGTCTCCTAGGTAACTTGGTTGACATTAATGTTGTGCTCTGTTAAAGACAATCAAGAACTGATTAAAAAAGACCTTTAATTCTTTAAATAGCTACAGTTCTCCATATTTGAAAGAGGGGGAAATTGTTATTATTTTGATTTTAAGAAATATTTGAAGAAACGTTTGGCATAGAACATTTTAAAGATATTTGCATAGGAAATATCCCTTAAATATAAGCAGGATAATGTGAGTAATCCTTGTGTAGAACAAAAATGAAATAAATTTGAAAGAATTTAGCATCTTCTGGATTGTTTATTTTTGCTGGATATAACATTTTCTGTGAGAATATCTGGGAAAAAAATCTATTTTCCTCTGTCACCACAGATGTTTTTGTCCTTTGACGCTACATAGTTCTCAGTAAGACCCCTTAAAAACATCTTTTTGTTAATCTACACTTAACATAAGCATGATCTGCCATTATAACTTTGCCTTTTTTTTATCAACATCTGACTAGAAAACATGATTTACAGGTTTTAAACCTATAAAAATGTGAAGAATTAACTGACTGCCACAGTTAGCTTCAGGTTATGCAGATGCTTTTACAAATCTTCCAAGTGATTCTATAGATGAATGCCTCGAGGGCCCAGCCAGAGCCAGGCACTTACAGCCAGCTAAAGCCCTTATCTTAAATCCAAGCAAAGTACCATTAATCTTTTTGAAAGACCTTTATGGCTTTTAATGTATCCCAAATTAGAACATTTTACACCCTTGGTTCCTGAAATATGGTGATAAAAAGCCTTTAGAGTTTAATTTTTCCTGACTACGCGCTCTGACCTGCTTAATCCCAGCATACATTATAAGATATTTTAGTTTCAGTCTTTCTAATAAAGTTTATCCCAGTTAATTATTATTGAAACATTTATTTTTTTTCTCCTGTTTTTTCAGGTGAAGAAATTATGGTACATTTTTTTATTACCCCAACATTTTCCCTTCTTTGTATGCTGTAATCCATCCACAATTTGTTTTTGATATTATACTGAATATATGAATATTATGCTGAATTATATTAATATTTAGTGATCGTTAGAATTTGATTTATTCAAAAGTTATTCTTCTAAATCTATAAAAAAGTGAGATGAAAGCTTGATATTTTTCTCCCTCAAATTGTCTTCTCTTATAGTTTTACTAAGGGTGTACATTGTGAATACTGCTATAATAATGGACATATCACATATATAATTGTATTACAGATGACATACAATTCAAATTTATCATTTTTCTCCCTCAAAGGCAACATAGGTCTGTTGGTGCAGAGGAGTGAGATTTGGTTATTTGATGAGGCTTATTCGCTCGAGAAAGCAATATTGTCTTCGTTAATGTCCTTTCTGGAATTCAAAGTACCAGTCTTATCACATAATAGTAATCAAACTGATAATTCCGAGCACATCAGACTTATTTTATTCAGCATTTAAAATTTTACCCCAAACCCCATAGAGATGTTCAAATGCATTAATTATTTGACTGCCGTGTTGTTTTGAATTTGTCGGTAATATTGTTTTTTTTTCCCCCCCTTTTCCATAATGATGAAAAATAATGCTAGATTGAGACAACATTATGAATTGCTTTTTTGTTCCATGGGCACTGTAGAAGGTGTGTGTTCCAGGATGACTGGTTTACATTTGCTAATGGGCCTTGTCTCTGTCTCCTTTTCAATAGCTGGCCGTGAAAATCGCAAAAGCCACAGATTGCCGTGACTTTGTGAAAACCAAACAGGAAGCAGCAGCCTCAGGGGAAGCCCAGAAAAAGAAGAAACAAGTTGCTTGGGGGTTAGTCATGTTTCTCGGATTATTTTTCAGTTTCATTAAATCAAAATACATTTTACACACCACAGTTATGACTATCGTAAGGCAGCCTCAGTGGCTGTTTTTTAGTTTTCACTTTTTAAAACCCAGTATCTCAAATGTATAAAAATGTTCTGTCAGTTGTGTAACTAGATGCAATCAGTTCCAAAAGCAAATGCAGACTTGCTATAAGAATTTGTTACAATAGATCATCATCCATAATATTATTTATTATTAAAGTATCAAATCAACCCTATATTTCTATATCATATAGCAGTGTCCCTCGACCCCGCCAAAATGTTGTATCACTGTTGTGATACATAGTGATAATCACTTTTAAATTGTGGTTAGCTGAAAATTAACATCAATGCTATTCTTGTAATACCATTTCAGATTTGAAGCCAAGAAAAGATGGGAAACTAAGAGCAATATGGGCTACATGTGACTTCAACATACAACATACATGTTTTTTTGCATTCTTAGGGAACTTTTCATTTAATTATTTAGGAAATACTTTAATAATTATTTAATACTGTGCAAAAACCTATACCAAAACAAAATATATAATGTTTGTATATGTTTTGTGTGTAGATATATCATATGTAGAAATTAGTAATGTAAATACAATGTTACATAAGGAACAGCTGTAATGTAAAGTTGACAGTGCTTTGTGTAAGAGGGTGTAATTTATATATTCAATTCATTCATATATATTGTAATATCTCACTGAGAAATATATAACAATAAATTGTATAAAATTCCTGAAATTCTTGTAATATTTGTGGAATGATTTCAAAACTTTGGAATACATCCATTCAGTGCTCTTCAATAACCAATTAATCCGATGATCTTTGGTACTACACATGTGCAGAAGTGTTTATTAAACATGTAATTGAAGAAGATGAGGTTTTGCAATTTGCAGGAGACAACCAGAGAAGATGAGGATTTTTACCTAGCCTCACCAACAGCCATCCGTACATCTTCCATAACTGCTTATTGAGTGCATGGTCGCAGTAAGCCTGGAGCCTATCCCAGGAACCAGGACACTCAGGAGAGGATGCTAATCCATTGCAAGGCATACGCTCACATTCAAATTCCCACACACACAAAACTGCAAAATTCGAAACTATGGACAGGTGCCAACCCATCGCAGGGCACACACACCATTCACACAATGAGACCGGGAGAACATGCAAATTCCACACACGTCAAGCAGGGGTCAAGACTCAAACCCTGGTCTCCAGAGGTGAGAGGCAACCATGCTGCCCCCCCCCCCCCAAAGAAGCCTATTTAACTATAATGATCAAATTGGGAGACTTCAGTTTAAAAGAGGTGACACTGGGCCTTTAATGTTAATAAGAAATTCAGTGACCAGTACTGGTCAGTTTCATGACCTTTTGAGAGAGTTAATTTAATCATAAAAGTCATCCACGAAAGTGCTCAATAGTGTTTTCGCTGTTTACAATAAGCAGTCATTCAAAATGAAAGAAAATCAATTGCTGATCAGTTGACTGTAAAGGTCAACTGGTTCATGAGCCTCCACTTTAGCGTTAAAAGACTAAATTTAATATATCCTTGCTTTGGAGTACAGTAGTTAAGTTGCAGTGGACAGACCAGTTTTCACACCTGGAATTGTTGGATACTGGACATTTCAATATTAGAGCACAGGCAGAGATCACTGTTCACGTCATTCTTGATAAGCAGTGAAGTAAATGTGTGACACTAACTTCATCTACAGACACCAGCTGCAAGTTTGAAGTGTTACATTGGTTTTATCATTGCCAACTGCAGGTTACATTTTCCTGAAATACTTTCAGGAAATCACGATCACGGCATTCTAAAATGTGTACTTAGGCTAATTGGTTCCTGTAAGTCGCCCATACTTATGATGGTGTGTATCTATGTGTCCTTCAGTAGAGCAGCATCTCTTACGGTGTGAGTTCTGGCATTGTGCCCTTCGTTGCCTGGGACAGGCTCCATGCCCCAGCGATACTGACAATGATAAGCAGTTTGAGGGTGTATGGATGGAAAAGCCCTTGCATTTGTAAATGACCCAGAGATTTACATTCAAGGAACCTAAATCCTATTGAAGTTTATCTAAAACCCTGTGTTTTGTATCTAAAAATAAGATGTATTTATGAATTTGTTTATAAATGTATTGGCAGGTATAACCTACGGAATGTTGAGTTACACTCAGAACTCGCCGCATATCTCATTTCTTGATCTTTAAATCCCTTTGAATGCCTTGAGCAAAGAATATGTCTGCCTTAAAAGCTTGAAAATACCTTTTGTCTTTGTTACTGCAAAAATTCTGTGATTGCTGCAGGCCAGGTTTTTTCTTGTATTGTTGCAAAAAGCAAACTTGTATATGCCAAAGCACTTCAGGCATGACCTGCATATTCTACATAACTTAAGAAATAGCCTTTTTTAAAATTCAATCCTATTATATGGTTCAAATGAAACGAAAAGTTGGTTATGCGGTGAAAGAAATATCCTAACATGCTTTTGGTAATCAGAAATCAATAATGCATTGTATTGAAAGACAAACAAAATTAAAGTAAATAACTGCGAGACAATACTTCAGTAACCTTGAGTCAAATATGACAGATAAGCTGAACAATGTTCTGGCACCTTGATAGCAAAAATCTTAACCGGAAGCTGTACAGTTTCTAGGAATATCTAGGAATATGAGTGCCCTGTTTTACTTTTGCTCAGCCAGTAATGTACACAGAAACAGAACAAAATAACGTGCACACCTAGAATTAGGTCAAAATCTAGGACTAAAGTCACACTTTTTTCTTCAGAACAATTTCAGTCCATCTTGGATCGCTGTCATAAAAGTCCTAAACTATGTGTTTTGGATGATTCTTTAAGAAGGAAAGCCTCTGCTTCTATGAGAGATGGATGAGGTGGAAATCAGTACACCTGAACTTCCCATAAAGGTTTAATGATGGTTTAGATTAAGTGATTGGGGAGGCCACGAAAGGTGATGACTTCATCCAGGTTTTGAAGGGTTTTGTGTTTTGTGAGAGGACATCTTGATATCTGGAAACATTATAAGGGAACAGTTCTCCTGGTCTTGTAAAGTGGCTTCCGATTCCTTGGCTGTTTTATATACATACAACCAAATTAAAGGACCTATTGGCTGCCCATATCAACAGACATAGTGGATTTAAGCATTCTTCTGGAAAAGGGTGAACTGCTAATACATTCCAACACAATCTTATTTGTTGCTTAATGGTCCAGGTTATGCGTGTTTGTACATTGCCCTTGGATACAAGTGGTTTCTGAATGGCAACTTTGTGAAGTTTAGTAGGCATGTGGTTGAAATATTTAGAGTGATGAACGTGACAGAGAGCTGTGCAGTGCATCCCCCTAATTCCATTTGTCCTGGTAATGAAAAATGAGCAAGGATGAATGCTTTCAGTAACTATTGTACTATTTTACGAACTACATACATAAAATCATAAATACATACATCTCTAGGTATGTTTCAAACTGACAGACATTATACAGAAATATGGGGGTGTGCACTCTAAAATAGCTTCATCCATGCTGTCAGAATATTTTAATAATTATTAAAATGAAATCTTACTTTACTACCTACAGTCATTCGATTCTACATGAAATTAGCAAAATTTCTTTCTATACTTAATTAAATATATTAATGGGGGGTGAGGCAAGTTACTCAAAGCCGATAAAAAGCTGCGTGTTATTGGATTTAGTAAATAATTTATGATGTTATTGAAATTTCAGGTATAAAGTATTTGTTATAAGACGTGTCGCACATTAACTGTTTCTGCATCAACAAATCTGCAAAACAAAATATAACCCCAGTCATATATAGCACAACAGTAAATTATTATTTTTAATCACAACAAATGACTCTACTATACAACAATACATGATATATTGACCACAAACCCAGTGAAGTATGGATTGAAAGTTGTTGACTTGAGAGCACTACTACAATAATAAAATTGGTTAAAAATTATGTGTACCAGGATGCATAGCCATTCTAAAGATTGTGATATATGAGTCTTTGTAGAAAGTTTTCTTTGACTTCATATTGCAACCTTTTCCTCCAGGATAACATCAAAATACCATATGAACTTTTCAAGGTTCAAGGTATGCAGTTAGTAAGTTGCACTGAAAATCCGTGTTGAAATCAGTATACAAAAGCTCTGTATATTCCTTTCCTCAGCCCCAAGTTTCATAAATTTTGTACTACATAAGTCACATTCCATAGTTATTTTTTCCACCAACCATTGCAAGGGTTAACAAGAACATACTGTTAGCAATACATTTGGTTTAATGTACACTGGCACATATTTCGTTCTCTGCTTAAGGCGCCATGTGAGAGTTATTTAAAAAATATTTTTGAATTTCCCCCATTGAAGTAGCACTTTACTTGAGCTAGTTACTTGGGCAAACAGTATAAAAATTCATAAACACTGGTCTACTCCCCACAGAATATTTCTGCTATACCTAGCACTGTGAATTAATTTATGCTATACTGTGGATGGATCATGTGGAGAACTGTGAAATTTTAGCTAGAGGCAGAAATTGTGCGAATACTTAATATTGCATTTTGAGTACCCAAAAGGGTGCTTTAATTTACTTATAAGTGCCAGACCTTTGGGACTATAGCTAACCAAATTAATAGGATATTTACAAAGTTTATCCTTAAATATCCAAGGGTTCTTTCATCGACATGACTGAGAAATGAATATGTGGCTGACGAGTCTTGAGTTCATGCAGAAGTCAAAAGCCAAGTTTTAGCATTATATATAATTAGTGTCCACTGCAGTCCCTTCTATGTTAAGACCTCAATAAAATAACGTTATCCAAATTAATTATGAAGAAATATGTTTAAATCTGATTGCACGTATAAATGATATCTGTAAAATGTGTGTGCTTATACATGTATCTTTAAAGGCACCCAAAGGGCTCTTAGAAATTCTGGTCCATGCTGACATGACTGCTGCACATAGCTGCTGCGGGTTTGTTGGCTGCATATTCATGCTTCAAATCTTCCAATTCACCACATCGAACGATATGCTATTGGATTAAGATACATTAATATATTCAGAATATTGGCAAATATATATATATAAAACTGAAGTTCACAAAAACTGGTAGCTATGGAAAGGAGTACAGTAAAATTTGCACGGTAAACACGAAAACATAATGTTCTTTCTACAAAGTGGTGTGGTATAATTAACTATAAAATCTTATAGTTAATGTTTTCTTCTTATAAAAGCAATCTTGCTGAAAGATACAATTCATTTGCTCAGTTTCATTTATGTACTTGGGAGTTCCAATCCCTTGACGAGTGTGCATGGAGTTTGCGCATTCTCCCTGTATTATGCAGGTTTCGTCCTGCAGTCTAAAGGCATCCAGGCTAATTGGTATAGACTGTGTCCACATGTGTTCTATGATGGACTGGCAGCATGTCCAGGTGCACCCTAGTCTTGTTCCATGTGCTGCCTGGGAAAGGCTCCAGGAGACCCTTACTAGAATAAGTGTTTAGAAGACAGATTCTAAAAAAAACAACATTGCTATTTTTGCTAGGGAAAAATACAAACAAATATGGACCCCTACATATGAATAAAGAATATCTTACATTACTCATTACACTCCATCTTTGCTTCTTATCTCTTTATTAAAGAATTTGCTTTGTGAGCAATCTTAGACTTATTTGTTTAAGTAATTGCTGTTTGTCTTAATTTCCTGCTGGCTCTGACAATTCATGGATTCATGAAAAATAAATGTGCCTCCAAGAGGATGGAAGATGATGGCTGTCTGGAACGAAATACAGTTAAACGGAGCTACTTCACTGGATGGGGAAAAGGGTTATTTGCTGATTAATCTTTTGGGTTTGTTTTTAGTTTAATAGTTTTTAGTTTAATGTTTAAGTTTAGTCTATAATTTTTGTGGGATGCACTAAATTGAGCATACTGATTTTGTAAAAAGTTTTATCTTTGTGCATATATACTGGTGCTTAAGTAATTTCCAAAAAAATTAAATGTTTCAAAAGATTATTGTAAAATTTAAATCTGTTTTCCTCCTGGTTTGTGAAAATTACTGTCTGTGAGATATGACAACAGGTTGAAGTTTGAAACTTGGATCAAATTCACTGAAAATAATTGGTTCAAAAGAATGATTCGGTCAGGAATCGGAAATCACTATTATTCACTTGGATAGCTGTGTTTGTGGGCAAGTATTGTTTCACGCTAAGACCATAAGACCATATCCCACTGTAGTTCACATAGTGCTTTTCTCTGAAAATCTCATAAATACAAATGTCATGGAGGTGTTGGACTAGGGTACTAATATACAGTATAAATCGCTCTACAACCGATTCATAGTGTGATATCACGCGTTGCAGCAGGACTGATAATAATAACAATAGCAATAGAAATAATATTAATAATCACTCCCACATCTGGACCACTCAAAATTCGGTCAGAATCAGAATCAGGTTTATTTGCCAAGTATGCTGTAACATACATGGAATTTGTTTCCGGTTGCTGTTGACTCTCTAGTACTCTAACAATAACAATAAATACACAAATAGATTGAATACAATATACAATAGACAACAGACAATTTTACAAAGAAATACCCAGTGCAATTTGTACAATTTACAGTATAATTAACAATACACAACGTACAATATACAAGCGCAAATTTGATACAAATTATTCAGTCCAAATATACAACAAACCAGTAATATACAGGTCTATTGAAATATGCAGGTTGAATAATACAATACTCAGAGTGGAGTGATTGGTGCAACAAATGATTTATTCTTTTTCTTTTATTCTCCTTTAGTCAATGCACAGAGTACAAAGAAATTCAGTAGTAGTGCTCACACAACAAATATATTAATAAGTTAAAGAATTATCAATTAAAAATAGAAAAATAGTACAACTACAGATTAAAGTAAAGTACTAAAAAGAATATAGTATAGAAATATAAGATGTGCAAGTATATTTGTGTGATTATGCCTATAAATAGAATGAATATTGTTGTAATCTATATAGCGGCTGAGATATTTCACAATGAGGCCTGGGTTATTGTTAGTGTAATAAGAAATAGGATATATGGAATGTTAACATTTATATTAATATGACAGTTATTGCATGGTTCTGTAGACAAATATGTTGTTTGTTGCTGGTCAAACGGGTCCCAAAACAGTGCCGTTTTTTTGGCAGTGTCCAGTTCAAGACTGTTTGTCTATGACATGATAGAACTGAAACTTCTACCAGAAGGCAGTGGGTCAAACAGATGATGTCCAGGGTGGGATGGGTCATTCAAGAATGTGAGCTGCTCTACTGAGACAGCATGGGCTGAATAAGCCTTCCAAAGAGGGCAGACTTATTAACTCTGAACTGCCATGCCTCCAGAGGACATCCTCCCGAGAGTACTGAACAGCTGTCATACATCCCCAGTAATTAGTCACCTGATTTAAGCCCAGTGCTTACCCAGCAAAGTGTCTGCTCTGTATCAAGCATTTCCTATGCTTTGTTGATCACAATGTATGACCAGTGTTTTCAACTTTCTGGATTTCTGATTCTTGCCTGGGTTTGGTTGCCTTGCTCATTGCCTTCTCATCATCGACCCTGTACCTGTGTTTCATCTTTTGGATTTTGCCTTTGGCTTGTTATGTTTTTCTGCCTCTTCGGTTTTGATCATGCATGTTTTCAATTTAATTAAACACCAGTTCACCCTGTATTTGGATCCTCTCATGTTCATGTACAGGATATTTCGCTATGACTATTGTTCCAGCAGAGCTGGAATGGAGGCTGACAAGGCAAGAGGAACAACTGCGCAAACTCATGTGATTGTTGAATGAGGGCATGCACTGAAATCCTTCACCAAGTCAAACCACCGCCTCACCTGTTCTAGCTGCCTGTGCTCTGGCGATGTATGTGGCACTCCCAGTGAAGTTTGATGGGCATCCTGATCAATGCAAGGACCTCCTAATGCAATATGCGATGAACCATTATGCAGAAAGTTTTCTTACTGCCAAGCATGTGGTGCAATTCATCATATCTTTGCTAACAGGAGAGCTGTTTTATAGTCTTCAAACAATCCCATAATGGAGTCCCAGATTCTTCAAATCCGTAAAACAGGTCTTTGTTTACCCCTGCTTAGGAATAGAGTGGGAGAACAACTGTTCACCCTTAAACAAGGTAATCCCCCTTTGTCTCAATATACTCTTGAGTGCAGGATTGTGGTAGCTGGAAATGAATGGAATAATGCCATTCGTACCTGTGAACGGAGCAAGCCCATTTGGCAGATGAGTGGGATCTGGAGAGATATATGAACTTAGGCTGAACTTATATGAACTTAGCTGAACTTAGGCTGATCCCACAGCCTAAAAAAACACCAAAGTCTGATCCATCAGAGATTCTACTTATACATGGGAGAGGCTGGCCGTCTATGTGCCAGTTGCCTGGCCCGACCAGTCCCACACTCAGCTGTTCAAGCCTTGAATAATTTAAGATCCGTGGATAACTTCTTGGACACTACCTGGGCCCAGAAGCTTTGGGCTCTTCTGTTAGATGTCTCTCCACCAACATCTTTTAAAGGGCTGGTTGGAAAAGCTATAGGGTATGGCCTTGTTTACCACCCTGCCCAGCTCGTCATCATGCAGACCAGAGTCCTACATTATGAGGAAATTAGGTTCCTTATGCTACCATCTCCCTGGAACCTCGTCATTCTTGGACTCCCCTGGTTATTAAAACATGACCAAAGGGGAATTGCTTGCACGGCAACCCAGGTGGAGAGCCCACAAGTCTGAGTATATCTTGTACTGTGATGTGTTCAGTCCCACCAAAGCTTCCTGCTTATCACCACATTGAGCTTGGGACTGTGGCAATGACTTGTTACACGGTATGATCTGTTCCCAAGGAATATGCCATGGATAAATATATCAAAGAAGCACGTGCTCTAGGAATCATTTGGCCATCAGCTTCTCCTGCAGCATGTGCCTACTTCATTTTCAAGAGAAAGGATTGTTGATTATCTTGCTCTCAATAATATGCTGCCAATATTAACTGCCAATGCTCAAACAGCCCTATCCCATACTGCCCTTCATAGTGGAGGTACTGTAGATGCATCAGAGGGGTTGGAGCAGTATTCTTGCAATATCATGGTTTGTCTTCAAAATGACATGTGCACATAAGCTATTTTATATTGGTTCATGGTTCAGACTTGTTTGTCCAGCATATTCCTCAGACACTCACTTAGATTGAGATTTGGGGAATTTGGAGGCCAAGTCAACACCTTGAACAGTTTTTTTTCATGTTCCTCAAGCCATTCCTGAACAACTTTTGTAGTGTGACAGGGTGCATTACCCTACTGAAAGAGTAGGGTACTGTTGGGAGTAGGGAACTGCTGTTGGGGTATACCGTTTCCATGAAGGACCGTACTTGGTCTGCAACAATGTTTTAGCTGGTAGTATGTGGCAAAGTAATATCTATATAAATGCCAGCACCCAAGTTTTCGATCAGAACATCACACTACCTCTGCCGGCTTCCCCATTCCCTAGGTAAATGATGGATACGCACCTGGCTATCCACATGAAAATGTGACACATCAGACCAGACCACCTTCTTCCATTGCTTCATGGTCCAGTTCTGATGCCCACATGCCCATTGTAGGACCTTTTGATAGTGGACAGGGGTCACATGACTAGCCTGCAGCTACACAGCCCTACACGCAGCAAGTTGCAATGTGTGTTCTGATGATTTATATCATAGACAGCATTATGACCAGTTACATCATCCATCCATTTATTTTCTGAAACGGCTTGCTCTATTCAGGGTCATGGGAGATCTGGAATTCGGTGGCTACAGGAACAAGGCAGGAAGCAACCCAGAATGGGGTGCCAACCCATCGCGGGGCACACTCACACACTAGTCAGTCACACACGCACACTTACAGGCAATTTGTAAATCCAAATAGCCTCAGCATGTTTTTGGACGGTGGGGGAAACCTGGAACCTGGAAGAAACCTCACAATGACATGGGGAGAACATACACGTGGAACCCTGACGGAAGCTTGAACCCAGGTCCCAGAGTAATGAGGTCACACTGCTAACCACTGCACCATTATGCCACCCCCAGCCACAGCGTAACCAGTTTAATGTTTAACAGTAACTGGCTTTTATTTTTTAGTTTAGATGTTGTTGATCTTAAATTATTTTGCTTTATTATATCAACTGCCTGTTTAAATATGTAAATTTGTAGGCAGCTTTGCTTGAGATGAGTTTTCACTTGAAATGTGAGATATTAATAGGGAGCCATTTGCTCCATCTCCAGAACTCCAAAAAAGGCTGTATCAGCCATAGCTCGAGCACTAAATCTTTTCCCTAAAGCTCTACATATTTGTGACTCACAGTAAAAGGAAAGGAACAGTATTTAATTTAATGCAGAGACCATCTGTTCACAATTTAAATTGAAATGGTTTCCAAGAGCTATTTAATATTGTCATTGCGTTAACCAGTCCATCAAAGGAATAAAATTTTTAAATGATCCCTGTGTAACCATCAGTACAAGGAGATATTTGTAAAATGCTAGCAGGTCATTTAAATGCTTCTGTGAGCATTTTGTTTTGTACACATATAATAATGCTTATTCTTTGCAATAATTGTATGATTTGACTGAATTGATGTGTGTGGCCTGTAGTCTTCAACAATCATGACAGTTCTTTTAAATATTGAGCAAAATTTCTTTATGTATCTATTTAGGGAGTATTGTCTGTGCTCCCTTGTGTTCCATTTGCCTGTTGTAACTGAAAAAAGTTGTGTATGAGGCCTTGCGTTTCGCAAACCCACCAGCGTTTTGTAAAAAGTGACAATTTCTCAGTGAAACTTCACAAGCAATGAGCAACTCTAAGCAAGAATGAAGATGCAAATAAAGGTCTAGTACTTCGCACAAAGCATTACTACTGTATACAACTGCATCCAAATTTGTGTTTTACTTGTGTGCAAATAATGGTCGAAGAAAGGTAAATTTACCTGTCTTGTTTGTGAGTTGCAAAATTTTCAGTGTGTGTAGACTGCCTGTCCGATCCCCCTGTGTGCCACACCCCCTCGTTAACCTCGTGCGAATTCCTGTGTTTGCCATCTGTGTCTCTTTTTGTGTTAGTGATACTTTGTATTTTATTCCGCGTTTAAGTTCGTTTCCCCAGTCCAGTCATTAACGTCAGTTGACTTCGTTACGCTGCTTTGTGCTGTTCCTGCTTCTGTCTAATAAATTCCCCGTGATCCTCACCATTTGGACTCCTGATCATGCTTCCCCGCTCCGCACATGTCCCGACATGACAGAATGACCGGACTCAACAACAAGACGCCTCAGCTTACCGAGGCTGAATACCTCAGTTTAGCCAACAAAGCTATTTACTGGCTGCAGCCGCCTGAGATCAGGGATGACCATGTAGCTTGCGCTCTAGTGGCACGCACCTGGGACATCCTAGAGGAGATGGACCCGCTACAGGACGCCTCCCTCACGGAAGAGGTGCCTCAAAACCTGCTGCTGCTAAGAAGCGGGGCTGCAGAGGTGATGGTGCAGCAGGTGAGGATCAACTGTGGTCTACCTACCGATCCACTGTCGGAGCTCCCCGAGCTGCCCCCTGCCCCGCCACCTGAAGCAGGGAAGAAGAGGTGGATGAGCCGGAGACAAAAGAAGACGCAGGAGGTCTTCTTAGGGGCTGTCTCTCTCTCTGCTGGCTGCCCTGCTACGAGTCTGGAGGAGCCCCTCCCGATCTTGAACCCGGCGGTGTCCGCCTCAGACACCACTCTTGTTCCCCTGCGTCCCCTCCTGCAGACACCGCCGCCATGCTGCCGGCATCGGCAGCTTCTCCCATCCGGGGAACGTGCCTGGCCCTTAAAGGGGCCAGGTCCGTGGAGGATGCCATCCCGCGGTTCCCCAAAAATCCCGGGAAGCCGGTACTGGCGGCTCCTGCGGTGATTCCAGCCCCAGCCCCCGTGCCTCTTGCTACAGTCCCCATGCCTCTTGCTACAATCCCCGTGCCTCCTGCTCCAGTCCCCGTGCCTCCTGCTCCAGTCCCCATGCCTCTTGCTCCAGTTCTAGTTCCCGAAGCCCCTGTTCTTGTTCCAGTTCCCGTGATTCCTGCTCCAGTTCCTCATCCCAAATCTTGGGCAGCTCATGCCCTTCATGAGCTTTGGTTGAAACTGATGGACAACCTGGCATTGCAAGCTGTTCCCGGCGCTGTCCAGTCCCTGGCTCGCCTGGAGCAGGCTTGAGCTGCCGTCACCCCGGCTTCCTCCCCTAAGGTGTTGGAGCCGATACAGGCAATGCTGAGGGAGCTCCTCAGCCTGTGGGGTGACCTCCCTCCAGTGTTGCCTGCTGCTCCCACGTCTGGTCCAGGTAATGCTCCGCCGCTCCCCCGTCTGGTCCAGGTGATGGTGCTACCGTGCCCCCGTCTGGTCCAGTCTCTGCTCTGACCCCTGAAGTCCCAGCTCCTGTCTCCACTCCGGAGGTTCCTGTCCCCGCTCCGGAGGTTCCTGTCCTGGAAGTTCCTGTCCTGGGTTCCTGTCCCAGACCCCGACCCGGTTCCTTTCCCCTTGGGGGAGAAGGAGCTGGAATGGGACCCCTCGGGGCTGGCCCTAATGGGCCCCATAGACCATTTCGGGGATGTGACCCAGCAGTGGCCCTGCCTCTTAGTTTCCTGGAAGGGACGGGGACACTTGCGCTAGGGCTGGCTCCCACCCGCCCTGCCCCCTGGCTCGCCCTCGGCCCCCGTGGCTTGTGGGGTGCCTGCGGGTCCTCCGGCTCCTGTTCGGCGGTTGCCTGTGGGTCCCCCTCTGATGCCTCATCCATCGCCATCAGCCCTGCCTCCAATGTCAATTTGGGAGAACCACAGACAAAAAATATACCAAACCAACATGGATAATTTGGTACATTAAAACAAACTATTCAGCATCCATGTGAATTTTAATTAATTTTTAAAGCATTCTCACAAAACATATCTTGTTTCCTTGACACACACGCATATTCTTCTGGTCTCTGGTTTACCCAGGGTAATCCTCAGTTGTCTGTATGTGGCTTAAGGAAAAAAATGAAAAAATTAAGAAAAACTATACCTATGGAGGATGTGGTAAAAAAAAATTGATTGTTGGTGTGAAAATAAGTACAGCTAAAGTGGCAAAATCGAAATGCAAAACTAATAGAGAAAAAAGGAAAATAATAATGTTTTATTTAATATTGTTGTATTTTCTCTTTTTTTTGCATTTTTGTAATGTGTCATGTTTTGCACTTCAGGGCCACTGCAGACAAGGTGCAGAAGTGACTGTGCAGAGACTTGGGATCTTGCTGATGCAGCCTGCTTCTCTAAGGCATAATGGGGTGAAAATTGCCCCGAAGTGTCCTGTGATGGCCTGAACAGTCTTCACCACCCTTTGCAGGACTCTGCAGTCCCAAGCTTGGCAGTTACCAAGTGCTGAATATATGCAACATATAATGTTAACGTATAATGTAATAATGTGGAACATTACAAATACCTTATCATTATCATTTGAAGCTACTGCAGAATAACCAGAACTGTTCTAAAATTGAGAAACATTTTAATTTAATTTACAGATATTACAGTTAATTTACAGATATTATATTTTTAAATTTGGTTACATCCTATTTAGTTAAGTAACAAGGTCATATGTGGTTCTATTTTTTAGTTTTCAAAGCACTAGTTTTCAACATCTGTGTGGTGAAGTGGAAGCTCAAGTGGAAGTCACCAGGTGAAGCTTGTGGTTTACTAGTCAAATTATCCTTCATGCAGGCACTCTCTCCAGAACAGTTGCAGTAGCATATTTGTCTATTGGTTCCAAAGACCCTCAGCAAAGCAGAGAGAATGGAGAATCTATTAGTGTCTACGCATTTGGCCACTCTGCCAAATACCACGCAGTCTGCATGCATCAGGCCAACTTTAATGACAGGACTGATGGGTGTGAGTCCTTTTGCTGAGTATAACCAGGGGTATTTTTCCCTTAAGCAAAGTTGCCAACAAAGTTAGTTGCTAACGTACCCTAGCAAGGCCTGTGATGAAACAGAGATATTGTTGGCACAAGCTGTGATACCACTGCGCAGAAGTGGGACACATGGCAGTGCAGAGTCACTGGAAAACAGGGCTCTGGCAGTGCAACGAAGGGGATGACTGCCCCTCCAGCATAGCATGCCTATATGGATTGTCTGGGGCATAACTGTGTACTCAACTGCCATCCCTATGAGACCAAAGAGTATACAGGTTCCACAATCTCCCTCAATTTACCATGCATACTTCCATACACTGATAGCTACCTTTGCCCTGACTGGAAACCCCCCCTACAAAACAAAGTGGGACACTGAATGGTGAATGAGGAAGGATGATGGAGAAGGATCTCTTGCAATTGGCAGCCAGGAGGTCACATGCAAACTTCATGATTGCGTTAGTAGCAGTGAGTCTCATAAAACCATCACAAAGTCCTTGGATGGCTCCAGCAGTCCTTATCCACAAGAAGGACCCCTATTGGTGGTTCTTTTACCCAAAAGGACTCCTATCTGCTACCCATTACCGATGACAGCCTTGTGCAGGTATTGGTAAGTGAAGCTGGTCCCCCCAAAAAAATCCCAAAGTCAAAGAAACCATTTACCACTGGCTAAGTGATTTAGTTGTTTTGGGCTATGCCTTTTGGACTTTGCAATACCTCTGCAAATTTTGCGTACCTCAAGGAGAGGATGCTAGCCCCTATACCACAAACTTTCTTTTTGGTGTATCTCAATGACCAATTGGTGTACGCAGCAGATTTCTGTGCAGCTATATACCACTTACAAGAAGTCTTTGCGGCATTCATCAGGCTGGAGATGAATATGGTCTGGAGACATTTTTCATGAGCCATGTTGTTAGCACTAATGACATGGCGACCAATCAGCCAAAGATGGTTGCTGTCCACAAATATCCTGTCCATCATAAATGATACTGTATCAAATGACAGAGAAGGTGTGCATTATTTGAGCAGTTGTGCAAAGATTTGAATCTGCTTTCCACTATTCTCATTACTCAACTACCACTTACCACTGCTCAATAGCCATTCATTGTGGACATTGACACTAGCAGTGTGGGAATTGATCCTTTGTTTTATAGGAAGACGAGGGAGAGTATGTGGTAGCCTACTCTTGTTGTGCAATTTTAAGCTCAACTATTGCATCACACACAAAGCCCCTGACTGTGGTCCAGGTGCTGCAACACTTCCCTACCAGTAACTATCCTTACCAGTATGGAAGGCATTTTCGGTTGCTGACCATGCTTCCCTCCCATAGCTGCACAGCTTTTAGGGACCTGAGGGACAACTGGCTTGGTTGATTGACAGGGCCATGTCTAGAGCTATGTCTTTGAGCTGTGGCACTGGACTGGCTGACTCCACTAGAATGCGATTGTATTATCCTGGCACCTTTGTGCTACTGTGCAGTGCTGGTACCTCTGACTGTCAGTAGGAGTGCAGTGGCGACGCTTGCCAACACTGGTACTTTGTGAGGCCTGTTGCAAATATATACACTGCTCCCTTTGTCCACCAACTCTATTCAAATCTCCACATCTGTTCAGAGTTCCAGCTATTAAAGTTGTTTAATTAATGAAGTCCTTTAAAATGTGTTTAAAACAACAACATAGGCAGTGGTGTTTAAGTCTTTAACCTTAACGAAAACATCAAAATCAAAGTCAATAATTCCATGTATGAGATACATGTCATTTCCTTACACTCAGATGAAATTTACTAACAGAAGAGATTTACTCACAGGTGAGGTCTGCAGCCAGACCCTTCTCATAAAATCTGAGAATGCTCTTAGACATTTGGATCCCCATCAGAAGATGATTAACCTGGTGTGGCAGCGATGTAGCATCTACACTAATAGCGTGCGCTTGGCCACCAGGTGCAGGTAGGCACAGGGGCTCATCAGAAGTGGGTGTATGACACCTAGAGTGAGGTCCTTGACTTGGATCTGCCATCACAGCAATCCCATATGGACCACTCAGTTCAAAAGGGAGACCCAGAATACAGTCCCTTAGGGCTAGCAGGGTTGGTCTGCTTCACAGAGGTAGGGGCCAACCCATAGCATCATGCTCTACATAGGTTTACCAGGACCTGGCACTATAAAGGGCATTATTATCTGTTGATATTTTAGTATTGTTAGCCTTCATGAATTGTGAAGTCTAGGCATTCATATTCCATGGGTATATGCTATGTAATGATTTTTTATTTTTTTGGCAAGTCCTAGTTTCTCTCCCTGTTCTTCAACCCCTGTCTGACTACTGTTGTTTTGTTCCTTGACTCCTCTGCTCTTGTCTCCTTCATTTTTCAAACCCTTCTGGGTTTTGGACCTATATTATTTGACCCATTGACCACATCTAAATCGTGATTAGGAACCAACAGCCATAGATTTATCTGCCCTGATTATCAACACCGACGTCCATCCTACAGTTCAGCCAGCTTGCTTCAGCGCTTCTGCTCCATTCCCTCAAAGGGATCAGTTTTCCTTAAAGAAAAACCCACTTCTATTCCTGAACCCTTTTTCCAACAGCTAGGTACTTTTAAGGAATTACATTTGACAGAGTTTCATATTCTCAGGTTACGTCTGTTAACACAAGTCTTTTGAAAATTAAGCATGTCTGCACCACAGTCTGGAGTCCCCGAGCATAACAACCACTTATCTAGTGTATGGAATCAGAGCATATTTATATAGTAAATACTGACTTGTTACTGTTTTATTGAATAATATTTCAGTTAAAATCAAAATCAGTATCTTGCGTGATGAAAGCCATTATTTCTAATAACAAGAAATTAATTAAAAATAACGGATTTTCTGTATTTATGTTAAATTGCCAGCTATCAATTAGCTATCACTATTTCTGAACTGTCCTTTACAAATTTAAACACAAGAGTGAGACAGATAATTGCATATACTTATACAAATGCCATGTTATTTTTAACAAAAGGAATCGGTTAGAAGAAAGCAGTTTCTCAGTCTTCAAACCAACTATTACCACTAGATGGTGTGTCATAACCACTTGTATCAGATTCACCGCTGAGAACACTTTAAAAATACATAGTCAGGAACAAAGAAATAGAAGTAAATTGGAACTGAAACAGACTGTTCAGTACTTCAGTAACTTTCTATTCTTTAATACTGTAGTAATACACTGTAACAGTTAAATGTTACTAAAATTTAAATATTACATTACACAAACATGCTCAGCATGTACCAGACAGAATAAAAAGTACACCTAAAAATACACAAGAATGGTATCCATTGAAATATTACTATCCATAAAAAAGAAAAACAGCACATTGAAATTTGAGAGACAATACAAATACTCAGAATTACAAAAGAATAATTTTATGTAAAATAACCATTTACAGTCAGTGAAATTTTTAATGTAAATGTTATAAATTCAAAAGCAAAGTTACAACCAGTGGTAATACTTATATAACTCCCATTAAAACCCCATTAAAACAATGCACATTCATATTAATCATATTGTTTTCCATACATTATATTTTACATACCTTTCTGCAGTGCCCAGTCTTCAGAACAGTGCATTGTAAATAAAGAGTGAGGAAACTAGTGGAAATCAATCAAAAGAAGCATTTCTAAAAGAAACTATGTTTTAAAACCTTTCATCGTGCAATGTAAATTATAAGGGGAGAAGCAGTGCAATGTACAGATGTATCGTGTGTAATAGTGAACTTATGAGTTTTGGAGCTTTAGTGCCTTGAAAACATTTTATAATTGAATGGAGAGATATTTCAAAGTCTGAATTTGAATAGTTATCCTTTGGGATATCCTACTAGCTGTCACATTAACAAAAGCTTACACTATACCACATAAAATCTAATATTTGCTAAATCTGCTTTCATTTATAACCTTTAAAGCGATATCTTGAATTTAAAATATGAGATTTCAGGCAACATTAAAATGAAATCAGCCACTCCTTCTGTGCTTAGTGCCCTTTACGTTCTCGCTGATAATGAATGCCTTAAGACTATTTTGACATAAGGACTTTACATGCACTCTGTACTACTGAAATACCGTATCAGAAATCACCAATCAACCACTGAGCTGAAGAACAAACATAAAATAAGGCCTTGTGTGCTGCAAACTGTGCAGAGAAGGGCCCGCTGAATGTCAATGTAATAGACTGGCTTGTGATGTGTAAATAACAAGCCAAGTAATGACACACTCAACAATTCTCGCAGTGTCCATAAATGCTGTTTTTCTCCTTTTCATTTGAATCACAAATGCAGTGTAGAGGAGATTGTCTAGGGTTGCTGTGATGCCTATATTTAATCTCTGTGACCTTCAAAACAGCAGGAAATAATATTATAGTTCAAATTTTGAATTTTCAGTGGTGACATTAACAAGCAATATAATGCAACAAATAAATAATACATATAGCTTCCATATTTAAAAAGGACCCATAGTTTCACAATTAGGTTCGGATGCTTTTTAAAGTAATACACCTTGCTTTTTTTAAAGGCATGCATGTATTGTTTAAAGAAAAATGTTATTCTATTGCCACATTATAATTTCGTGGTAGATTATATCATTTTAAACACTTTAAAAATGAATTATTATACAAACTTCTTAAATATCTATATACATAAATTATACATATAGATTGCCTATATATAAAATCTCAATAAAATTTATAAATATTAATACATATTAAATATACAATCAGTCTCCTTTGACTGATAAGGACTGATGTATGCATATAATTAGCAGTTTTACAATTTTCAGTTTGTCTCATGCTATTCTGTATTAGATAAGAGTTTTTTTCACACATATTTTAATGCAAATATAATATTTGAAAGCAATAATAAATTAAATATATTCAACCAAAGGTACTTCATAGGAACAAAAATAAATTTTCAAAAAAACTGGATGAAAACTCTTTCTAGCATAAAGTGTAAGGTTTACATTTCCATCAATCAGCTAAGTGTAGATTTTTGATGTCCTGCTTATTAGTTTGCCTTGTTGGAGGTAAAATTCTTTGATTTCTTCTCCCTTTTCTTTTGAGTGGAGATATACAGCTGGTTTCCATGTCAGCTGGCCTTGAAGACGTTTTAGAACTTTCTATAGACTCAATTTGCTGGCATTCAAGGTTAGTCCAAATTTACCCCTTACTTTGTTAAATCACCAAACCCTTACCCATGAGACCGTACTTGAAAAATAACACCTGTCCTTTCAAGACTTCAGAAGGTCAGAGGAGCAGGATACAAAAATCATATATACACATAAAGTTTAAAATATAATCCTATAAATTCATCTAATCCAGTGTCCCGAGTAATTGACCATTGATCTGTGTGGTGTGCCAAGTAATTTAGCATTTTCTCAATTCTGTATAATAGTAATAATAGAAACATTAGACTTAATTTGCTTAGTATCCAGAAGAAAACAGCTAAACCAAAAGTAAAATGGCAAAGAACAACCATTGTCACTGAAAGCCTAATAAGCAGTTACACTGAAGAGTTTAAAAAATATGTAGTCTATGATTTGTGATCTTTATTTAAAAACTCAGAGTGCATGGGATTGGTTATTACATCATTAAACCAATAACTACTATGTATAATTTAATCTGAATTGACATAAATTTGCAAAACAAAAACGAATTCTAAGTCCATTTAAGAAAAAGAAAGCAATTTCATACTCTTTATGACACACAAAAAATGTTTTTTTATTTCATGTAAAAACTTCTGCATAGACATCTCTCTTTGGGCTGTGAGATGTACCATTCATGAAAACTAAATGAAAATGTATTACAAAGATGATTTTAATTCATACATAACTTCTCTGTGTGGTATAAGTACAATTGCGTCACCCCACCTATGCAAGAATGAGCATACACCATATTGGAAGTGCCTGACCTACATTCAGCTATGAATGTGCTTCATAAGACATTTGCAGCAGTTTACATGATAACCAAATATGTATAAGGAGAATTTGCTTTATATATAGAGAGATAAAACATAATTAAAGATTGAAATGGTGGTTGGCCACACAGATGGTTATGACAAAAGTGTTGGCCCTCTGGTGATCTGGCAAGGTCAGCAGTCAGAGAACTTTACAGAAAAAGTAAATTCCTAAAGTGTCAAGCATGAATGGTGATTATTTATAAATGGAATTAAGACAATAAAATGTTTCACACCTCCTGAAAGACAAAATATCTTCTTGCCTTTGTATTATTCTGTATTACCAACAGCCATATTTGGTGGTACATTTCAGACTATAAAACGTAATGCAGAAAATACATTTTGGAAGAGAAAGTAATGAGTGGTAATACATATTTCCAAGTCAAAAAGTACTATTTATTTTAGTTAATTTATATGCAATCGCAAACAGAAAAAGAATGCTATTCTTATGATGTTTGTAAAATAGTAACAGCCACTCAGAGCCACTTTATTTAACACAAGCAGTTTTCTGCCACTGAATACACAGAAAACACAGAGAGGGTCAAGAGGTTAATTTACTGTGCAGCTAAGCATCATACCAGCTTGGATGCATGATACCAGTGATCGGTGTGGTATTATTGTTGGTGCCAAACATGGTGGTTCTAGCGTGTCAGAAACAGCCACCCTCTTGCGTTTTCATATCCTACAGTGTCCAGAGAACAAGTTATTATAACTGGAAAATCTAAGTATTCAGTGCTATAAAATTTAACATGCACTCTTAACTCATCATTCTCCGCAACACCTTTGTTTATTTATTTAATATTTTACCCGTGCTGTTGGCTGCTGCTATATAGGTGATTGCCAAGTTGCCTATAAAGCAATAAAAGTATACTACTACAGGCAGTGGTACTGGCTACAGGGCATACATTTAAAATTTCACTTAAAATTTCACTTAAAATTGTAAATTCGGTTTTGCCTGACTTGTCGATGATTATTTAAAAGTGGTACGACATCAACATTTTATTCTCTTCTTATTTGACCTTACAGAGCAAAGTTGTTTGCCCAAAAGAAACACAACCATCCATTTCCATAAACTTAATTTCACCATTATTAAACAAAGATTTTACTTCTTGCAAATCATAGGTTTGAAAATTATTGGAACTTCTGTATTTAGCATACCTGGTAAAGCCTCTTTCTTAAAGTAGGACAAACTGCACCTCTATGCAGAAGACTTCAAGATCATTAATATTCTTTGGTTTGTCTTCTTCACATCAGACCACAAGCTTGAGTAGGGAGACTGAGAGGAACATTGGAATATTCTTTTTTTGTGTTCCTGCAATTCTGTGTTGGGATCTATGGCCAAATCTTAAACTCTTAAGCAGAGGCAATTAGGTTTTAGGAAAATTATCCTGCTACTTAGTGGAATTCATTATGTGATTGATGGAAACAAGATCGCCTGGACTATTAGCAATACAATTTCCCCAAAGCATCAATGATGTTCCACCATATTTTATTGAGAGCATCAGGTGCTTTCCCTTGCATGCAGTCATCTTTCGATACCAAACATACCGATGGTGAATATGGACAAAGAGTTCTATTTTGGTCTCATGGAACCGCAACACACAATTCCAATTGTAATACCAATGATGCCTGACAAAGATCAGGCACTGCAGTGTGGGTTGATCTTAGTAAGGGCTTATTATGAGCAGTCCTTTCAATGAACTTGTTGACATGGAGGTGGTGTCTAACAGTGAAATTTTAAAGTACGATCCCAAATATTCCACTAAACTGTCCAATTCTGAAACGTTAATCCATGAATTCTTCTTTTCCTGCCTCACCATCTTCTTCACTGTGCATGGAAGTAATATGCTCTTACTCTTCTTGGAAAGACAACTTAATAAGGATGGTAAGATTCACCAATTTGCATCAGTGCATCGTTATAAAACTTCATGATGCGACTGCCCCGATTAAAACAGAGTGCACCCTATACAAATTGGGATGAACTCCGTTACCCTGATACACTGTTTCTAACTTAGCTGCATTTTTCTTTATTAGTTTCATATTTTTTCTTTTGCTGACAACTGACAAATGTTTTCAGTAGTCATTATGCTTTTAGACCACAGGAGAACCTGATTGTGTTTATAAGCAAGCTTTCCTTTGTGTGTTTGTTTGGGAAGCTAAAATATGGCTCCTGGCTCATCCAACTTCCAGGGGAATAAAATTCCCCAGGTCACCTATATGTTTATATGCTGACACATGCTTGGTAATGAGCTGGGTGGAAGTTTATTTGGTTCCTTTAAAGAATTTTGATCACATGTAATATGTTTTCAAAATGATATATATCTCAACAAGTCATGTTGCCCGCTATGTATTAGGAGTGAGTTCTTTTGAAGCAAATAAGTACAACTAAACTTGTCACTGGTTAAATATTTAGATATTACTTATTATAATTTTATTGTATTTGTTATATGTTCTAAGGAGCCTAGATTGAAATGTTTTATTTGTGATTATTGTAAACAATTGCTCGCAAAAGCTGGCTTTCTGTGTGTCTGTGAAGAGAGAAAAATCACTTTCTTATGTTTAAACAATTCTTATGTTTATGGGAATGTGAGGAAGAATATTTAATACAGCCCTAATACCCCTGGAATAGGGTCCAATCCTTGGCATGACCCTGACCAAAATAAGCAATTACAAGACGGATGGATGGATAATTAAAATGTTATCTGGATTAGTTAATGCAATACTAACTTAGTATTGGTGCTATCTAACCAGTTCAGGTTTCAGGAGGGCCATTACAGTAACTCAGAATATGATAGCCTTTCTTTGATAAAAGTTCTCTACCATGACCCAGGCAAAACTTATGACTTAAAGATTTATAACAGGTATTGAGTGTTTGCCCAAGCTCATGTCCAAAGGAATAATTCATGCAATTATTAGGCAATAATGCTTTATTGCCAGTTTCTCTATCATATTCAGGCCCATGAAGTCTTGACCAAAAAAAGTAAACTATTAAAAAGACTTGAAGCTGCAATAGTTGCCAAACATGCCTGCACTAAATATTGAGTTCAAGGGTTCAATTCCCAAACAAATAGCATATGTAATTTTTTTTATTTGTAAATACTTTGTGACGTGAACTTCATACTAATTATTATTTTGAGTATTATTGTTTTGACTTAAAATTTCACATGAAAATAAATACTGAAGTATCATTTTATTATCCAGTAAATTGCATGCTTAGGTCTGAAAACATTTGCAAAGTACTGTATATCTCTAGCCTTTTTAAAAGAAGCAATCCTGGAAACAATTGATTAATGAATTGTGCAATGAGATCAGTAACAGACCAGAAATGACAGATTTCTCAAACATGTCTAATAGTGAAGTATCCTTATACTTCTTAAAGATGTCTCTGGGTATACCATCTGGCCCAGAGATCTTCCCTTATTTCAAGCTAAAAATAGAATCAGAAAGTTCTGGAATTTCAATTAGAGAATCTTACTAATGTTGGCTCCTTTTCTATGGTGGCAATCTGTAACTGGTCTAAAAGAAATTATAAAGAATTTGTTTAAGAAGTGGACACTCAGACGTATAAAGCTGTGCATAGTATTTCTGATTATTACATTATTAATATTTTCTGAATTTGTTATTCTTGTTTCCACTGTAGTTTCAGTTTCACAGATTAATCTTTCATGATGTAATGATTTAATTGGCTAGACCAATACTACCCCTACCCTTTCTCCCAGGTGATATTAAGTCTGTTTCATTCTTATTCAGCTGTTAAAGCCCTGCTATGGACAGCAAGTTTCTGTCTGGCCTTGATTGTATTACTCAGAATTATTTCAGTCCTATGTTCCTTGATATCGATTTCAAGGCTCTGTCATTTTGCAGGTATAGTTTGTGCAACTAATTATTTTATCTTTTATGTAGGCTTTAAATGTCTACCACCTGGCAGGTGCTGATATTTAATTAGAACTTCACTTGATGGAAGATATTAGTGTTTCTACCAGAACATTTGGAGACCTCATACAGAATAAGCCGGTTTATCGCTGATGTCCGTTGGGGTGAGGGGGGTGTTGTTGCTAGGGATCATCAGTGGATGTAAAGGACTGTATCAAATGGGCTTGAGGAGGGAGACATGAAAAGCTGGTGACATTCAGTACCTGGCTGGCAACTGGAGATGCTAGGTTACAGGAGTAATGTGACATAGAATCTTGATGGGGTCAACTGAAGAAAGATTTTTCAGGAGAGTTGGAGTCATTAATGTCATGTGTTATTGTCATGGGTGGGGAGCCAAACATATTGGCCTGGGTGGGAAGCTGGGCATTTGTGAAGAATTTCTTTTGAATCTGAACTAGTTTATGTACCTCTGTTTCTTAGACTTGCGTTCTCTGCCGGAACCACGCATCTAGTGCATGCATGTCATTGGGTTGATTCCTTTGATGTAAGCTTAGATGTATGAAGGTAAGATGTAAGGACATAAGGAGGTGTGTTTTAAGGAACCCTGAGCATATTCTACTCAGATGATATACTGGCTCCATTTGAACTGTTTGGTAGTGCAGATAACAGCTGACTTCTAAGATGAGTCATTCAGTCTGTTCATTTGACTGGGAATGGTACCATGAAGTCAATCTCAGATTCACCCCCAGAAATGACAAGAAAACTTGCCATTCCCCAGAGGTAAACTGTGAACCACAGACTGGTATGATATTGTCAGGGATACCAAAACAGTGGAATGATTAATGAGGCATTCCACCAATTGAATAGCCCAAAGGGAGACCCAGAGAAGAGATGTAAAATGACCAAGATGGTAGTGTTCCCTAGTGAGGGAGGGAGATCAATAATAAATTCAATCTCTGGAACCATGGCCAGTGGAGAACAGGTCAAAATTCTACCTCACTGGTGGGCAGTTGTTTCAGAGTCTTTGCCAGGGCACAAATAGGTTAGAAGAGAAGACCCAATAACCACCAGAGGGGATTTTGGGAGGGGATTTTCTGGGTCCTGGTGATCCATAGATGACCAGAAGTGAGGGAAGTATGGACCCACTGGAGCAGGTGTGTATGGATTAGGGATGGGATAAATTAGTGGCCGTTAAAAGACAATTTGGTAAGGCATTCCATATTTCCTTCATGATTTCCCACTGGACATGAGCTGTGATACGTACATGACGGGGGTAGAATGGTATTTCAGCTATAGACCTTCTCATAGAAATGTATTGACTTCAGTATTTTGGAGCCAAGGTGGTAGTTGATGGTTAAAGCAGCTAAAAGTAGAGCATATTTGGCATGTCTAAGACTGAGCCACTTTGCCCCTATTATTACTCTATAAGAACCACAAATGTGTTAGCATCACCATCAAGCTAGTTCCTCCACTTCATCTCAATCATTTTTTGATGGAGAAATTCCAATAATGCAACTGTTTCCTGCATTATAATTCATGCTGGGAAGAGGTTATAGGAGAAATAGGAATAGGGCAAACTTTAGAAGGATTCCTCTTGATATGGAGAAAGATCAGCTCCTGCACCCACCTCACATGTATCTATCTATCTCAATCATGAATGGTAGAGCTGGGTCAGATTGCTGGGGAGCTGGCTCATAGTGAACAAATCCTTAAGGCAAATGAACACTATTCAAGCGTTCTCACACCATATCTCCATGTTACCTGATCATAGCTTTGAGTGAGACAGCCACAGAGCTGAAGGCACAAATAAAGAGTCAGTTAAAGTGAAGTGATTACTTGTCAACACACCACAGCGAAATGTGTCCTCAGCATTTAACCTGTATGTGACATACAGTAGCAGCGGGCAGCTAATTCAGCACCCAGGGAGCAGTGCTTAGGGTACCTTGCTGGTAAAGGACTCACACCAGCAACCTTTCAATCACAAGTGCACTTCTCTGGCCATTAGTCTACTACAGTCAATAGAAATTAAGTGCTGCATGCCCTAATATTTCATGGGCTCAGGCCACTCGTGAACAGCAACAACAACTTTTCATCTTTAGCCCCTGTAGGCTCAGTACGTAGCCTGCAAAATAAATCATTAGTGAAACTAATAATTTTCTGCTGATGTTCCCTTAAATGTTGCAGGATGGCTTGCACATGTTTATTGTGTTCCACCCAGTTTCAGGTATAAATTAATATACCTTCCATCTAGACAATGATGAGCCTGTCAGTCATGTTTTAGAAAACTTTACTCATGTAAGGCTGGATCAGTGAAGGGGCATTGGCCAGCCTGTAAGTTATAATAGGGTACACATAGGTATGAAGTTGGGTTTCCTTTTGTCACCTTGCAAAATGCAAATATGCATTATATTATATGCACTAGGAAGGTCAAGTTTAGTGAACACCTTGGCCCTTGGGACCTAATCAAGGGTTACTGGGATTAAAGGTATGGGTAACAAAATGTAACAGTGGCACTGTTTAATGTTCTGTAATCAATATAAAGGTATTTAATACTACAGAATGTAAGGTGGATGGACTAATACTATTTTTGAACAGTTTATCTATATATTTGTCTAGTTCCATGTCCTCAGAATGGGACGGAGTTTTAGAGCAAAACAGTCTCAGGGTCAATACAGGGGATAGACAGACACTTTCTCCTTACCAAACATGCCCAGAAACTGCTGGTATTCTCAGGCTATGGGTTCAAAAGAGTGCACTTCTACACTTTTGACTTGATGTTGAACATTAGGGCAAAATAATATAATGTGACATTAATTCTCTACTCAAGAAAAAAAACTGGGTCATGTACGCATAGCTTGGCATGTGCCAACACCACTGGTTCTTATGGGGAACTAATCATTAAAAATTGTACTGTCTCTCTGTGCAACAAGGTGTTGGATGGGAATATTATTATTATTTTACATATCATGTAAACTCTAGGTTAGTTTGGTGGTTAGTTAATGGTGATGCCAATCAGGGAAGGGTACCCAGTTGAACTGAAGATCCATGCTTGATCCTGGATATGGGGGCAGATTAGTTGGTAGGCATGACAAAATAATCACATGGATACTATAACCAAAGGATGCAGAGCATCCTCATTTGAAAGAAGAAAAAATAAAAACAAATTTACACCCTCATCCAACAAGGTGGGTGATTGAAACATAAAACCACAATCACATATGAGCAAAATCAGATTATGAACACAGATTAAAAAAAAAAAATTCTAATTGAAAAAGAGCACATTACTAAAAGCTACACTACATTTTTAGAAATAGACTAGGGTAAAATAGCCTACATAAGTCAAATGTTCACTGGTTGTATGTAATGCTGGGTATAGATTGGTATGCAAGATGATACCTCATTTTGTAAACAACTCTTGCATAAAGGCTTCCACTTTAGTAGAGGACTGAACGAGATGTTGTTTACAGATGTGGAGAATCTTTGTCTGGTTTTTAATCTTTAATGTTTTTGCATTTGTAATAATGAAGGTGCAGAAAGTCACAAGTTAGAATTCTATAGCGGAGCCTGTTTCAGAAAGTCACATTGATATTCCTAGATCAGAGTTGGCTGCTGGTCGAAGGTATATCAGGTACAAACAGAGTTCTGGGGAATCATAGATCCAGAACTGTAAGATGGGAAATAAAGCCAAGGGTCATGCACTAGAGAATCAGTACTCAAACCAAATGCTCAGACCATAAGTTGAAGGAGAGATTTTGCAGTAGGGCTAGCTTCTTGATGGTTTAAGTGTTTGTTAATTCTCCACACATAATCAGGAACCTGGGCAACAGTAAAATTTACCAATTGGGGTGGTTCTGGAGTGCTGATGGTTAAATTTGCCAATCAGGGGGGACTACGCCAGTGGATTTGCTCTGTCTTTTGTTACTAAAAAAAAAAGTAAGGATCAGCAGGAGACCCCCAAGAGTGCATGGCCCAGAATTGTTCAACCATGCTGCCACTGGTCCCTTTATTTCAAGTAGTGCAGAAGATTTTGTGACAGAGACCATGAGGCCTTTGTCAGGTGTTCTGTGTGGAGCTCCAAGGTGACATGCATTCATTATTACTCTGAGAAGCTACTAGGAGAAAACCTGGGCAGGTTGAAAATCCTGCTGCATATACTAGAAGTTTCTTGGTAGCTGACCATTTGACACTTGGAGGTATGTCAGTTCAAGCTATGTAAAACTCCTCCAGTAAGATATCTGCCGTTGACCACTCTGATGAAAATGGTGAAATGCTTTGAGTTTATTTGATGGGTTTCTTCCCAAAGAGTAAATTAATGGTCATCATATTTTCAGTAGGAGCTGACAGTTTCACTGAGTGGGTGGAGCTGTTCCCACTCGCACTCAGTACCCTTGATTTGTGTAAAACGTATTAGCAAATCCCTTTCTTTGAACCATCCGGAGAGTTGGCAGGGTCCCCAGGAGACCGTACCATTTTAAGACCATGCTTTTACGGGGAACCAGCTACGCTCCAGAGGTTAATAGACTTCATAATACAGGACACGGAAGAATTTAACAAAGCTTATCTGGATGACATTTTATACTACAGTAGCTCATGGAAAAACCACGTGCGTCATCTTCCAGGAATATTTTTCTTTATTCAGTGAAAGGGTTAACTGTTAATGCCTCAATATATGCAATAGCCCAGACTAAGGTCAAGTACAAGGAGTTTGTAATTAGAACAGGACTGATCAAATCACAAGTAAGGAAAGACGACTTTAGAATGTCTGATCCCCATTATCACTACACCCCTTTTTTGCTGCAATGCAGATAACATATAATAGACATATGAGACGGATTCAGTATTTGTTGACACAACACACAATTGCTGGTATAAGCAGTCATGGTAAGATTTGCAAAACATAAGCTGTGATTTAAAATTAAACCATAATTTTATAATGTAATTAAGCTCCGTATACCAGGACTTTTGTTTTCAGGCATGACCCTATACCAGATGACATGCAGCATATCTGATCTCTAACGAGCTGGCATCCTATCCATGATCTCTGCCCTGAGTATTGTGTTTCCTGTGTTCCCTCCCAGTATTGATTAAGCAGGTGTAGAAAATGCAAAATGGATGGACGCACATGATTGATGTTGATCAGATTCTTTGGAGTGATTAGTCCCAGGAAAGTGAGTCAAGTGACTGAGAGACAGCTGTAAACACTGTTTATTTTTGCATTCATTTTAATCCTCCATGCTGCAAGACTTTTGGTCAAGCCAAAATGGAAAAAAATGCATCTTTGACAAAACTTTTTTGACTGGTTTAACTTTGAAGTCTCTAGTGTCTTGTATTTCATACTGAACCTTTTTATCAAAAAAAGGTACATGACATAAATAAAGGTAAATAAAGTTTATTTTTTCTCTTTTCTCCAGTGTCATGTATTGTACCATTTAATGTTGCCAATTTGTCAATTTTATGTCATATAGTTATATAGGTATGGTTAGAAATTAGGTTTGAAAAACATTGCATAAACATTCTTAAATGTTTAGGGTCTACTCAAGCCAAGGGGCTTCACATTTTAATTGCAGGAACAATAATGTAATGGGAATGCCTTTGAAAACTTTGGAGTGAGGCAAGTGTCATGCATAACTGGACGAAGAATGCGGGAGCAGGTGTTGGGGTAAACAAACAGGGTTTTATTTAACTCATAAATAAGAAGCCAGAAATGGACAGAAACGTCGGAGATCAAAAATGGGAGGATGGGAACAAAGGAAACGACAGGCAACACACAGGTTTGGCATTAATGACCGGACTGAGGAACACAGGACTTGGAAGCACTTCTATACAAAGTCAGCAAGGGAGTAAACTAGAGGCAGCTGGAGTGACACCAGGGCAGGAAGGAGAGGTAAAAAATGACCAACAGGCATAGCTCATTAGGGCCATGCTAGGGAGGAAATAGGAGGGTCGGAGGGGCAGGGTGTGACAGTAACCCCCCGCCACTAAGGATAAACAGAGGTTGGGACCAAAGACATACACCAGGCCAGGCACTATGCAAGGGACATCGGGTCTGACAGGAGGGCTACCTGGACCCCAATAAGCTGGGGGCCAACCTAGGGCCACGGATCATGTACTTTAGTGGGCTGACAGGACCAGGTGGGGCAAGGGTACAGAGGGACTGGAGAGTGCTGAGGGGGCAGCAGGACCAGGACTGGAGGGTGCCAAAGACCTGCAGGACAGGGACAAGAGTGCCGAGGGGTCTGCAGGACCAGGACAAGAGGGTGCCACCAGGACTGCAGAGAAGGGCAAGGCAGTAGCAGAAGAAGGGTTTGGGCAAACAGCACCTGGCGGACCAGGGTCTAAGAAATTGGCTTGGATTGTGTGTCCCTATCTTCCAGTCCTGGACATGGAGACTCCGGCCCCTCTCCTGGGCCCCAGTTTACAGTGCTGACCACTCTGGAACTTAGTACGGGGGGGGGGGGGGGGGTAGAAATCTAGGGCTGAGGTGGGCTTAGGGGTAGGCC
>JAODKL010000062.1:10417491-10432554 GCA_026780765.1 Petrocephalus schoutedeni | reverse complement strand
TTTATGCAAGTCGGTGAATGTAATCAAAAAACTAAAAATGCTGAAACTCTTGTATTTTGTTTGGTTACTTATGGTTAGAAATCTAGGGCTGAGGTGGACTTAGGGGTAGGCCTAGAGGCTCCCACTCCAGATCCTCAGGCACCCTCTGGGCTGGTGGCGGCCAGGAGTCGGGTGTTGGGCTGCCAGTGACCAAGAAGCCAGGTGACAGGTTAGCGGCAACCTGCAGGGGATGAGACAGATGCCAGGGTGATAACAGGATATGAAGCAGAAACAGCGAGAAATCAGAAAAAGATGATCAGGTAGGCACCATCTGGAGGACACTATGAGGCAGGTGCTTGGGTGACGACAAGAGGTGAGAAAATGGGTGCCGACAGGACCTCAGCTGAAGACACCCAGGTAGAAGACAGTAGAAGATGAGGTGGACATTGATGGGACCTCAAGGGACAGCGAGGCGGGCTCCCACCCAGACCAGGCATAGTGGCTAGCTGCGGGGAGCCAGTGGGCAGTTTGGCGGCTAACTGCAGAGAGCCAGTGGGCAGATCACCTCTCACTGAGCCAGGAGCATGGAGCATGGACAGGGCAAGTTGTAGCAGTGGCATAGACAGGCTTGGGGTCAGGCTCTGGCATGGGCTCAGCCCACTTCTCCAGTCTCTGCTTCCTATGACGGAAGCTAAAGGAGAGCTGCAGGCAGCCCATGGAAGCCTCTGTGACTGGTTGTGGCAAGCCAGTAGGCACCTCAATAGCAAGAGCTGCAGGAAGCCAACAGGCACATCTGCGGCAAGGCACAGGAGGCCAAATGAGGATTTGCTGCGAGCTGACCGGCTTCAGGTGGTGATCTGGTGGCAGGCTGATCAGTCACATGCTCGATCAGTCCACCATCTCCGCCAGCAAGCACCTGACCTTATCTGCCTACCGTGAATCCATGTCGTCCTCTCCTGAGGACTGTAAGAGACCTTTGACCTTGGGAACCCTTCAGACAGCGGCATTGCTCTTCCACTCCTGGTATACAGGAGAGAGATGAAATCCTCTGCCTGAAGGCGGGCTGGTCCCTGTGACTTGGGTAAACCCTTTGGTGCCTGGATACGAGGCAGCCGGGATATCCGATCCTCTGGGTGCAGGGACACATGGAAGCTAAAGCGGGGGTGTAGGCAGCCAAAAAGTTTTGGGAGTCCTGTCATTCAATTGTGCATAACTGGGTGAAGGACGCGGGAGCAGGTGTTGGGGCAAACAAAATGGGTTTCATTTAACTTATAAACAAGAAACCAGAAATAATCAGGATCACAGAGGCTCAAAAATGGGAGGACATGAACAACAGACCACAAGGCAACACGCAGGTTTGATGTTAATGACAGGACTGGGGAACACAGGACTGGGAAGTACTTTTACACAAGATTAACAAGGGAACAAACAAGAGGCAGCTGGAGTGCGCAACACCAGGGCAGGAATGAGAGGAAAGACAAACGATCAATAGGCGTGGCTAGTTTGGGCCATGCTAGGAAGGAAACAGGTGGGTCGCATGGACAGGGTGTGACACCAAGGATTTAAAATAGATTAGTGGGGAGGATGGTAAATTATGGATATGGGGGTGTTATCCGTTTACGGTCAAATGACCGTTCATGTTCACCTTGATTTAGTTCTTTAGCTTTACACTAGATACTTGCACCAGCCCCCATGACCCTGACCAGGATAAGAAATTAGAGGATAGCCAGATGGATGGATGTAGGGAAAATGGTTTATTGCAAGAATTACGTGATATTGTGAATATACAGGGTGCAGCTATTGTTAGTATTGGGAAATAAATATATTATTACAATATTTGATCCAAGCAGGTACAGAAATGGGTGCATGCATGCATAAATAGATACCATATATTGTGATTAGACACCAAAAAATAAACTATTAACATGTTAGAAAATATCTGTAAGGTGCTGGTCTTGAAATGCAGATTGGATGAATGGAACTTTTGATGCAAAATATATATTCTGAAGACACCTGCTATGTTGGAGAATGACTACAGGAAAGGGCATTATTGGGACATACATTTCAGTTACTCAGTTATTATTTTTGAAAATTTTCACGTTGAAACATACAGTATGGTAATGTGTGATGTGAAATGTTTTCTCTGTGTTAAAAAATGTTAGTAAAAAGCTTCAGACAACAGGAATACGTGTTTTGTTCATACAGGTTGTATGTTCCTTTTGTGGAAAGATTTTACTGTTCGCATATTTGTTGAACAAGGTGGCGCAGTGGGGAGCAGTGTTGCTTCACACCTCCAGGGCTGCATGTCCTCCCTGTGTCGCATGGGTGATTTGTCAGTTGCATGTTCCAATGTCTTCCCTACCTGGGTATATCGCAGCCCTGTGCCCTGTGCATCCTTATGTGTAATACTTCAGCAGATTTTGAACTATAAATTTCAATTAAATCCAAACTGAATATGAACAATGGTTTTTTTGTTCACTGTAGCTCACATATGCCTTATTTCTCATCTGTGTATGTAGAATAGCCAGCACTGGTGTTGTTCATTGCTCAAATTACACATTAATATGGATCCATGGAGCCCCCAAAGTTTAGGGGGCCCCCTGATGGCCACAAGGGGGAGTTAATTGACTTTTTGCTTGGGGCACTGGTAACAACAAACCCACCTCTGGCAATAATAACAAAAATATTCAATTGAATGACTATCTTTATTCAATTCTAGTGCAGAGATGATAACTAAAGGCAAATTAATATAGAAATATGTAATATTTTGCTCATTTGCATTGTCAATAATGTATCGTGGTACTGTAAATCACTAGATCAACAATGTAGAGAACATTCAAGAGCAATGGCAGTGTACCTGGGTTTACATTACATAGATTCTATGTACGCAGTGAATCTAATTAATAGTTAACCATTAACACCAGTAGTCACATCCAGTACAAAGCATAATACAGCATATTTTTGACAAATGCCCCGAACAGCCCGATTGGCTCTTTGAAAAAAGGGGGATGGGGAAGTCCTTCACAGTGGTCCCTTAAACTGATTTGCTCCCCAACTTTTCTCTCTAACAATTGTGCTGTTTGTACTATAGATTCTGTTTTATGTATTGCAAAATTAAGCTTTTTTGAAAATGAAACCACCAGGAAAATCCTCAAAATGGCAATTGTGCCAGTGAAGAAGAGAAAAAATTAAAATGCATTAGATATACTTAAGCATTGCACATTACATAAATACGTTCCTCACAGTTGAAACTAATTGGCAGATAATCCATCAAGCTGCTCTTGCAAGGATGAAGAAGAGGACATCATGCTTTCTCCGTTCGGCTCACTATTCTCAAAAGAGGTTGAGGTCAAATCATTCTTGCAGGGAGGGACATTACTCTGTATTTCTGTCACTTTGACAAGAGCCCCATCTTCTCAGTCCCTCTCATTGTGAACTTCTTGCCATATAAAAAGTACACTCAGATTGTCATAAATGTGGAAAAACATGCCCATTACTTTTCAAAGTAAAGTAGAAAACAACTGTCATGGACAAGAATCTTTCAATGAATTGTTGGTGATCCTTTAAAGGGTTTTCATCATGGTGTTTTTGTGTTTTGATACAAGGTTCAATTTTTTAAAGTTGTATTAGGATTTCTAATGGGATGCTTATTTTTATTTAACATATATTGCTTATATCACTGAACTGCTGCAACACAGCAGTCTGGAATAATAGATATGATGCCATCTTAAAAAATACACACACATTTAAATGGATTATAGTAGGTAAAATGTATTGAATATTGAACAAGAAACAAGGCTTTCCTTAGTTTAAAATATCAAAATCAGTGTCAATAATCTATAGACGTCTCACCAGAAAATATAAATCTCTCCTGCTGTTTATCTGTGAAGCCAAACTATGGGAACCTTATTAAAACTCAAAATGGAATTTTAAAACAGGATCACTCCACACCTGTAAGCAGAAGTTGTTTATAGTCGTGCGAGGGGGCTCTTGACCACGTCCTTGCTGGTGTAATTTCCCACGGCAAGAGTGCAAACCTTTAAAGACTCTTTTTTTCAGCACTGTGTCTGAAGAATGCTGATTTGCATTAAAATGGTCCAGACTAAACTGTAACTTGTGAACTGATCAAACGACTGGGCATGTCTTTAAACTACATTGCTGTTTCTTTGACATGAAAGTGGCTCTTTCAATGCACCCTCGCTGCTGTGGCCTTCAATTCCTTTATGTTGTAAGGTTAGGGAAACCTTTACGGCAAAGCTGTGGCAAGAGTGAAAAATTATGTCTGTTTGCTACTAAAGTGTGTATGCTGCTTCCTTTTGAATTATCATATGTGTTTCTGTAAGAAATATCTTATGTTAAGGTGCGACAACTTAAAATAGGTCACCTGAATTTCTATTTAACTTGAAAAGCAAGCAATATGTGAAACACTTTTTTGTATAGTGAAACACTTTCGAAATGCAGAATATGAATTTGTTATGATTGAATTAATTACAGAATGGGAATGATTCCACAAAAAAAAACAAAAACAAAGATTAAATAAGAAGATTGTGCTTTGTAAACTCATGCTATCACTGGCATTTCACAATCTGAAGTGCCCCATTCAGTGTTCTTCTGGAAATGAGCGGACAGCTGCAGTCTGCCAAACATCTGCCAGGGCTGATTTTCTATTAAAAGGCAACAGAAACAGCTCAGGGAGAGGGGCTTCGCGTCTTGTCTTCTCTCAGGTGGTTTCATTTAAAGAACATGCAGGAGGTTAGGGGGTCACACCATGACCTCATCAAATTAGCCCCAACTGAGAGAGGTGTTTAGCGCCAGTTAAAGCAAGTAATCTGAAGGACATTAAATGCAAATTCAGTGGCCATATGCTCACATCAAACACCGACTAGTCTTTCCTCCATCTTTTCAGATATTCACAGCAGAATCATTAATGTCTCATGTCTCATAAGTAGGGCTGGTATAAAATGTCATGTGTGCCAGGTGCAAAGAATTTTCTGCACAGGGAAACGTATCAGTCAGAATTACAACGCGATGGTATAGCAAGAATAATTTATGCTATACATTTTTTCTTCAAACAATATTGCAGCAAATAGAATGACTGTAAATTATAAGCGCCATGAACATCATAAAGAAAAGTTAATTTGCTGTTAATGTGAATTTCTGTGGGATTTTGTAGATTATCAACACACACTGATTGCACTGCCTTAGGCTGTAGTGTGGGTAGTAACATATGGCAGCTTCTATGTGCTAATAAGCACCTGTGGAAAGAACTGAGAAAGCACTATGTGGTGCTGCACTCCACTGCTCAGTAAAAAGTGAGGTACCCCATTCTTAGCACCAATGTATGATGCATTTCATCCTATTTTTTTAGCTTTAACTGTAAAATAAAAATGTGCAGCATTGATACAAGAATGCTATATTGAGAAAAGTGTTGGTACTTTTATAAAGATAATAATTAGACTGTATATCTTTGTTTCAGTTGACCAAACATAAATATTTCATAAATTGCTTCAGATAGCTGTAACGTTACAATTGAAAGAAAATAAGAATTCAAAAATCAATGCACTCCCATATTCTACAGAACAGCAAATCCATGGGACTTGCAGTTTAATAGGTCATTCATTTGTGTGACACAAACAGAAATGTGACTGCTTCTGAAAAATATAGATAATGCATTGATGCATTCAATTTATGAAGACGTTAATGCAGATAAATCTTTATATTTGTTGCATTTATTAAAAGATTTTGATACATATTTTGCACATAGAAATTTATTTACTGAAATATTTCCCATTCACATAAAAAAATCCTTTATGAAAAAATCTGTGTAAAGATATTAGCTGCTTGACCATCTCTGAAAATGTGAATTATTCAGTTAGTTTTTAGTAAGGCCAAGTTTGTGTATAAATCAGACTGTACAAGTTAAACCTTTAAATATACTAAAATACTATAGAACACTTGGTATAATGGATGGTTCATTGTAATTAATTATTAATTCAGTTTTATTGATCCTTCCATAACTCTAATGCATGCTTTTTTTCCATTATCTTATTTATTTTTATTTTTTTACTTTATACTGTAGCATTGTACAACTGATATTTTGTCTGTGATTTTGTTATTGTTTTATTAATATATTCTGGATATAGCTTCATTAAAAATTCAGTATGCATGTCTAGGGTAAAATGTTGGGAACCATAATATATCAGAATAAATTAAGTTGCATTTAGCTAAATTTTATTAGATCATGGGTATACAACATTCTACTAGTAGGAAGGCAGGATGTTACATATTTATAACTTGTTAAGAAACAAACATACCTTATAAGAGTAATTAAAATAACATTATTCGGATGGAAAAAAATATGTAGCCGTCAACTCCTTTGAAATTAGTTAAGACAATGAGGGGTGATCTAAAAAAAAGTAATATACATTCAAGAAATGTATTAACACATCATTACTGTGTAAAAATGGGCTTTTATATCAAAACTACTAAATATTACTACAAAATATTTTGTTAATTCTATTATTACACTACAAAGCAAATAATATTTGGTATTTTACGAGATATCTAGGTTTCAAACTACTTTTGACTGAAGGCTTGAAAGAATGTATGTGCTCTTTTAGTATAGTATTTAAAAGCAGCAAGGTATTCATTACAGTTTTACTTTTAAGAAAATGTAAATTGCATGAATGTTAAAAGAAGAAGAAAAAAATTAAATCCAAATTCGAAAGGCAGGTGCTTAAACATTTGATATGAAACAAAGGAATGTAAATTAGAACATGGTGAATGTTGAAATGAAACTGACCTTTAAAAAGGTCAGTATAACCTATACAGTTTCTGATATCTAGAGTCACTGATATCTTTGTTTTGAAGAATGTAGGGCCTAATTTATAAATCCAAACATGGCCAACAATCTTCAATTTCTATAACTAATAGGTTGTTCAAGGAATCAGTTTCAGTACAAGAACATACAATACTTTTTCCTTCATTATTTTTGATTAATAATGGTAGGTATAATGAAAAAAATTAGAAGAATTATATAAATTACTACTAATTATTTTTTTATTACAAAATTTAAGTGCAAAGCACTTAAAAAGTATTCTATTTATTCAATAGGAATGATGAGTTTTAATTTAACTAAGTGATCATGTTTGTTAGGCATTTAAAAAAAATTTTAATCAAAAGCTAGTTTTATAGTTATATTTGTTAACCTTTTGTGATCCTTTCCTGTAGCTAAAAATATGTATTAATTTTCAATATTTAGACTGAGAGTCTTATAAACCTGTGAATTAATTCAATATCAGACATATTTATGGCAAAATTATCACAGCTGAATATGAATATGTTAAATTCCAAGATACTTAGAAAACAGCATGCATGCTTAATTCCTAAATCTTTGTCAAAATGTCCCTCAAGGTGTCGCTTTGCCTTCGTGAGAAAATAAGCCTCCTGGCAATTATCCAAGCATTTTGTAAGCTGTATCCACTCTGAATGTCCTCAGATGCAAAAAGGGGAAACAGCTGTCTATGGTCTGGTCACCATTGCCATGACATTATATGAATCTGCTGTTTTTTTTTTTTTTTTTTTTTTTTAGTCTTATGTAGCAGAACAGCAAGAAAAAATATTTCAGTTAAGGCAGAGCAATCGAGAAACAGAAATACAGTTACGATAAAGTTGTGCCCAGTAACATGTGAAACAAGAGGCAAAGTAAAAAAGAAAACTAGCTTGCTGTTTAGATAAACAGGCTACTTTGTTGGGTCATATAATTGCATCACCCTTTTTTCTTCATTGTCCAGCAGTGAGTGGTTCTTCGCCTCCTCAGATCTCACTAATTGCTGACAGATTTGATTTCTCAGTGACAGCGGGAGTTCTGTCCATGGCCTTTACATCAAATAATTGCTTTCTTCCCCCACCCCTTATTCTACTAGAACGGAATTCCCTTCTCCCTGCTTGAACCTCTTTAATGGTTTCCTTCTCTGTTATTAAATCCTCACCATTTAAATCACATTTAGAGATGTTTTGAATAACTGAGTCCAATTTCCTGAAGCCCTGACTCAGAATGCAGCTGACAATTGACGTACTTTCTTGCCTGGACCTTGGGTATGGGGCACCTTATCTGCCAGTCTCTTCTGGACTCAACTTTATGAAGTTGGTAGCAATAGGCCACACATTGATCTACATCAGGAAGATGTGCAACAAATTCTGGATTTTATTTTAAATAACATACAAAAGCCAATTTTATAATCACCCAGAGCTGAGCAGTTAGTAGTACAGCATGGGTAAGTGCAGAAGATAAAGAATAGGTAGTATTATAGCAGTACATAATGATATTTTATTCTAAAGAATACTTTCTGCAAGAAGATTTTCATATAAATAATATGTTTTATTTTCATTTGAAGATAATGTGTGACAATCCAAAGTTTTTGAGGCTATTACTTAACGGGGATTAATATTTCAGCTGAAGAAAGTATATACATTTACTGCTTAGGAATATTTCTCTTCAGTGCTTAATGTGAATGTAGAGAGGGGCAGCAGCAAGTTAAACAAGATGATAATTGCATAATAATGGCTGATTTCAGACTGGTAATGTATTAAGCAGAAATTAGGTGCTTCACAGATACTTCTAAGCACTTCAACCTTATCAACATACCATAAATTCACGGGTATGAGATAAAGTTAAATTTGCTAAATTTGCCAAGTCAGAATGAAACTAACTACCTATGATTCTCCCCATGATGACAGAAAATCATACTAAGCTGAATTAAAAGGTAAGTACCGTATCACCTAATAGGTATCATTTACAGAGTGTAGTGCTGGATAACCTCAATTAAATTAAGGCAACATCTTAAAAATATCCAAGGTAGAGGATATACATAACCAAGGGAGAATAGCAGAGATAAGTCAACAGTTAACGCTGCAGAGAACAAATGATATGGATTTTAACATTCAACATCACGGTGTCAGCACTAACCGTATGAACAACAAACAATTCCGTAACCAAGATCCTTGTCTCAGTAACTTTATCTATATTTTAAAAGAAAGAATGTGATTTAATCCTAGACATGAGCAGGCAGAATATTTCATACAGCAGGAAATCTCAATAAGATGTTTATGTTAGATGATCGAAATTTGGTTAAAACAGGAATGGGGGGTGGGGCGGACTTACCATAAGGCGAGGGTAGTCAGCCACTGGGGCCCCCTAAATGCTAGGGGCCCCAGGAAGTCAGAATTTCCAGAAGTTACATCCAAGCCTCTACAGGTGAGAAAAGTACATTATTTTCAACTTACATTGAATGGGCAGCCAGTATAGGGTACAATGAAACTGTCACATTTTAAAAATAACTCTTGCAGCAAGAATCCTGTTCAATTCAACCCAGATCTAACTAGTCTAACCAGATAGTAGACTGCTAGTCTAGTCTTGAGGTAAAGAATTAATGGATGGGCTTTTCTCCATAATTTATAGGCAGGATTTTCAAGCCTTGCTAATATCCCATCAATGATGGATGTGTTAGTTAAACTGTATTATACGCAGTCTACTTTTAGATCTCCAACACCAAACTATCTGCACTGACCCAAAATCCATCCAGATACAAATTAAAGTATTGCTATATATGCCTTAATAACTTTAGAGACCACTAATATTTCCATCTCATCCATATCATTACATCTTATCCATTTTATCAAAAATCAAAAGGAAAAGGTTCTGTGGTATCTAGTCCCCAATATTATTTCATGCTAAAAGAACTGAAAATTGACAGACCCCAAATTCATGTCATCAGCAAATCAGTGGTTGCACCTGATATCCCCACGGGAGTGGACAAAAGACTCAGGCTGATTCAAACCTCAAGTTTAGAGGTTATACAGCGCATATTGTTGATGTTTGCTGAAATTAGTTTTGAGACATTAGTAGTATGTCTCAGTTGCTAATGATTTCTGACAATCACAAAAGCTAACAAAAATGTATTGTGTCAAGAGGAACAGTCTCAGAAATCAAAACAACATTGGTGAATAGCTAATGATCTTTACCAAATTAGTTCTAACAAGCATGGTTAGCACAGTATATTTAAAAGGCACACTTTTCCAAGCAGAATAATGCCCAATTGAGTAGTTCAAGATTCTTGGGCAAGTTAATGACCATAAACACACTTGCTACAGAAACACTGGAAAGAAGCGTCAGGTGATTTCCTAATTAAAGTTGTTAACCTAAAACCCTGTTATATTAAGTTGCCTGATAAAGCTCTTATCTAAGCAACTTCTGATTATTTCAAGATTTCAATATTCAATTTTCTGCCTTGGTACTCCTTTTGTTTGTATATCATTGTATGTTTCTTATCAAATAATTATCAATACATATATGATATAAAACATGATCAAAATACCTATTTCCCAGCAGTGTTTATGTATGCGTAAAACATACACAAATGCATTCAATGGCCACTTTATTGCTCACACCTAGATAGTACCCGGTAGATTTCACATTTGCCTCTTGAACCACTTTAAAGGTGAAAGGGTTGTTCATTCAGAGAAGCCAAACTTCACACTGCTGTTAAACTGAGCCGTTATTTTTGCACTTGAAACCTGTTACCTTTAACAAGTCAGGCCATTCTCCAACTCTCAACTGTGTTGTGAAAGGTGCCATATAAAATAATTGAAATTGAATTGCATTAAATGAACCTCTTGACCCTGACTCTGTGCTTTTTGTATTCAGATGCATCCACAAGATTCACTATTTGGAGGCTGTTTGTGCACCTAATAAACTGGCAACAATTTCCAGCAGCATTTTATAATCTGGTGAAGAGAAGAGAGCGTTGTTGTGAGAAACACTTACATTCTACACTAGGATTTCAGAAGGTTGGATTACTAGACTAGATTATTATGCATGATGGTGTACAGTAGTTATACTGCAGGCATGTTAAAAAATAACCAAAACCAAAGATGAATGTCAGACTGTAACAGGCAATATACTTTGCATGTTAAATGTTAATGCCGATATTCATCTGTTTTATCCATTTCCCTGAAAAATGAAATAATAGCAGTAACAATTAGCATTATTATTATTAAAATGTAAAAGTGTAAAACTTTAATGCTCTAGTGTGATCATTTATTAGGGCAAGCTTTTTAACAAGAATACACAGTATATATCCTGGCCATATTAGAGGGGTGTTTGGTGTTCAAAATTTGCCATGCCTCTGTTTGCCCTAAAAAGGAGCAATTTGACTCTCTTCCAAGCATGACCGAGGCTCGGAACTGCTGGCCTTATCCCACGTCTGTCTTCTTCAAGGATCCTGATGATTAACTGCACCTGTGAGATACCACCCCCATACCCCTCACTGGGATATGGGATAACCTCAGACCTCCCCTACTGACTGAAAAGATGACTGCCAAATATGAAACTGCTACTGGTTTGGGTGCTGGTCTTACTGGAGAATATTTCTTGTATAAATTATTTATAAATCTTTTTATAAGTTTTTATAAGTTTGTTGTCAAAATGAAATGGCTCAGCGACCAGGTAATCTGGAATGGGTTATACTACCCTTATTTAAATATTACCTCACATCTGTTCAGTCCCTGGATATTACAGTTCTGTTATAAAGAACTGGGTATATGTTCGCAAAGCATAAGGCACAAAGTGCAACTAACATTTATAGGTGTGTCCAAATCCATTTTGACGGCGGAAAAAAACAGACTTTGCACCAGCGCAAGGTGCAAAAAGCTTTGTGAGACAGCTTTGCACATTGCACTCCAAAAGGTCCTCATTTTCTCCATGTAGCATGATGCTTTACACACAGTCAAGGCACCCATAACAGCAAGCCCAAAACAGCAGTGAAACTCTTTCATGTTTGACTGGGAAGGGAAGGACTTATTTTCTTTGAAGGCCATGTTTTGTTTTTGTGTTCTTTCCCAAGAAGCTCTCTATGGCAGCTGATCAAGTTACTTTCTCCACCATTTCAACAGTCATTCACTGCAGTCATACAGATTGGCTATGCTGCCATAGGTCTTAAACTTATCATTCACCCTACATGGACTGGCACTTGTATCGAAAAGCAAAGCTAAGAAAAATCAGCTTAACAGACTGCCCGATAGCTGCTTAGAGTTATCAACTAGGGTTCATGCAACTGACACTGTCTGTCTCCTACACTGTTAATCATATATGTATATTCCAAAGCAAAATCTGCTATAATGACTTAATAAAGTTGTAACCTCTGTCATGAGGTCAGTGATGTCAAGCTAAAGTTAGGGCTTTGAATGTAGGATCACTGGCTCCCAAGGCATTACTTATTAATGATATCTTAACTGACATAAGTCTCAATATCTTATGCCTAACAGAAACTTGGCTTAAACAAGATGACTTCATGGTACCTAATGAATCTGTACCCTCTGGGTATACTTATAAACAGAATCATCGTCCTAATCGCTGAGGTAGTGGCATTGTTACTGTATTTCAGATGAATCTTTGAACATCTGAGAAGTTGAGTTACAGTTTTGACTCATTTTAAATTCTGGATCATGATGTGGCTGGCTTCTTGTACTTCTTCACTCCTGTTATTGTTCACTGATTTCCAGGATTTTATAGCACATGTGTGTGGGTCTTTTCAGACTTCCTGAATAATGTGGTTGTTGGTGATTTTAATATTTCTAAAGAACATTACTATGACCTTCTACGAATAGCATTTGCTTCCATTCTTGACTCCTAAATGTGATATGTGACTTCGGCCATAGCATTGAAGTTAATGCCAGATGATTTGAGTATTTAAGAAACTGCTGAACTCCTGGAATTTTCACAGAAACAGTCTGTAGATTTAATACAGAATGGTGTGAAAAACAAACAAACAGAAAAAAACATATTGTGATTAGCAATTTTGTGGGTGGAAACACCTTGAAGAAAATTTTCTGGGAATGGCCAGACAGGCTCATGTTATTCCATGTTTTTGCTAAATTTCACCTCCTGCTTACTTAATTAGTTACATAACGATGAGGTATCAATCAGTCAAATATGGCATCTTAGTGATTCAACAAATACATGGGTATATTGGACGGTTGCTGCAAATACTGCAGTGACTTTTGGAGACATGTTGAAATGGCTAAGGTAACACACTTTGACAGAAATGTCAATTAAAATATATCTTAATATATTTTATATAAGAGATTGAGAAGTACCCACTTGATAGCTTAAGTATTCCTTCTCAGCTTTCTGAGCTGATGTTCAGCTCTTTCTCTCTATCTCCCACAACTGGATTGCCCTAAAACCCTGCTTGATATGTCTAATACTAAAATGAAGGGATGGGAGGTCAGAGGACGTCAACAAGTGGCCAGCAAGAAGTACTGTCTTAATAGCTAAAACCCCTACTTAACACAACTTCATCCAGTGGATTGGATCTGGGGGACAGGTTCTTCAGGTTACAACAGAATGAGTAGCAATATGAGTAACAGGACAGGTTCAACTTCCCAAGTCTACCAGGTGCTTGTAATGACAGACTAGAGTGCATTCCTCTTCACACACTTTGTCTCAACAAACCTCGTTGTCTATATCCCCAATGTGCTGATCTAACCCCAAATAGCCAATTTGCCATATGACCTCAAATGGCCCAGACCACTTAACCAGCAATTTGAAGGCAATTTTGTTTATGTTGATGGAGTTTCTCATGATACTGCCACCAATGAATGAAATGTTTCTGTCATGGCCAGGATATATTGCACATACATAAATGAACAGCACTTTTAGATGAGCTTAAATCTTCCCGAAGCTTTGGTTGAAAAACATTTTTAGTTTTGGAGTACAGAATAAATAAACTATGAGACCTACTGTGGCTAACACTCCAGATTGGGGCGACTGACTCAATTGAAACTGACAAAAGAATTTTCGTCTACAATCTCAAGGAACAGTTTCCAGGGGCACTATCTAGGGGAGATATAATTTCAAGGACATGCCTGAAATATCTTGCCCTTTGCTACAGAGAGCACGTAAAGGTCATTTTTACAAAACAAATCACTGTAAAAAATAGCTAATGCAGATGCATATCGTTTCGTCATAAATTGAACAATGAACAGTAACCTAGATTAAATCATTTGACCCAGAAAACAGTCAGATGATTAAAAGTTATTAAAAATCAACTTTCTTTAAAGTACGGTTCTGTCACTATAAATATTTAAATGACATATAAGAAAGATTAGTTTCTTATTCAAAGTAATGGTATTTAAATACTGCAGATTAGTTATTAGTTAATACACAAAACATTTATAAAATATTTATTCTATTTTTTCTTTATCACACCAGGTGAAATGTCACATTAAGGAACTACTTGCCACTCCACATGCTCCCTTCCCCTGCTGCCTGTGCAGATGCAGCTCAGAAAATGGTACCCGACCATAATGCAGAAACATTCATTGACGTTTCAGTGTAGGGCTGCTGTGTGACTCAGGCTGGAACGGATGACCCAGGTGTTGCACAGGAAGGAGATATCGAAGTCATCTGAGGGAACTTTTTGGATCTAAAATACCCCTTTGCACAGCAATTCCTGGACTCCTGCAGGTGTTGGCTGTGAGATACACTCCCCTAAAAAAGCTACAAACCCTATTCCCCAGCTGCAACTGTGCAACTGGTAACAAATTACCTAGCTATGTGCCCAGAAAATATGAGCCCTACAAAGCTCAAACCTGGTGCCCTTCCCCACTGCTTTATCTGCCTCCTACCAACTTTCTCACACAAAAGACCCATTCCTTTTAAGAACTGGAATCAGAAAGATCTTTATTGGCCAATTATGTTAAATATACAATGAATTTGTCTTGGTGGGTATGCTCTCGGTATAACATACAACATGCAAGTCAATTCAAGACAATATACAAGGATATACACGTGAATTTTTCGTCAAACTTGTAACACTACCGACACTACGAAACAGCATGGGATGGAATAAAGGGAGAATTAATAGATAAACAGATAGATAGATAGATAGATAGACAGATAGATAGATAGATAGATAGATAGATAGATAGATAGATAAGTGCACCTGCTCAAATTCCTGTCTGTAGGTAGACTTGTTGTGTCAACCATGGCCAACCATGGTGGTGTCATCCACAAACAACTTC
>JAODKL010000062.1:10369341-10417043 GCA_026780765.1 Petrocephalus schoutedeni | reverse complement strand
CCACAAACAACTTCACAGACTAATTTCTGAAGCAACAATCATTTGTGTAGAGAATGAAGAGAAAGGAGGAGAGGATGTGGCTTTTAGGAAGTCCAGTACCGAGGGTCAGGATGCTGTCTCCTGTTTGTCAGGAAGTGTGTAATCCTGGTACAGCAAGCTGGGACAGTTTAACCTGTTGCACATCAGAAACAGTTGTGTTAAAGGCCGAGCTAAGGTCCACAAACAGAATTCTGGCATAGGTCTCTTGCCCTGTTCAATTTGTGCTGGGCTAAATTGATTGCATCGTTGACTCACCTATTGCCTCTGTATGTGAATTGCATATGGTCCCCCTGTCTGTGCTGGTCCTTAGGTAGACTAGGACCAGGTGTTCAAACACCTTCATGACTAGAGGTCAGGGTAACTAGCCTGTAGTCATTCAGTCCCATAACCTTCATATTTTTGGCAACTGGGACGATGGTGGAGGATGTAAAGTAAGTGGGAACAGTGTTCAGCGATCTTTAAAGATGTCAAAGAAGACTGCTCACTCAGTGACTTTTTTCACCTTCTGACCCCTGAAAATGTTTTGTATGTTGATGTTGCTTGCTAGAGTGTCCAGTAGTGGATCCTCCTGCTTACTAGTAACAAAGCATCAGATGCTGTAAGTGTAAGGGTATTTAGAATCAAAATGTGCAATATCCCCTATCCACAAAAGCACCATTTAATTTCTTTAATTTAAAATCCTTATAAGTCAAGATATGCATTTTAGGTATCATATAGGTTTGTTTTTAAACAGTAATTTTGCAAAGATGCAGGTTCTCATCATGGTGTATGGCATTATTCTAGGTACTCCTGTTTCCTCCCAAAGTCCAAAGACATATGGTTAACTGGCATCTCTAAAATTATCTGTACCTGGGAATTCTGGGCATACCCTGCACAGGCAATAACCAGACTCCACTCAAACTGGTTGTTCACCATTGTACTGGCAGAGGTAGCACTCAATCTCCTGACTGAGTCACTCTGTTTCCCCATTGGACTGGGGATGATATCCTGCACATTCACCCCCAATAAAATGCAAAAACACTCACCCCCATGCAAAAATCTCACCATACCTGGGAGACAAATTGTGGAGCTACATGTATAAACCCTTTGAGGCAGGTGAGGACAGATCAGGACAAGGAGAAACAGTTTTTAAGGGGTGTGTTTGAAGGACTTGGTCCTGCCTGTAAAATAGCCTATACTTCTTCTATGATCTTCCATAGGATACAGGGGTTGCAGAGGAATGGTGTTTGGGCTGGAGGTATATATCCTTTTGGGGCAGTTGAGGATAGATAAGGGCAAGGGATAACTGTTTATTAGGGGATTTGTCTAGAGGACTTTGTTCTGCCTTTAGAACAGCATGTATTGCTTTCTTGAAGAATGCTTTGTGCTGGAGTCCTTCTCAAGAGCTTATTATCAAGTCTTTTAGATAGTTCAACAGTTTTGATATTTGATATGATTTGATGTGAAGTATTTTTATTAGTGCTTAGTGAACACTAAAACCCTTCTGGAGGCCCTTGGAGTACCTTGTGTTTTAGGACTCCTGCTGGAAGAGAATTTTCTGGCTGATGCCTTGAGGTGTTGCTTCAGAATGATCCTCTTTCCTCATAATGCCACCTATTTTCTGAAGTGCACCAGTGCCTTTAGTAGTGAAACTCCCCCATAACATATAATCAGTTGTTTGGAAATTGCTCCTAAGAAAGCAAACTTGTAGAGATTTTCTTTCTGACTTCTCGGTTGAGTTGCTTGGATTTTCCGATTGTACCTAGGGCAACAAGGCCCTGGCTCTAGAGGTCTGCACTTAGGTAAAGCCACAGGCACACTCCCAATGTGCCAAACAGATGCTTGTAAAGGTATTACATCAATTTGTTTTAGTTTCGGAAGCACTGTTTACAAAGTTCCATCCATCTGATCCATTTTCTGTACCTGCTTGTCCTATTCAGGTTGAATGGGGTCCAGACACTCCTACTAATAATCAGATATACAGCTCTGGAAAAAAATTGAGAGACCACTGCAAAATTTTTAGTTTTACTTATTTCTCAATTTAAGAGTATGTACCTGTGTAGAATATACATTTTTTTTACAAACTCCAGCCTGGTTCTTCCCTGTTTCTCATTGATGAAGGGCTTCTTCCTTGCTTTATGGTTCTTCGGTTCTGCTTCTAAGAGACTATTATGAATTGTCCTAGCTGTGCATGTCATACCACTTTATGTTTTTCATTCTTTTAGAAGGACACTTGAGGTCAACCTTCGATTTATGCAGCACTGCTGGACAAGTTGAAGGTCACCTCTGGCATTAGAAAGTTGCTTCTGCCCTCTACCTAGCTAGTTTTTGGTTATTGCCAGTGTCTCTTGCTTCACCTTGTTCTTGTGTATCTTAAAAACTTTGAGCCTGGAATCAGCCTGCCACATAGTGTAGCCTTCTGCCAGCAGAACCAGTACTAAACCAGGATTTAACAATGCAGATCTTTAAAAATATAGAGCGCTCTCATAATTTTTTCCAGAGCTGTAGTAAATAAAGGTTGAAATAAATATGTCTTTTAGCTATGATTCTGACATGGCCTCTTATGGAAATAAAGTAGATACCTTGATTGACGTCAGACAGGAAATATATGGTAACATGACATGCGTGGAGTTGTGAAATACTGAGTTTGAAAGTCTTTAGATGAAGGCAGACTTGGCCTCAGCTCTAACTGTTTGATTCGTTAGGGGTCAGATGGGGGATACTATCATGCTCACCTCTAGGCCATAGAGGAGACTGACTAATCAACAAGCACCTCATATGCACTTTCCAAACATCAACCTTCAAAGTATCAGTTTGAATGCTCATTAGTAGTATATGTTTTATCACTTCTGATGAGCTCTCAACTGGGTGACCATGATTCGAGACAGACTGCAGTCAGAGATTGATGACTCTGGTCTCTTTTCTAGGGAACTTTGTGGGTTCTTTTGACTCATTCCATAATAAGCAGTAAGAAGACATTTTTTTGGTGTCTAGGGTATATATTTTGGTATTGTGTCTTTATCAGTTCCTCACCAACACTTACTTGGTGATTATGTCTATGCAGGTATGTACATATATGTATATAATTTCGTAGGAGACATGGAGGAACAAAGCAAATTGAATTATTGCATGTGGAATGGCATTTCTGCAGTATAATAAACTGAAAAGGAGTAACCTATCACACTTTTCAAAAGGAGAATATGTACTTAGAATTCTACTTAAAATATGTAGAATCCTTCATACTCTGAGTGTTGAAACCCCATCTGTTTCTGTGACTCCTAAGGCAGTTTAAGGCCTAAGTGAACCTATGCAATTAGGGCTTGACCCCAAGTGAATGTAATCGCTGACTCTCTGGAGGTCTGCGTGCATATTGTGGTGCAAGTGGTCACTTCAGCTAAGAGTATCCCAAGTGGCTAGAAAATTTTACAGCCCATTAGGAGGGGGGAGAACCTGTTGAGCAGAACTACATTCCATTTTATGTCACAAACCATTGAATCTTCCTTTCATACCAACAAGAGATTTGTGCTAGCTTTAGTACCATCAAATTTTGTTTTATATAATACAATTGGAAAGGGATAAAAGAAGTGTGGAAATAGACACCTGTATTGTTTACTTTTCACTAGGAAGTAACTGGTTGTGAGTAACTTTTGAGAGTATATTTTCACTGGGAGTCGTACTGTATATGCAGGAAAAGAAAACTCAAGGTTGGAAAATTCAGAGAAAATAACATTTTAAATACCTTGCTTTAAGGCTATACTTATTTCCAGAGGAAAACTGTATTTCCTCTTGTATTTATTTGTGTATGCAAAATCCCAGTACATCTGGATGATGCTTTCTAGCAGGGGTGTAGGAACCTGGGGGGTGCATACCCCTAAATATTTAATTTGGCTTTCCCCCTCCCATAAAAAGGCCTTTGCTTTTATATTATTAAGTTGTATCCTGCCAATATCATACTCTCTCCTATGCCACTGCTTCCTGATGTGTATCACCACTCACACTCAGCCCCAAATATAAAATAAAAACTATAAGTTCCCACTTTTATGTACATTCTTGTCCTGATCGATTGTCTCCAGGAAATAGCTGTATAACTAAGCATAATAAATAAAAAAATTGTCTGATAATATGCAGGCACCATGTACGATCACTGTAACTTCATGCACTGTGTGCATAGAGTTTGATTACATTGCATTCACTTTGTTATTGTTCAGATATTCTGGTTCCCTCCTGCTGCACAAAAATATGTGTGGGTGATATGGCACACTTGATAATAACTGTCATGTATTATTCTAGATGTTTCTTATGATGGACTGGCATTCTATCCTCATCATGTACCCTATGCATTGTAGAATAGTTGGAAAATAGATACGTAGAATCAGTATAGTTTTTATATATGTATAACACATCACCCATATTATGAGCAAGTGACCATAATAGATGGCATTCATCCAGAATGTCCTGTCTAAGCTAATATTTACACTCTGCAAACTCTGCTGGAAATCAGGGAATCATCACAGCAAGCATATGCAATTATTCAGAACCACCAAGGGCTCACATATGTTTATAGTGTGCTTTTAAAATGGTTAAGGCTTTTGAAGATTATTTTGAATATCCAAGACAGAATATAATCTCTTGTGAAGGCTATCAGAGTACTATTGATGTTTATGTTAACTTTTCAATACAACCGTAACACTGGTGCAATACTGCTACGTAAGTAAAATACAGCAGCTTCTTCTACAAGGTTATTTTTAGTCTCTATATCAAAAGTTATTCAGTAAGAAAATCTAACAACAATTTGCATACTATTAGCCTCAGATACAGGAAACATCGCAACACTCATGCTCCTATATCTTCATGGTACTTCTTACTTCTATTCCCTAAATATAATTCCTGCATCTCAGGATCACTTAAAGAATACTTTCATTACATGCAGAATGAAAACATGTAATGTACTTATTTTATCCTTTACACTGTACTGACATTCTGCTTTAAGAGAATGTGTGGTATAATTAAATCATGGTGATAATCTACCAGTTCTGCATACAATTATGCTAATATCTACATTATTTTTTTATTAATACCATTTAAAAATGACAGAACTGAGATTTATAATAGCTTTTTTCCTGAGCAACACCTGGGGGTGTTAGTAAGTAAAAGATGATTAGGAACATAAAAAAACATTAAATGATAATTAAAAATAAAAAGGTTTATCAGATGACACAAGTTCAGAATGTGATAATTTGGTCCAATTTATGGTTATGCTTGTGTGCTGTTCCACTCACGTCTGTGTCTCAACATCAGCAAACTGCAGAAGTATATAAGTTTACAAGTATATAATGTAAACCAGATGTTCTGACCTAAAAAGTACTATTACATTTCACTTAAGAAATGTATTATCTCCTTTTTTCCTCTCCCATAACTTTTGTTGGGTTTTATACAATTTTATATATACCTCTGTTTTGAATATGACTTTTTGTATCTGTATGTCAGCTATTATTAATTTATTATGTGTCAAACATGATAGACATACTGCAAACTGGACTCAATATAATATAATACATAATTAGGCTCCACAACCTTCAAATAAATGTGGAATATTTTTAGTAAGATCTTGAACATTTGTTGTTAAAATATGTTATATTTGTGACAGACCACCAGTTGCATTGCTGAGAACCAAAATCCTGAAAAGGCTCAGCACCGTGCCAATGGACAGCAACCATTCCCACTCAATCATAATCAATTGAAGATGTGAAAAGCCTATAAGAGGGATGGGTGCATGCTAGTCTGAAATGGTGGCTTTACCCAGGGTATAGTACAATATACATACCCAGAAAGCTTACTAATGGCTGCGTGCCGTATCCTCATTCCCCAGTCCCTGCAAGGCTGAAATGTCCTGCTTCTACTCCCCTGTCAAACAACTGTAACATAAGGTGAAGTACTGAAGTTATAATTTAGGGTTAGACCCTAACATCAGTCTTAGTTATTGAATATCTTTCACTAATTTCTAGGGCTGCAGCTATCTATTATTTTACTAATCGAGAATTCTATCGTTGATTCCATCAATTAATTGAGTAATCGGATAAGAAATACTTTTCTTATTTAAGTGCAAAAGTAGCCATTCAAAAGAGAAAAAAGTCAGGTCTCTTACAATGAACAACTCATTGGTTTTAATGGTTAAACTGCATACCATAATGATGATATTTTAAGTAATTCAACATGAGGGAGATGACATAATCTGCACGTTTTGTTCGAGCGCTGTTTACAAATGCAGCACATAAAAAGCACACGTAATATCACAGACACTTTATCGCAAGACGATATTATTTAGCAAATAAATGACCACAAAATGATTTAAGCAATTTTGGCATAAATTTGGTAGTAAATTCACATTGACCCATGTGATCTGAGGCCCTCTCAGAGCTGTAAACTGATATTTTAATCAGCTGTATTAACATGGTAGCAGTGAAGCTAACTGTAATTATGAAGCTCTTGATAACCAGAACAACGTAATATGTAACGTTACCCTGCATCAGTAGTTATTGACAAAACTATGACTCAGAAGTTTGCCGAAAATTTCTCCGCCATTTTTTTAGAATGGGTCCCATTTTTTTAGAATGTAGTGTCGCTGTCGCTACCCGATCTGTACTGCCTTGTCGCTACCCGATCTGTACGGCCTGGCCACTCTGTTTTTTTTCTGCTCTGCTACGCGTAATGCAGCGAGTGCACACTGTGCGACAGTAATAATCCTCCGTGTGAAACACGATCACTGAGCAGTTCATAGTCGTGTGGTTTAAACGAAACATCGAAGCAAAGAATTTGCATCGAGGATTTTTTGCGATCGAGTTATTCGAGTTACTCGATGAATCATTGTAGCACTACTAATTTCCAACTTTTATGTACATTCGTGTCCTGAACTATTGTCTCACAATGTTATAGGGATGTAAGACATCAGATGCCCGACATACTCACCCAGAACTATACCCACAATTAATAGATGAGTTTTGTGGTTGTAGCTATGGAAACACTGCAGTGGTAAGGTACATAGTTACGTACCACAGGTGTAGAATACCCTGTCTAATGTCATAAGAGAATTAGAAACTCCTGACATAACAACATTAGTGGCCCATCTACAGTATGTATGTGAAGATCAGACCATGACCTATAGTGAAATGCAAGGTGATCAACCTCACCATAAGAACAATGAAAACAAAAAACACAAAGCAATAATGTAACCATACTGTATAGCTGTACATGATCTCTTTTTATATGACATGAATGAATCTGTTTTTTCTGTTTTTTTATAATAAGCTTCCCATTTAACTAACCCCATAAACACTATACTGATCCATGTGATGTTAATAAAAGGAAGCTCATGTAGGGCTTGGATATATGCTACAGTACATGCCATTTCACCCTATTGTTCCCTATTGTATTTGTAATGTCTTATTGTATTCACCTTTTTGGAGATGTATCCACTTGGAGATCCATCCATCTGTGTACAGTGGTAGATATGATCTGTGTGATTAGCAGTAAGGTTGAGTATCAACACACGCTCAGACCTGTTATGTTCTATTGTGTCACAGACTGTCCACCTCTTGTCTTACTCACTCCACCCGCCGGCACATCAGATATTTCATAAGGGCTCTTCTGTTAGTTCTTCTTTACATTGTTTTCCTTTTCAGAGCCCTAGAGGGGCCATCCCCACTTCCTTGTGCAATTGAGAGGATTTTCTTCGGCATGCTAGTCTTAGAACTTGAAAAACCCACTTGAAAAACCATAAAATCCTCACTGAGTGCCTCCCAAGCATTGTTACGATGATTTACAAATATTAGTGCCTCCTTCATATGAATAGCTCCCTGTTGTAATCAGTTAGCTCTCACATAAGATCTAAACCAAACAGGAAACAGCAAATTCTTACAGTCATCTGAGAAGATGAATAACAGCTTTATCAAATTTTAACATACCAATTTTGCACACCCAAAGAGCACGTGGACACTAAGTAGGTGGCACTGTAGCTTCAGGGATATAGGTTTGATTCCTTTCCTGGCTCTGGATGTGTGGATTTTATATGTTTTCCCCTTGTTTTCCTGGGGCTTGATTAAAAATAAAATGTCCTTTTATGGATATGGATATTTTATGGATATTCAAAATGCCCCATATTAGGTTCAATAAACATTTTTTGACTTCCTCAGCAAAGAGATCCAATACTTGTCATACTTATCGTGACAATTTTGCATGACAATAAATTATGTTTCGTGTTAGCTGTTGGAAAATGTATAATTTCAAATCTGCTTGAGAAATACTGGGCTATGTTCTGAAGGGCTTTCTGTGATTGTTCTAGAATGTTGCGTCCTGTCTGAGAAAGAAATACAGGCAGACAACAGACAGGACATATACCATGTCTGAATGCCATTTCTGGGCATCAAACTTGCATTTTTCTAGTTTAATTTTGCCCAAACAAATATTTGGCAATAGAACACAATGAACACAATGAATACAAGTAACCAGTTTTCTTAACCTGTAAAGCATGGCATGCTGACAAGGTTAAAAGATATGCATGTGTCATATTTCATCTAAGATCTGCTGACTAATTCGCTACAGTGCAGAACAAAGTTGAAACACAACACAACATAAATGGCATTTATCAACAATGGAATTCTCTGAGCTTATTCAATACAATTTGTCGGATTGCGTTTCACAAGGAGAACACACCCAAAGTTAGGGAATAATCTATCCCTTCCTGGGCCACATTGCTTATTACTGTACATACCTACTATTCTCCTTAGTGTTCGTCAACCCACCATAAAATGAAACCTCCTAAATATTCGTGTCATATTTTTTACGTCAGCATAATTATTCTACAGTCAGAAAGAAAATGCAAAACGCTTTACAACGATAATGGGTGAATTACGAGGAGTCGTGTTTATATCGTATAGCATGCTATTAATCTTAATGTTTTCCATTCGGTAAAAAAATGAATGAAAGTCGCACAAAACGTTGTGATTTGACAACGATTTGGGGAAACCGCAAACATTGAACTTGACAGATGACTCGCATGGTCTGTTTCCACGGTAACCGAGGGAGGAGCGTGAACTTTCACCTTTGACAGCAGGAAAAAAATAACAATATGGGGGAGCTGGGAAATCACCACCGGGTGACTGGGACGCGAATAATTTAAAGAACCATCTTTATTGTATTTGGTGTATAGGAATTCCTGGCAAGGGAAGACGGTGATGATAGATTTTTTTATTATTTTATATATTATTCACGGATGTTTTGGAGGTATTGTTATATATACATACTAGTCATCATCTCGGGGGATGCTAGATATCTCGCTACTTTTACACCGGTATCAAATTTAGCGACGTCCGGCAGTAACCCGTGAGTCCTTGTCGTGTTTCATAGCTTTTTTTATTTATATGTGTCTAAAAATTACCGAACTTGCGTTTTAATTTTAGGTGGCCTCCCCGACCAGATGGCTGCGTCATGAAGTTGACTGTTTTCACATGAGCCACACCTTGGATGTGATGATGCTTTTTAAACGTTTGAAGTTTTCTTTGTCGTACGTTCTTCTATTATTTAACTTGTACGACCATTGCTAAAAGTTATTTTCTTACTGGTGTGTTTAAACCTATTTGATTTTACGTTTCTTAAAGACACCTCGTAACATTAACCAATATCTTTCTGTCAGTCTTTGTCCCTAATTAAATATATACATAAAGTATGAAAATAGGAAAAATGACTCTTGCTAAAGAGTCTCAGAAATGGTTTCCAAGTCATGTCCAAGTCACAGTTATTCAGGCAAGAAACCTACAACCCAAGGGCAGAAATGGCACCAATGATGCCTACACCATTATTCAACTTGGGAAGGAGAAGTACTGTACATCTGTTTCAGAGAAAACACTGAATCCTGTCTGGAGAGAAGAAGCTTCTTTTGAGCTCCCTGGTCAACTTCTTGAGGAAAATCCAGAAATACATGAACTGACGCTTATAGCAATGCACAGGTCATTGGTGGGTATTGATAAATTTCTGGGTCTGAAGACCATTAACCTCAGTGAAATCTTTGTCAGCAAGGAGAGACGGAAAACCGAGTAAGTAAACAACTGGTGTTTTCTTTATTTATAGAGCATGCATGCAGGAAAGGCTGAAATTTTAAGTGTTGTATTTACTTTTATTGCAACATGAATGAGCAAAATGTAGATGCCTCAAACTGCTTAGTAATTTTAGAGGTTATCCAGGTAGGCTTAAATATTAAAATGTGTTTTTATAGTATTAGTCATATTTTGCCCGTTCACATTTTATAACTTAATAAAAAAGACATTGATATTTTACAAAATATTTGCCTTATTGATTTTTTAAAAATGGATAAGTAGTTTTAAATTAAATACTAAATTAGAAAATTAGGTAATTGTTGTGTATCAGTGTTTTTGTTGGTTTGTTAGTCCAGCAATACGCATATATGTAGACCACTCCAGCTGTTTAACATATTTTTGAAATATACAAAGTTCATCACTATTTGTAAACTTCTTTCTTTTGTGTTTGAACTATTGTACTATTTGTATAACCTAGGTATTAGTTTTATAATTAGCCTTTTTTGTCTTGTCAGACATGATTACAGGCTATTAAAACTGAGGATTCAGTCTGTACTACTCAAAAAATATCACTCCCAGTATGAAATTCTCCGATACATATGATACATTTCTTAATAGAACTGATGAAAAGTGCACAAATTAAATTCAGTCATCAGTAAATGTCTACTTATTCAGCAGCATTTCCCAACTGTGTTAAAAGTACATTTATTCACACTGTTGTTCACTTTTGTATACTTTTGTTCAATGTGACATACAAGTGAGGCCAACTTGAATACAAGTGTTGCTAGGCTGCACTTCCAGTGACTTACCAGAATCAAGCGCAAAATTTGTCTCAAAAACTAACGTGATAAGATTACAGATTAAAACAATACATATATAAAATACATGCAGACTATTCCTTTAAAATATTTTACATTTGCGACGGTGGTAAGGTTTATGTATTCACTATTTCTGTTTTAAAAATGCTATATAATTTCTGAATTTATGCCACATATTCAAATTTATAAATCTGCAAATACAGTAAAAATTGTTTATTTCAGTAGGGATACAATATGTGAAAGATGGCTGATACGCTGACTTTCATGGTCTCCGGGCCAGAATGGAACCATCCATTTTGTTGTAAAGAGTAACAGCCAGCTACCATCAAATATAGTCTTGGTTAAAGCATTAATGGCTGTTTCTACATATCATTCACTTACCCTATTTATTAAAATCTTTTGCATACATTTATTTTAAATTATGTAGCAACAAATTGTTAGTTTTACTGTTGGTTAGTTGTACCAGCTGAAATTACCTTACTGTGGCATGCCTAGGGATTTGGTTGGATTTGGTTGTTCTCTGGGGAGACAGCTATATGGGCTGGATTCAGGCATACCCAGTTCAGCGCTCTTCGTGAGTTGTATTATTCATTTGTTTTGTGTAGTTTACCAATAATCTAAGATGCAGTATATCCATAGTTTCTTCGCTACTTCAGTACCCCATGCCATATTTTTACGTTCTAGTGCTTCAGCTACTATGTTTTAAATTATGTATATTAGTGTAAAATGTTTTATAAATTTTGAATTAGTTGCAACTACAGTCTGTTACTGAGTGTTTTGTACACCGGTTGACTAGATATACAAGGTTTGATGAAATTGCATGTTGATTTATTTTAATTAATCAATCAGCATTGTTTTTTCTCATATTGAAGCCATTTTGGTAAAAATATTTGAGTCCTATCAAATACACTAATTACTGAGACATGAAAACTGACAATTTGCTTAGGAATAAATATTTTGGAGTGTAGACTGAAGTGTTTCACTCTGTGTAACCTACATAAACGGCAGTATTTAATTTTTGTACTAGAAAGTGGCCTATTCATGAAAAATCGGTCTCAAGAGAATGACATGCAATGTACATTTGTGTAATTGAAGCACACAATCATTATGTGAGTAGTCCTTTTGAATCCAGTAGCAGCTAGAAATTGGAAACCAGATTGAAGTTTTAAATAAATTTCAAGGAACTAAAAAAATCAGTCCATTCAGTCTTGTTTGTGGTTACATTACTTGGATTGATACATTTTATATCTCTAACAACACATGACTGCTTCTGATGGGCCATGTTATACAGCTCCGGAAAGAATTAAGAGACCACAGCACAATTAAAAAAAATAAATAAATAAAAAATCAGCATTTTAAAATCCTGGTTTAATCCCGTCTCTGTTGGCAGAAGGCTCCACTGAGCAGCAGGTTGCTTCCAGGTTTAAAGTTTCTACAACAGCAGTAGCCTTACCAAGAACAATGTGAAGCAGGACACACTGGGAATGACCAGAAACCAGCCAGCTAGATGGCGGAAGTGACTTTCTAATGCCAGAGATGACCATCAACTTATCCAGCAGTGCCTCATGAATCGGAGGATGACATGACCTTCATAAGGAATGAGAAACACTGAGTGGTGTGAAGTGCACTGCTGGGTCAGTTAGTATCAGGGTCCTAGAAGCATAACTGAAGTCCCATAAAGCAAGGAAGAAGCACTTAAAGAGAAACGGAGAAGTACCAGGCTGCAATTTGAAAAAAAAAAAATAAAAATTATATTTTGCACAGATGCATAACCAGTAATTGAGAAATGAAACAAAAAATTGTGTTGTGGTCTCTTAATTTTGTACATTGTGTGTGAAAGTGGACTGTAGGATTATATCTACAGCAGAAGCACCAATCATTTTAACTGCCTCAGGTGTCTCAGAAAACAAAACTTTAAAAAGTCTGGATAAAAGCTGGATAATATTCCTGTGTGGTGTTTAGAAAATCTTCAGTCTAGGAACAAATAGAAATTAATAATATAAATTAAAATTTTCTGAATATTTTAGCTATAATTGGTGACTGATCGAAGAATTTCAGCTGAGGAATTGCCAGAGTGATGGTAACTTTCACAGACATTGTTTGGCATGCCTTGAAATGTTGGTTGGAGTGCACTGTTCTGTGAGTAAGCTGTGTGGGCTATATTCAGGCTAATCTGTTAGTTACATTGTTGATGGTAATATTTTAAAGATGCACATCTGAAAGTTCATTTTGCTTGAAATGTACCCATCCGACAGTAAAAAGGGGAAAGTTTGGCTTGCTTTTCATTTCTTTATTATTTCTTTCTTTATTTATTGCTTACAAACCTGGCTATAATCACTCGAGATTAGTCAGAGGGGTATTGAGTTTTACAGTGTTGAAACATTGTAATGCTGTAGTGTTAAAATTATAAACAGAATTGTACACTGGTATCTCAGCTGTCCCCTGCCTCATGCCTTATGCTCACCATGACCCAATGCTGGATAAGTAGTTTAGGATCTAATAGAAAAGGAAGCATAGATGGATGGATATTAGCAGAATTTGTGTTCCGCAAGGTGGTGACATGAGATATGAGGCGTGATATAACAATGGATTAATTATATCTTTCTCAAGAATATTTTGGAATACCTGGGGAAAAATGGTTGAAAATGAATGGACTATTCAAAAACAAATGTCATATTATATGAGTTATATGAAACGTGATTTCAATGAATAGCACTGTGGCCTCAAAGTGTTGTGGAAGATGGATGGATGGATGTGCAAAAGGATCATGTAGTATACAAATACTCTTGTAAATGTATATAAATTTAATGTCTTTAATAGATTTTATTTAATAAAAATGTAGATGACCTATACATTTTGCACAAGCAAATTGCAGAAGAACAAATGTAATATGGGGCCTACTAATCCCAGAGTACATTTCTGATGACCATGTATTCACATGCTCATAGAAGGTGTGGTGATATCTCCATCATGCATTCACAGTGGAATGAATTGCTTAAATGCTGTAAAATGTTAATCACTGGGTGCTCCTCACAAGCTTTGGACATAACAGAAATATTCCTCCTTTTTTACCACTCATAATTATTCATCATATATCAGTTCTGTATGATGTTACTTGCTGCTGATCTCACCCAAAAATAACTGCCTTTCTCCTTCCAGTGCTGCTTACAAGTGCAGTTTTCATGATAATCATAATTCACGGTAATCTCATTAGTAAGGCTTTGCTTTCATTTCTTGATTTGATTTAGTCAGACTTATGTCTTATGTTGTGTATGTGCCTAATCAAACGAGGGAAGTGTTACTTGGCCAAATCCTGGAGATTTTCTACACTGTCACAATTATTTTCAAGCACGATCATCCTTGTTTTCACATTCTCAAGCCCAATGGACATATAGACTTAGCTCCTAATGCATAATTTTATCACTTATTTTATTTTATCTCCAGTATTTTATCAATTACCTTATGAGTCCATTAATGTTTTTTTAGAATTTTCTGATTTTAAAGTGAAATAAGGCAATATTTTGACTGGAGGAAAAGCTGTTTAATTGATCGGTTTCACTGAAAATGTCTAATTTAAAATAATTTGCTTAAGACTGATAAGGTACTCACAACTGAATAACTGTACCAACTCTTAAAGCACAGCATATTTTGTATCCTGAGCCTTCTCTTTGTTGTTGAGTCTGGCACTTAATGCCCTGACAAAGATATCTTTATAGAAGAATATAACCATTACATTACTGCTGTTATATTAGTGAGCTACCATATGAATTGTTGTACAAACATGGTTGTAGTGTAGAATATTTTTCCAGTTGGGATTCAGTTCTTTTTTAAATTTTGTTTTATTTTGTTTTTTTAACATTTCTATGTTTTACTATACTTTGTTCATTTTCTCTACTTTCTTACTTTCCCAACTAAATTAAACTAGCTTTCCAATGGATTCTGAAATAATGGCATTTCTTTCATCTGCCTTACTATACATCTGACTCTTTTCCTATTAGCCCCAGAGAGGTAATAAATAACAATAAAATCAATAGAAATAAATGTCATAGCAGAGAAAGTATTTGTGGATGTCACTTTAATTTATAAATCAGTACTAATCATTAACTTAATTAACTTCCTCTCCACTTCCTGGAGTGTTTTACCTACTTTGATGAGCTTTGATTGGATTTTCTCTTCCTTGAGAAATATTTTAGCAAACCCATTTTCTTAGGTCTGGGCAAAGGTGATTAATAATGTGGCATAATGCAGCTTATCAATAAGCCACTTCCTCCAAAACTATTATATTGTACTGAAAATTTTAAGTTGAAGTTGAAATGAAGTCGAGTAACATTTTCAAATATTACTGATTGTTTGACAAAGACACATGAATATGATCTACCCATTAAAAATTGTATTATTAGGGTCAGCAAATCACAGAGAAAATTTAGTTTCAGTTCAATTTTATTTGTATAGTGCATTTTCACAACATTACCACAACATTACAATGTCTCAGAGTGCTTTCCATTATTCCTGCCCAAAGCCCTTAGTAAGTCAGAGGCAACAGTGGCAAGGAAAAACTCCCTAGACGGAAGAAACCTTGGGAGGAGCCAGACTCAAAGGGGGAGTCCATCCTCCAGGGGCTGGCAGAGGAAGACAAATGAACAAGATTGGCAAGATGCTAATTCACACCATCCAAATTTTTTGGTCTGAACGCAGGGGGTATGCAGTTGATGGCAGGCAGGTGCTAGTGCTGCTTCTTATAGTAGGATGAACAGTGGTACAGCAGCAGGGCAGGCAGGACAGACATCACAGGCAGAAGGGCAGGCAGACCGGAAGGACGTCACAGGTGTTAGAGGTGTCGCAGGCAGCAGGGCAGGCAGAACATTGTGTGTGTGTATATGTTTGTGTATATGTATGTGTATATATATATATATATATATATATATATATATATAATGGATGCCAATGGAAAATTTACAGAATAAAAATTAATTTGTAAACTACATACAAAAGTTATGTTCGTGGCTAATGGTAGCTAGGAGTTAGTAGTTATTATTCAGTGATATAACATTTGACAGCACTGATTTGGTGTCAGTGTATGACAGAATCAGTTTATGGGATCATGTAAGTCTGTACGTACAGTTCCAAGTAAGAATTCTAGGTCCTGTTGGTGATATGTGAGCAGGAGGTAGAAAAAATGGGTACATTTAATTAATAATGCCCAAAAACGCACATTAAGACAAATTCCACTAGTGGCCTTTGAGTTGTAACAAATGTGGGCAGGCTTTGTAAATATATGGTATACAATACCTGCAATTATAGAATGCAGTATAAAATTATAGGTGGAATATTGCACATGATTTATCGTACTTGAGAAAAGCCTCAGTAGAGTGAGCAGGAAGTGATCATGAACAACAATATTGCACGGGATAATGGATTACGTGGTAAACAACAAGCTAAACAACCAATCCACAAACTTATTCAAAACCTTAAAAAAAGTCATCTGGAAAGGCACAAGTTGGAATGTTCATAGGCAATAATCGGAGATTATGATTATGATGAGGGTTTCGGCAGTCACTACAAACAATAGAAATACAAACGCAAACAAGGCACATGGAGTGGGAACAATTCTCCCATGAAATGAACTGTTTGCAGCAAACCTCCCTCTTTCCCAGTTTCAGCCCCTTCCTTTTAGACCTGTCCATTAAAGGTGAATGCACTGGTACTTTTCCAGGGTATAAAATGCTAATGGAAGTATATTACACCCCTGGGTTCAGGTGGCACATCCATGGGTGGCCTGAGGTATGTTTAGCTCATGGTGTCACACAGAGCTCTGGGCAGTCGAGTCATGATGGGGTGGGGGTGGGGGTGTAACTGCTGCTAGGCCATCAAATAGGCCATTCAATGATCAACGTAATGTGAGCTATGTTGGATAACAACCAGTTAACTAATGAACAGTGGTGTTAATAGCAATATAATAGTTAATAGTATACCTTCTCCTACCCTGACCCCTTTGTAACTTTGTTAAAAAATAATCTTGAAGCATGAACAATCACAGATAGATCCATATGTGTTCACACAGGTAAGGTTACTGTAGTAAGAGGTACTGTTGCTGGAATGAATTAGAAAAAGAATCTGACTCTGGTACTTGTCTTTCTAGTAAGTTACGAATTTTAATATGTAACCAGAGTATTCTGTGAGTCTAGAACATATCTTGATGTAATTAAAAACTTCTTCCACCTCCTTGACCTGTGCTAAGATCACTCCCAACCCCACTTCACTGGTGTCATTATGGAAACTGAACAGGATTAATAGGTCCAGAAGTCCCGGTTCAGGAGCCATATTTAAATTGATGAAACCCCCTTATGTTAATGGCTCACCATCTTAGGAAACCATTTTATTTCTTTTGCATTCCTCATCGCATTCCCCAACTAGGTCTTGCACACCTCCCAAAGTATTTGCCTGGTGAACTGACTTCTGCAGTCAAACAAAGAGTACCATGATGTTCCTCAACTGGTGAATATGTCCTTGACTGATATGTCAGCAGTTCGGGCAGCTTTTCCATTGCCGAGAGGAAACAATTGCAACAAGTTTTATTTTTATGATGAATAAAAACTGACCTTCTTTAGGATTGTCATGGTAATTGTTACATATCAGCTTACAAAGCTGACAAAGGTAACCCATACTTTTTATAAGTGACCCATCTTTGAGCAGTAGATATGATGCATATGTGATGGCAATTTCTTTCCGACGCTCAATCTATGCTGAGACCCCGCACAGACAGCTGAATCTCACTGTTGCCAATGTGGCGATAGAATGGGCCTGACAAGTTTAGATTTCCCAGTAGAGGAGCTTGGATTTGAGCCTTTGAACCAGTCCTCCATCAATTCCCATTGTACCCCCTTTCCTTACAATTAGTATGGGGGTGTTGCCACATCCGAAAAGTGGGATGAATTTATGGTACTGTACTATCAACCATCCCAAAAAAACTGAATGTCCTATATCTTCCTTAGCGTAAGACACCCCTGGATAGTGAGATCCATGGTGAATATGCCTTCTGTAAAAACTATGTGGCCCAGGACATTAAATAAAGACTTCTTGAGCTTCAAGCAAAAGTTAGTCTTATGTTTTGTATTCATTTAGCATCACTAACACTGACTGGATTGGTGAAATAGCTTGAATATATAAAAAGTTGAGGAGGAATTCTATAATGCATTTAAACTGTTCCAGACATATGAAATTAAACCTGAATACCATTAGCTAGACTAAACCATGGGGTGATTTTAGGAGAGGTTTTGAAAAGGCTAAGCGGACCCCCTTTGACAAACATCATAGTTTTACAATATGAAGATAATTGAAACGTAATTTTTTTTGACTGCCGAAGACTTTTGCACAGTACTCTGTATGCTAATACATGTCTAAATTAAAACTGTTTTCCCCATTGTTCTTATAAGTCTTTAGGCTGATCCATCACCATTGTTGATGAGACCCACTACGATTGTGTCATCTGCAAATTTAATTATGTTTTCTGAGCTGTACTTTGCAGTACAGTCTTGAGTCAGTATAGTGAACAGATGTGGACTAAACACACAGCTACAGTACGGGGGGCATCAGTGTTCAGCAGGGTACTGCTATGGTAGTTCTTCCCCATGCACAGCTCGGTGGGCACCAGTGCACAGCCTGATAGTGCCAGCTTCTCTATTCACTTCCAGAGAATGATGGTGTTGGTGTTAGTAATAATCTTCATGTCAGGAGACCATTGACTTCTTTGGCATAGGTGTGATGGTGCAAGCATGTGGCCTTGCGTGGATTTACCTTTGAGTTTTCCTTATATCAGCTATGGACTGATTGAATACCTTTTCTTTAGTAAACCACCTCTGTGAGTCTTACTGGACGCTGAAGAATTTCTGTCCACACGGAGGGTGATCAGTCCATTTACTGTAAATGAATTGATGCATTGGAGTTGATGTCATGCAGGTGGCTTCATGGTCTCTTAGCCAGACACAACAAGTTGAGGTGATAGAGTACAGCAGTACCAAACTGGCAAGGTGTGCATTATTTTTCAGTATCTAGAAAAATCTTATAGTCCCAGTGATGTTTTCATGTGGAGTTTGACACCCCTGACCTAAGTCTTTTAATAAGTGGTGCTGAAGGTTTTAGAACAGGGGTGGAGGGCTGGCGTCCTGTGTAGTTTAGTTCTTTCCCCGTTCCACCACAAACGATTGAACTGAAGAGCTGTGTGGTAATTAGCACAATGAGCTGTGAATTGAATCAGGTGTGTTAAATGAGGGTAAACCCAAAAATGTGCAGGGCTGCAGACCTCCAGGACTGGAGTTGGAATGCCCCTGCCATAGGGAAATTGGGTGTTTTTCACATATCCCACCTTGCCTGAGAGACACAGAAACATGAGTTATACACATAGACATGCATATACAGATGACGATTTTTGGGCTCAGAGTATAGGGTTGGCAAGTATCTAGTATCCCTGGAGTGCTTGGAGCTGAGAGCCTGTCAGAGCCCAGTGGTGGTGTGTTTTTTCTACTGGCTGGAAATGTGAACCCATTACCTTCTGGAGAGAGGCAGAGATCCATAAGCCATCAAGCTATACACCACCCCTAAAACAGAAAGGGGACAGCTAGGTGGATGGCCTCAATCATTACAGCAATGGGCATGCCATAATGAATCCTGGAGACCCAGACGAAAGATGGGTCATTCTGGAAAGTCATCTCTTAGGTCACCAGGAGTCACCATCAGCTTAATGGAACCTACTGTAATAGTAAATCCCCTTAGAAAAAGATTTTTTAAAAAGTGTAAATAATTCCCAACTGTGCCTAAGACTTTTGCATAGTACTGTATATCTAAAACATGTGTGTATGCATGTATGTATATATGACTGTATATATAAGCATATCATGTAGAATGTGTGTTTTGGCTGACAAACATCTTTTGATTCTGCAATCCCCCTATTCATTTATGTATTAATTCAGTAATATTATAAGTAGTGTAGACACATTTTTGATCTTAAATTCAATTTTGTCAGAGAAATGTAAAATCTGAATGTTTCTATAATAGAGGATTATAAAGTTGGAATGTTGAATAAGCGTAGTTATAATTTTTAAATATTTCAATAACCATTTTATTTATATATTGTACTATTATTTTTAATGTATTGTTTCCTAAATTTTATAGTCCGAAATAATTAATTCAAACAATTTTAAAGAAATATTCATTAAATATATAAGTTTCATCCTTTATGTCTTTTCTTCCCGACTATGCATATAAGTTGGTTTAGCTTGGAGTCCAGGCCAGGCAAGAAATGGAAGGACCGAGGACAAATTCAGATCAGCATCCAGTTTGTGAGGAATAACTTGACTGCCAGCATGTTTGACCTCTCAATGAAAGAAAAGACTCGTTCGCCTTTTTCTAAACTCAAGGACAAAATGAAGGGCCGTAAGCACGATGGACTCTTTTCTGATGTTTCTTCTGCTATTATATCACGGTCGTCGTTCTCTGAGGTGGGTTCCCGTTCCAGGACTGGGAACCATCAGCTGAAACCCAAGAAAAAGCGTTCCCAATTGCTTGGCCCACAGAAGCTTTCTGCTGCCCACTCTATGTCTGACCTCATGCATTTCCAACCAAAGCTGGACCTCACAAACAAAACTGAAAACAGAGGTAAGTTATCCTGGATTTGAAGCAATCTGACTGTTGTTTTATTATGTACAATCATTGGGGTGCTATCTCCAAAAATAAACACTTTAGATTTAGTGGACAACATAATTTACAGACAGTATGTTTTTAGTAATAATTTTACAGTACGGAACAAGTGTCCACTTCTTAGACTTAGTTTTTTCTTTTGAGTTGATATTTGATTGTTTGTATAGGGAATAAATATGTGGGAGATATTCTTTGATAATAGTGAGGCACAGATCTTCCGAAAAAATCAGTACTACTTTTCTCTCCATGTTCCTTCTGTAGTCCAAAAGTATGCAGCTACATGAATTGCTGTCTCCTAATTGCCCTTATTAAAGTGTGTGCCTTACGACGAACTGGCATGCCTTCAAGTTCTTCTCTGCTTTGCAATGGCTCACCTAGGGCTGCAACAATTCATGAAGTAACTCGAATAACTCGACTACAAAAATTCTTTGCTTCGATGCTTCGTTTAATCCACACGACTATGTACTGCTCAGTGATCACCGTGTTTCACACGGAGGATTATTACTCTCGCACAGTGTGCACTCGCTGCATTACGCGTAGCAGAGCCGTAGAAAAAAAACAGAGTGGCCAGGCCGTACAGATCGGGTAGCGAGAAGGCTGTACAGATCGGGTAGGGACAATGACACTCCCATGGGGACCCATTCTAAAAAAAATAGCGGAGAAATTTTCGGCAAACTTCTGAGCCATGGAGACGGTGAATAGTTCCAAACAACTGACATTCACGGCATAGAATCACGGTCATTTCCATTGCTTTAAACGGTATGCTGATAAAATAACAGATTAAAAAAACATTTAATACATTAGCTGTCATTAATATACTAAATAATATTTTGTTTTGTATGTGCGCAGCATTAGCTGTTAATGGTTATCATACTCAATAGTTTTTACCGAAGGTAGCTTAGCAGCTATTGAGGCTAACGTCCATCTTTCACAGATGATTTTGTCTGACTACTGACGCAGGGTAACGTTATAGGATATACTTAATAAGTTGTTCTGGTTCTCAGTGGCTTCAAGCTGTACTGCTACCATATTAATACAGCTTATGAAAATATCAGTTTACAGCTCTCCACATGGGTCAATGTGAATTTACTACCAAATTAATGGCAAAATAGCTTAAAATATTTTGCGGTCATTTATTTGCCAAAAAATACCGTGTTGCGATAAAGTATCTGTATTATTACGTGCGCTTTTTTAAGCGCTGCATTTGCAAACAGCGCTCTAACAAAAAGTGCTTTTCTTCAGATTATTTCATCTCCTTCATGTTGAATTACTTAAAATATCATCATTATGATATGCAGTTTAACCATTAAAACCAATGAGTTGTTCATTTTAAGAGACCTGTCTTTTTTCTCTTTTCTCTCTTTCTAGTTACTATTGCACTTTAAGACAGAAGTATTTCTTATCTGATTAATCGATAGAATACTCGGTAGAATACAAAATTGCTAAAATAATCGATAGCTGCAGCCCTAGGCTTACCTCAACAATATACTGGCTATATTATAAGTAGTATGGAAAGTGGAGGGATTTTATAGCATATAGCATTTTTATAGCATATAACATATACCTGGCTTCTAATGAGCCACAGCTGTTCTCAGGTAAATCCCAGGAACAGGTGTGGATCATCAGAAGCCAGGTAGAATAGAAAGCCTCCTGGGTAGTAGCTCTCTAGCACCGGAGTTGGAGACCCCTGTGCAAGGCTATCCTATAGCATTCCAACACTGCTCCAGATGAATCAAAGAGTCTAAAGTGTGTCATGAAATGTGAAGTTATTGGCTGCCATACCCCATTTTGTGAAGTTGCACCAAGCTGACTGTTGAACATCTATAGATCTCGATCATTTGTTTCAGCCTCATTTAATCTCTTTCATCAATGAGGTTTATCCACTGGCCTGTTATTGGTGGTGGTCCATTGTATTACAGGACACTGTTAAACTTCAAAAATCCAGCAGCTGCAGTTCCATTCAAATACATATTTTCTTGACCCATTTTACTTCAAATACGCAATCTCAGTTGTCCCATACCTAAATCTAACCCATTAACTATACTGGTTGAAGTATATTTAATTGCTGCAATCAATTAATGATCATAGCTTGCATGTGCATTAGTCTCATGGATCTATTTCAAGGTAAGAACAGGCATACTTTGTGGTGGAATCTAATATAGCAATGCAGTTGAAAAAGAAATGAATTTGGCTTAAATGCCAGAATGAGACTGTCCTTTTTCTTTAGGTAGTCCAGTGCCCTCCCAGCAGCCCTGGAGCAATGTCCCTGGGCATGGATGCAAAGCAGCTGACATCCATACTTATCATTTCACAGATATGACTGATGACATGTCACAGAAGTATGCAACCATGCCACGCAGTCACAACCCTTTTGAAGGTGAGCGATCAGTGATATGGGATAATCCGGACTGGAAAGAGAAGAAGGACAAAGTCAGTCTGCTGGAGTGGGTGACTGGAAAAAAGGATGATGGGCGATCTTGCAGCTCTGGGGACCTTCGCTGCTCCAACCCCTTCAGCAGTGATGCACAGGGTGATTCCAATCCTTTCATCCAGCACTACAAATTAAGGTGCGTGTCTGTGTGTTTTTTAACTATTAAAAAAATAACTATAAAACTATTCTGTAATTTTCAGTATTCAAATATGAGGTCTGAAACTGTATGTATTATAAATCATGTGTAGGTAATGAAATTGCCTAAATGTGCTAGCTAACCAAATAAGTAGTAAGTAAAGTTACAATACCTGATCCTTAATTTTAGAATATTTGTAATTTTTGTTATATTTTCCCGAGAGAAAATCTTCCGTATAGTCTTACCCTCCATAATGTAGGATGGATTGTTATTCTTGTATGGTATATATGCTGTCTAAAGACTGAAACTTGAAAGTGTTAAACCCTTCTTCATTTGAAGAAAAGAACAAACATTACTACAAGCATTAAACAGCCATTATCGAAATTTTAATACTATTTGTAGTTTCAACATCGAAAACAAAACCTATTATATATTATATTTCAAGGAAATATAAATTCAAAAGTTACTGATAAGTGATAGAAATGTATAGAAAATGATGTCAGAACATATGTAGTGGTTAAATGAAAGGGTATCTTTCGGTGCTAGTGCAAGTATATACTTTTTGTTGTTTGTTGCTAACAAAAACTTTTTTTTCTTTTTTAGTGGTAATCTTAAACAGCGTAACAATAAGGAGCACATCACTTTGGGCCAGAAAACTTCTCTACATAACGAAGAAAACTATGAGAAGAACAATGTAAGACCAAGCAAAACATACACTGAAAAGAGTTTAATTTGATCACCTTGCTAGTTTGTCTTTTTTTCATATATAAGATAATTTATATACATATAAAGGTAAATATAAATTGAGTCACATCCAGTACAGTGAGGTGAGCTTAAATGTGTGCATTTGGTTTAATATAAATGTTTTCTGATATAATGCTTCCTGTGGGATGTTGTGCAGATGAAGACTGGAAAATACTCTCTGATCATATTTTCACATATTTTCTCTGATGTCTGATCATACTTCCACATGTTCCACATATTTTAAACATTATCTAAATCAATTTGTAGCAAGAAAATATGACAGAAATGCATTAATGTATTGCAAAATTAAAAACAATATAACAAATAAGAAGGACTATAAAATATACAGTGTGCCAAAAATTACATTTATTTGTATTCTACTTATTGTATGGAATACAGCCAAAGAATATTTTAAAAGTATGAGCAGATCTAGTACTGCTGGCCTAAACACCTCAGTGAACAGTAACAACTGCCAGAGGACCAAGGCTATATATACATAGTGCCTGAGTTTGTTATCACCAGTAATAAATAGAATTTAAGAACAGCAGAATAAATTCAACAATGTCATTCACAATAAACCAATATAGCAGCACCAACTGGGGGAGGTTAGAGTATTCTGGGGCTCAGGTAGGTGGTGGAGCTGTAAGGTGTTGAACATTCTGACAGCATTGGGGAAGAAGCCGCTGCGAAACCTGGCAGAACTGTCCCGGATGCTTCTGTATATTCTGCCAGATGGGAGTAAGTCAAAGAGTCCATGGGAAGGGTGGGTGGGGGGGGAGGGGGAAGTCCTCTGCAGTGCCCGAGTCTTTAGCAGCACAACATTGGAGGAAAATAAAATCTTTAACCCCTAACCCGTGTTTGGGGTCAGTCTGACCCCAGAGCATCATTAAACGGTAGGGAAATTTCACATGGGGAAATTATCACGGGAAAAGGGTTAATGGAGGAAAAAGAGAATTTCTTTTCTACTCAATGCATGATCAACTCCAGGAACATGCACTCTGATGCTTTGTAATTCTCAAACCATACAGTGATACGTGAGAACTGTATGTGCCCTTGAATAGAATGTAGTGAGAATGGAAGTAGAAAGTGGGAAGACCCGTGCCGTCTTGGCTACTGTGAAAATGTTGTGATTCCAAATGAGGTTATCCACCAAGTGTTCCCCAAGAAATTTGCAGTTCCTGGCTCTCAACATTACAGAACGTCAACAGAAACCTTCCTGAAGTCAACAATCACCTCTGTCTAAGAGACAGATTGTTGTAATTGTACCAGTGAGTGTAATACTCCACCTTCAGTCTGTACAGTGACTCATCGCTGTTACTAATGAGACCCACCACAAGTCTTCTGCAAACTACATCGTGTTGTTTAAGCTGTGCAGTTCAGTAATGAGTCAGCAGGGTGAACAGAAGTGGGTTGAGTACACCCTGGGGGGTGTCGGTGCTCGCCATGGTTGTGCTGGAAATGTTGTTGCCCATGCAAACTGGCTGAGGTATCTTGGTCAGGAAGTCCAGGATCCAGTTGCATGGGGTATGGGTGAGGGGGGTGGTGTTGAAACCCATCAGCCTCAACTTCCCTATCTGCTTCTGAGGGATGATGGTATTGAATGCTAAACTGAAGTTTAGGAGCAGCATTCTAACATAGGAGTCCCTAGTGTCCAGGTGGCACAGGGCCAGGAATAGAGTTGAGGAAATGTCATCCTCATTGGACTGATAAAGACAATTGGTGAACTGGAGGCAGTTATGTGAGACTGGGATTCCTGTTTTTAGAGCCCCATTACTAGCCCCTTGAAGCACTTTATGATGACAGGTGTGTGTGTGTGTGTGTCTCTGTGTTTGTGTGTGTGTGTGTGTTTGTGTGTGTCTGTGTGTGTGTGTGTGTGTGTGTGAAACAGGTCGAATAGCTTAGAGTAGATTGACCCTTAACAGAGTTCTACCATCAGCTGTGGACAGATAAGGAAGGGTGATGGTCTTTTTTGCAGGCATGTTGTTTAGTGCATCAAACTGTACATAGAAGTAATTCAACATACCTGGGTTAGAGGTATCATTGTCATAGGCCTGTGGAGCGGTCTTGTAGTCAGTGATGGCAAGGATACCCTGTCACAAGTGAAGTGAATCTTTGTTATCCAGTTTCCATACAGTGAAGGAATCACCCACCCATTACAGGGAGTGAGATGAAACATCTGTGACTTATCACCCAGCAGACCAAGTATGATATTAGTGCAAAATGCAAAACTAGAGCATTCAGTGATGTCAATTTAACATTCTCAGTGAAATGAGTCAATGGTAGACAGTGAGCCAATGAGGGATAGAGGTAAGGGATGGGTATTTTGGGGACAAGTGCTTTGATGTTCTCAGAAGAGAAGAGAGGTCTAAATGCATTTCTTGATGGGGTGAGGGACTCTGCAGACGTCTGTAGTCCATTCCACCACGGTGGAACCACAAATTTAAAGTGTCTGGTGTTCCTCCAAACCGTGAAGAAATCATCCACAGATCATAGGAGGCATGATGGAACACAGGTCCTGATCAGTGACTTTATGTAGAGTCAGTTTTGGCTGAATTAAATGTAAATCTGTATAATCATTTCTGAAATGGCTGTTTAGACAGATTTTTAGATGATTTATGTTAACTAAGAAAGATACAACTCTCAAACTTTTAATTGGGTATTCGGTGGCCGAGTTACAGACCACAAATGATGAAATTTCTTTTCATATTTGAGACTTTGTTATATGTGTTCTGTTTATCTAATTAACAGTTAAAACACCAGCATATCTTATCTGATAATTCAGAATGTTGTGAAGTTATGATTTTCGTTCTTTAAGTCACAAGATCTGTATTATACATATACAGTAATTGGTGCATAAAATATGTGCAAATTGCCTTACCTAGGGGTTTTGAAGCATTGAAGCTTTTTTTTCTTTGCACAATAAATCCAGCAGAATACAATAAAAACGTACATATAATGTATTTCTTTTCCCTTTTTAGATCAAGTTAACATAATCATGAAGGAGTGGCAATTATCTTGAATTTGAGAGTTATAACTGAACCTTTATTTAAACAATGCAGATGACATAGATAATGATAATTTCACTTCTGTCAACACTTGGCCCTGAACTTGCATTTAATCATGGACTAAGTGTGTTTGTGGGTGTTCAGTATATCTGAGCTGACATCTGTTCTTCTGCTCTGAGCAGCGCCTGGGTGAATTGGCAGCCCGGTCACTTTAAGGTCCTAATTAACCACTAAAAGAAAGAAAATGAAAAATGTGAAAGTAGCTGGTTGGCTACTCTGACAGGAAAGTTCCTCATTAGAGTAGTAATGAGACAATTGCAGCATTAACCTTAGGTCTTTGCATCCCTTTCTTAGCATGATATGAGCTGTGAGCATGTATATGTTTTCTAATAGATTCACTCAATCAGTGTGTGATAAAATGTGAAATATGAAAAAATTCCTCAGTCAATACAAAAACCTGTTCTATACTGTACTGAATGGTACGGAGAGGAATAAGTCCATGTGTCATGATGATGCTTGTTTTAATGACATCCGTGGGTTGTTCCATTTCTGCAGTTTTGTGTGGGAGCTACTTCAGATTTAAAATCTGCTCTTCTATATTGACTGTATAAATATAATACAATATTTAACATGAAATTCATGTAAAAATGTGCAACTCTGGATAAAATTTAACTGAAAGTAGTCATTTTTCTTTGTTTTTTTCTTTTGTAGCATTATATATATACTTCTTTCTTAGAAACTTAAGAACAGATTAATTCCACATTATTTAAGGTTCTTGATAACAGAATAGAAGAGTTGTACTGTATTTTGTTGTTGTCTTGGCCTGGCATAAACCACACTCATCTAACAGTGTTTATCTCTTCCAGGACACAATTAAAGTGCACAGGAACTTATACGAGAACTTGTCCTTTGATGAGGTGGTACAGGAACTGATTAAACAAAAAGAGGTGGTAAAGAAGAAGGATGCCCACATCCGGGAACTAGAGGACTACATTGATGATCTACTAGTTCGAGTAATGGAGGAAACACCCAGTATTTTAAGGAATCCATATGAGCCAACGAAGAAAGCAGAAAAAAAATCCTGAAAGTTAATGTATGTGTGCATAAAGTGTAAGGAACAATACTTGGAGTTACACGAAGCATATTTTACACTATGAATAAATGCTTATAACTATGAAACTTAGTTGGATCTATAGCATATAAGGTATAAAAATGCTCGTTAGCCTTAAATAAGTTATTTCCAAAATAAAACTTGGCAGTTTTTTTTTGGAACAGCAGCATATTAACACATGACCGGTGCCAATAAAGTGTTCTTTCTCATTGTTACACTTTTAAGGATGCTGGAAAAAAATTAAGAAACACAAAATGATGGGCATATATAGGCTTAAAATTAATATCTCTTTCACTTCATAATGTCCAGTGTAAAACCAGGCAATTATGAACTTCTGGTACTATAAGAATGCACTTATTTGTTAGGTAGATATTTATTGAATGATAGTCAGGGATATTTTTATGGGAGTGTAGATACTGGGATTTGGGATTTAATCCCTCACATTTAAAAGTTAAAAAATGCCATGAATAAATGCATAATATTGGACTTTTTACAAATGTATTTACTAGATTCTCTCTTTAGCTCTTTGCTCTTTAGCTAGTTACTCTTGGAAAAATGTGTATTCTGTTTTTAATGGATTTGTTTTCTAATACATCAGCTTCATTGTGATGTTACGAATCACACTTGATCCGGAAAAAGCCAATGTTTCAATGAGAAATTTTGTTTTAATTGTGTATTGTGTAGGGATTACTTTTTGTGTCTTATACTGTTGTTTCTAGTAAAATGCAGGGTTGTGGGAGTTTCTTGTTCCATGTTGCATTAGAAATAACAAAAACATACTTTTTACTTCACTAACAGAAGAAATGTTTGTGCAGCTGCTTCACAGACATCCTTGACAGTGTCGTCTTTGTTTAAGATTCCTTATCTTCTTATATAGCCTTATAGAAACATTTTGTTCTGAAATCTTATGTTTTTTCTGACTCTTTTCTTTATTTGAATTGTGTTAATAAATGTAAATGTTTTGATTGCTTTTCCAGGGCTTTGTAAATATCCTTCTTGTGACAAGCAGGTACTTGGCAATGGATTGCCAAAATCCAGGGATTATTACTTTTTAAAATGTTTCTTATAAGTTAATGAAATATTTGAAAACAGTAGCTACACATTAAAGCATTAAATATTTAAGCAGTGCTATAGTTGAACACAATTTTCTTTTAAACTAAGTTTGTTCTGTTGGATTTTTTTTGTCCATTCTCAAAATAATGTTTTCATTAATATATTTAACTTTTAAATGGTACCCACCTCCCTCCCAGACATGTTTGACAATGTTGACTTTAAGCTGCCAATGTGATTCTGCATAATTAAGAAGGAGTTTAAACCCAATTAACATTCAACTGGAAAAATCAACAATCTTTTTTTTTAAACGGCTAAGAAAATTAGACAACTTGTAATGATTACAAGCAGGTTATTGCTTCATAAAGAAATGCATGGTGCAACTGAAAATAGAGAGTCTACATATCATGATGTTCATTTGATTTGTCAGATTAAATGACATTTTTAAGTGTAAATTATTTACAATGCTTATTAGGGTTTATTTACAATACTCTGCTGGTCAGGTGTCAGGTACTTGTGCTACTGATTACTGCCAGCTGTCCTATCACCTGATTCAACTAAGGAGTAGCAGGATATATCAGCCTTCTTTATTCAATTTACACCAAATGTACAATCATCTATTCAGTTGTTATAGGGCACATGTAACATTTCCAATATTGCAGGGCAATCTTCATGTTACTTATTTAATTTCATTTAACCAACAATAATCACGCCTCAGTTAAACCTCACAGGCCATTGCGCACGGCCAGCCCAAAATTGCCTGAAAGAACAGTGTGGAAGGTGCTCATGACTCAGGATTGCCACAGGAGTGAGAGTCAGGTTACATTCACCTGTCCCTCATTACCTCTATTAGATATGGATAATTGCATTTTATTTTGTTTTGGCTCCTGTAATCTGTACCCAACCGAAATCCAACTCCCAAGACCTATTTAGCTGATTCCCCCCCCCCCCCCCCCCGGCACTCCGGCCCAAATGTATTTTTCTTTTTTGTTTGTAAAAACACCTCCTTTGTTTCTTGTGTTAGACTCGCATTGTCTTCACTCCTTTCCCACCCAGGCTTATTATTCTTCAAAATTTTTCCACGACAAACTTTTCACCTTCCTACTGGGACAACAAGCAGATCATTGGCATAGGGATTAGGGAAGATAACTTTTAGCAATTTAAAATCTGAGTGAGTGAAACAAACAAAGGGGGTAACAGACATGGAAAATGTGACAATCAGAGCTCAAGGACTGAAGGTAGCATTCAGTCTCTTGATGGACTTAGATTTCTTTTCTCCAGCCAACCATCCATTTTCTATATCAACTTCTCCTCAGCAGACTCAGGGGGGTCCAGAGCCCATCCTGGAAGCTATGGGGGCACAGCAAGGAATATCTCACGATGGGGCACCACCCCATCGCAGGTCGGATTTTTTTCTGTCGCTGATGAATTCTCTCTACCTCTGCCACTCTCACACAATCCCCAGAGGATAAAAAGCTTACACTGTATCCTTAATAAGTACAAATGGCTGTAGGTGAACTGAGGGACTTGCCCCCTGACTTCATCCCAGCCATAAGTTAATCTCCACAGTCCCACGCAATGCTGAATTCTCGTTTAGTACTGCTTTGTTCTCCAAAGTTTGTTCTCCATATATTCCATACATGTTCTCCATTGTTCTCTTAAAATCACTTTAACCAGGATAGATGTAGAGGTTAATATAACAGTGCTTGAAGTGGGGAAAAACAGGTGCTGGTACTTCCCTTGTTATTTAGTACCAGTTGCTGGTATGTACTCTTCTTGTTATTCAGTACCTGGTACCTATACTTCTCCTTGTTATTCAGTACGTGGTGCCTGTACTCCCCTTGTTATTCAGTACTTAGAGTTACTTAAAGATATTTAGAGGTACTGGTACTCTGAAAAGAAAAACAAAGAGGTGAATACCAACCCACTTCAAGCTCTGGGATACAGGATAAATGTGTAGCCACTGCATTGATTGTTTATGTGAAGGATAACCTATCCATTCAACTTCTAACCTATATACTGCAAGATACCATTGACATGCACATATGCTATGAGCAACTTAGAGTCACCAAATAGCCTAATGGCATATCTTTGGCCCTGGAGAGGTGCTGGTACTTCCCTTGTTATTTAGTGCCAGGTGGGGTACATGACGTGGGGAGAACATGCAAACTCCACACACAGAGAGAGGCAGAATTCAAACCCCAACCTTATAAGGTGTAAGGCCTCAGTGCTAATTTGCAGGCAAGATTTGAACAGGATAGAACAATAGTTATAGGCACACCTGTTTTGCCAAGAAATCTCATTGAATCTGTGGGATGGAGTTGGAAGGAACTAATTCAGAGTCAAGATCCAATATTAATCAACAACTGCTGGGATCAATGGAGTCAACATGCACCATGAGAGTTAAAGATACAATACAATTTCTTTTTTCTCTAACATCCAATGTGTTCATTAAGACAAAAGGTCATGAGGCGTGCCCAGCATAGGGCTTCTTCCATCCTAGTTATCAGCATGAAATTTTCATTAAATTTATCTTATACACTAGAAAAAAATTAGATGCAAATTACCTGTATATAATTTAAATTGCAAAGTACATTAACATGACCCATTTATAGTGAAAAAGGACATGTTCAATAAAATAAAAAGCATGAATGTATCGTGCATCTGCCATATTAACTAATAGCTAATAAATAAACCATTAACATACAAATAAATTGTCGTTAATGATGATTCATTTTATATCTTTTTCAAGGAATTGTGTAGATAAATTCCATTTAAAATGATAGCAGCATGCTTACTGTCCTTGTTGTATTTAATATTTAAATACCTAATAAAGGGAACATCCAATATATTCAGAACAGCACGTGTCACCAAAGCATATGCTGCACTGGCTATTCATTATTCAGACACATTCTAAAATATGATATTGGAGTAATTTGAGCAACATGAATACAAAAGTACTTTGAAAGGTGACACTTTATGTTTTAACAACATGACAGGGCTGACACGGGCACAGGATAGTGCCCAGTAAGGTGTCATTCAGACAGACATGTATGGCACGATAGGTCACCAATTCTAGCGACATGAGTGCCAAATGACAAAAAAGATGAGATGGAAGCTTTTGAAGTAAGTATATATGCAAGTCAGCTGGCCCCAAGACAAAGTACCCAAACATGGGCCAGATGTCACATATCATCTCCACCTTTTCAATTGATTGTTTGCACATTATACCTCAAAGTGGACAGTAAATTAATCTTAGTAGAAGCTTAGAATATTTAATGCTTCAAATTAACGTGGCGTCAAAACTGATGCTGTCTATGGGAGTTTACCATTGTTCTAAAATATTGTCACATTTCATGACAATTGAGCAACTGCCAAATGAATAAAAAAAGAAAGGAATAAAATAAAATCAATGGTATTAACAGTAATTAAATCATATTTAAGTATGATTAACTGTCCCTCTTTTATCTGTGTATGATGTGATGGCCGAATAACAGTGCATTGGGCCAATAATAAAATTATTCTTAATCGGGCATAAGATAGACAGAATTTCGATTTTTTTTATTTCATTATGGTTGTTATTATTATTTAATGTTCTTTCCTGTCAACATGAAAATGTGTGCCGTTTGTCTTCCGTGCAATGTAGCATTGATTTTATTTGACTGTAAATTTACATGTTGTAAAAATGTCATCTGACCAGAAGCAACAGGTTATTCTGGCATTTAAATGAGCTTTAATGATGTATGTATGAAAAAAGAGTTGGGGAAGGAACTCGAATTTCACTTACCTCTTGACGTGTGCCTGGTACGTGCCGCTTGGCAGAATGAAACATGAGGAGACTCGCCAAAAGGACTACACAATAGTATTTTGGTATTCCATTTCGTTATCAGTGTCGTAAAAGCTCACATTCCAAGCGTATTCTTTTTTTCTTGCCCCTAAAGCTTTGGGATCTCATTAAATGGGAAACATGGTGTGAAAAGTAATTTGCAACAAAACATGCTGTTAATGATGATCTCTTTTGTCACTGCAAGGGACAACCATCAGGTAAGATTTAGATGTTTAAGATAAAATGACCAGCTATATAAATTAGTAAAATGGTTGTCAGCTCATTAACAAATGTGTCATAGAAATTATGAATGAGAGTTCTTCTAGATTCTATGTTAGGATATAATTATAATATAATAATAATAATAATAATAATAATCCACAAAGAATGAAATATGCTTCTATTTCAGTATTCTAATAAATTTACTCCAGGTTCAAAAGTGTTAATATGTTTAAATGAAGATGAAGAAATTTTCAAGTTTTTTCAAGTAATTTTCTTTTGCATTTTGCAAGTCTGCTACAATGCAACTTGCCTCTCTTAAAAGCAAAAATATATCACAACTGACAAACTGAATGATGTTTATATAAAACAGAACTTCAACAGAAATACATAGGTTCTTGCTGTGTCTTAACAAGCTTATTGTAATGAAAGATCTATTAGGTGTCAATGCACTGGGAAACAATAATAAGCTTAAGCTGTTGAATAATTCCGAGTAAATGTGGGCAAGTTGAAGCTAGTTCTTCAACTCATAAAAAAAGAGACTTGATTGTTCCAATATGATTTGGTTTGTTTTGAAAGCATAGATTAAGGGATTTCACCCCAACCCTGTTATAGAAGATGGGTAGATGGAGGCCATAAAGGCCTTCTGAATCTTTACATATCTTATACAATATCATGAGGCCCTTTCATTTAAGCCAAAATTAAATCGTCCCAGGAAAACCAAACAAATGACCAAACAAACATAAGCAACAAAGCATAATGAATGAATACGGGTTGTCTTGAGGGCTTTCAGTACTGTAGCTCTACACACCAGATATTCTCTCTATCCATACCTTGTAACCTTTACACACACACACAATTTTCATGAATTTTCTTTTTATCTAGGGTAGTCCAGGAGTATTTCACGTGGAGTAGGTTAGGATACAATGGCAATAGTTATTTTGGGAACAGCAGCATGCCCGTGGCATGGTTCTTTTTTGATTTTCTTTCTGGATGACCAGTGAAATCATTCAACCTGATACGTTTGTTTTTAAATAATACTTTTATTATAATAATAAAATAATATTTTAGCTATTTCTCAACTGAGCACCTTTTTTGAACCATAATTTATATCATCAAAAAACATTAATGCAATATGGGTTTTGTTAAACTCATAAACTCATAATTTTTTAATCTTAAAATATGAACCATTCTAAACCATCATTAAAATATAAAACATTTGAAGTATTTCTTCGCGACTGGAATTAAGTCAATTCTGATATTGAACTAGTATCAAAATCAATTTGTTTTGGGCAATGTTTCTTTAATCTCCTTAAAGATGCATGGGATATTATTCTACACCTGAGCTATACGGTAATCAGGTAATTGAGCAAGGTTTGTGTGATCCTGCTCTGAGTTAGAGGTAGCTGTCTCTGGATCCTATTAACTGTGAGCAATGAACATTTCTCAGAGCTCATACATTGCTCTTTGAGCAAAGGGGTTTAGTGTTGAGTTTGCTCCAGAGTCTAGCTTTTGGGTTTGTGAGGCCCGTTCATTTTGTGTTATTTCCACTTTTTGGTCAGGGTTGCTAGCATTGTCATCCACTTTTTCAGTTTTGGGTGGGGCATCTTCTTCCCAAGTTTGGAAAATTTGAGTTGCATAATTAGGTATAGCCAGCACCTTGTTCCTGTTTTTCACAGTCTTGATTAGCCAGAGCTTTTTAGCTTATTTATTTATTCATTTATTTTGCTTTTAGGTTTGTTGTAGTCCTTGTTGTATTTCATCCCCACTTCCCCTCCAGGCCAAACCTCCCTTGGTTACCCATTTCCTGCAGTGTGGACTGTGCTGTCCAGGGGTCTCAGGCAGCACTGGATGGAAAATTATGGATGAGCAGCCTGGTTTGGGATACTTTGTCTCAGACTCTGGTTGTTAATGCTAATGAACATGTATTAACCAAATGCTCTGAGTCTTCTTTATGGCACTACGGTTGTTAAAAAGTGTGATTAAAGACCTCTTTCCTTTGTTTTTATTCTGTTAGTCCTGTGACTCTTAGCAGGAGTAACAGAATATGTTATGTTTTAAAGTGGAATAGTAATAGAACCACTCATTCCTGCATATAAAAGGTCATTAAGCACTGCCATCCATTTCTGTACTTAGCCTAATTAAGGAAGAGAACTATTATACAATTGACCAATTAATTACAGTTCTCTAATCTACTGTTGATGGCAGGCTCGAAAGATTCTCTGCTTTTTCTAGCAAGCACAATGAAAAGCTCCATAGGCACTCTGCATGAGACAAGATTTCAAGCGGCTTTAATCAAATTAATCTCAGATAAATAATCATTTACCCCAATACAAATGTGCTTCCAGGGAGAATTTCAATGATTAAAAAAAGAAATTGGTAATTAGTCTGTTGTTAAGAAAAGTCTCTCTCTCTGGAGGTGCTAAGCCTTGTGGTTCAGACAAATGTGGACACCACCACCCACTCCACGAAAAAAAAAAGAAAAATAGGGATCTTAGTACAAACATAGCATGATTACAGTATGATTATACTGTCACAAAAATCGATGTTTCTTTTTTTTTTTACTGAATGAGAATTTAAAAATCAGAAGTGTCAATGCTTGCTGTCTTAGCCAGAGTGTTTCAGGGATAGAACAGTCAGAAACACATTTTCAGCTCAACTCTCTGCTCCATTTCAGCCCAACTGGCTCTTTACACTTTCCATCAGTAAGTTCAGGTTGATCAGACACAGCTGGCAGTCATTAATGAGCATGGCTTTGCATAGCACTAAACTTAAACAGACTACTCAATCAGCAACGATTGTGCCTCATTCCTTCAGTCCACTCGTGGGTCCTGTACATACGATACTAAATCTCAGCTCAAATTAATTTCCAACTCTAAATAGAAGTACAAATTGTACTTTAAGTTACTTAGGATAAGGCTGTCTGCCAACTAGCCAAATAAATGAAAAGTAATAATTATTTTGTACTTCAAATGTTCATGTACTCATCTTCATTTTTTTTTCTATGATGATTTGCCAAAGATACATTATCTCTGTGAATATGACTGGTAAATGGGCAAAGAGGGGGAGAGAGAGAGTGCAATAGAGAGTCACACAGGCTTCTCTCTCTCCCAGAGCGATGAACCAGAACCAAGTGAGCCTGGCTTGCCTCTGACAAGAAGGGCATTGTCAGCCACATTAATAAAACGCAGCGAGTCAGGTAGCATCTACTCCCTATCCCTTCCCAAATATCGTGGAATGAATTGCCTTTTTTTGCTGGCTGAACAGGGCTACGGACGGATGTGTTTCTCTTTAATTAGTGTGATGAGCTCAGTGGATTTAGCATGCTGTGTTGGATACCAGGTATTAACCCCTGGATTTTGACATGATAATGGGAAGTCGTCCCCCCCAATACATTGCTTTCCTTCCAAAGACTGCAAGGAAGAGGCAGGTGAAATTGACTGAATGAAAGGGCCTCTCTTACCTCTTCCCAACCACCCACCCACGCTGTAGGCTTCCCTCCAGATGAAAAGAATAATTACCACAATGATACTTCTAATTATGCTGTCATTAGGATTCTGTAGTAGGGTCGGCCGTAGTGCGTGAATGCCACTCCCCACCCTGTGAAAATGATACAGGACAGCACTCAGAATGCTTAACTCTTCATTCCCCAGGGAAACAAACATGCACACATTCTATGATGGTATGTTTTCACCATTTAATTCACCTTCAGATTAGATAGGTCCTTTTCATAGGTGACAAAAAACTTCAATCTAGGTAATGAACATAGAGATTTTTATATGCTTTAATAGAGGCAGTACAACTGTATATTTCCAAGTTTAATTATAAAGCAGTTATATCACTACAAATGGTTTTCAAATGCGTTCATTTTGGGTAGCTAAGGCAGGTGTGTAATGTATATAAATAATTTTATATAAGGTTAAACAGTATTTATTTACATAGTACATAGGAATTAATTATATTCATAAGTTGAATTTATTATTAAAATAGATAATTCACAAATCTTTTCTCAAATATATACATTAAATGTCCTTCGTAATTTTCACTTTTAGTACTATTTGTTGTGTAAGCACTGGCTTAGAGCATGCAACCAGTACTTTTTCACCAAACAAAACAAAAAGTTATATGGGTTTAAATATTTGATAATAGATGTACCATTTATATGAAGTTCTCCTCTGAAGGGAATTTAAGCTTCTGGACTGGTAATGCACTTCCAGTTCTTTGGTAGTTAATGTTGTGTTACGGAACAGATAAAATTAAAATCTCATTGTCCATTATTAGGTAAGTTTTCCAGGTGAAATGGAGCTGGTTCAGTGGCAGGTTGGGAGAGGGTGGAAGGCTGAGCTTGATTTGCCGTGATCTCACATTCCAGGACCCTGTCTGAGCTAGAGACACAGAACCACCTGAACCCCTGACAAGTTCAAGGCAGGCAGAAAGAGTCTCCTGGCAACATAATGGTCCTTTTATGCACTCCTTATCCACTCTGATATCTTGCTGAAGCTTTTACTTGCCCTGTTCCCACTTAAGTGCATGGAAGTAATGTGTCCTACAATTTTTTTCCTCTTAGAAACTCATTTCCCCCCCCCCCTGTCACTTATCAGGAGTGGAAAACGATACTATTAAGATTGAGGCAGTGTCTGTAACAATGATAAGGCAAAAAAGAAACTGTTTACAGTACTGAATTCAACCCTGTTTATTCCTTTTTCAAGCCAGATTATTGTAAGTTATAAAAAAATAATCGGAAAGAAGCAAAAGACAGACCGCATTTCTGTTTATTTGTTTATGAAAGAATCAAAGTTAGAATCATCAATAAGAATCAATTATTTTATTTGGCATTTTTTTGATTTGCTTATAAAAAATTTAAAAATGGTAAAGACTGCATACAACAGTATTTGTATTCATGTTGGAATAAAATATCTGCAATTTTTTGTAAGACACCTTATGTTACAGATTCTATAGAAGAAGAATTTAATAATAATGCTTGTTTTATTTTTAATGGTTCTGTTGTTCAGGTTGTCAGTACATAGTGACTATGCAGCTGATGCTGTTAGTTGATTTGTGGTGGAATGACGTATATTTTTGTTTTGGTTTGCTGAAATGGAAATCAGCTGCAGGTTAATATTAGAATAAAAGTTCCAGAGTTACAAATTTAAAACTGACCCTTATAACAGTGAGCATAGTATTTTGGGTTTCTTAAATTATACACAGAACATTCAATGTCATGAAAGTTCTAATTTCAGGAATGAGATTCAACTAAAGTTTTAAGTTTAGAAATTATTTGGTTAAAAGTATAATCCATGTTTTTGTCGAGTAAGAAAGTACAGAGTTGTAAATGTGATTATGCAAATGTTTCAAATTTACATAAAACTGGAGTAAATATTAAGCGAGATTAAAAATGAATATTTAAAGGCATAATGTATTTGCTTTTTCATGTTTTTTGATATATTGCCAATGATGTATTACAAGTATACAAATATAATTACAAATAAAAAATGATAATTTATGGCAAATATTTTAACACTAACATGTAAATTACACATATACACATTCTCCTTTGTATTTTGTAATTTATGGTAATTATTCAAAATATTAGATACAATTAATCTAATGCCTGCGGTAGCTGAAATTCTGTTTTCTGTTATAAATGTTGCATGGAATTATCTAGACAACCAATCGTTTTGAGTACCCCACACATTTATAATCCAAAGGTTAACATGCCTTTATATCATTTTCAAAAGAGAAAGGAGGGAAAAGGAGCACGTTAAGAAATCTCCAATAACGTTGTCGCCCCAGGAACTCAGGAGTGACAGTTTTAAATAATCCCATGGACCCTTGGACTGCAGAAAAAGCCAATATGTGAGGTCATCCATCAAGAACTCGTATTCAGGAGACATTAATCTGCAAACAAGTGTTTTTTTGTGTCTGGGGAGTCTTATTTTCATCGCCATCAATTTAGTACACAGATTAATGTGATTCAAATTGCACTATCAAGTTCCATTCCTGATCCCCTCAGCTACCCACACAATGCTTACCCAACATTTAGACCTTACTTTATAAGCTTCTACAAGTATTTTATTATACTGACAAATGATTCCCTCCCCCTACTACCACTTTCTACTTAGACCCCAAATCCATCCTCATCCTGCTATGCTGAAAAAATATATTAATGAACCTTGTTGTCATACAGATAACTAAACCTATGCCTCCATTAATAAACAATGAACTGATGACATACAAATTTTAATTTCTTTCAGGGAATGTTTAATCCACCCACTTTCTCTAGGAAACACACTACATATGGAGACACCAATTCACAGAAGCCACATATATTAGAGTGGAGAAGGAAGTCCAGGAAATTATAAATGCAAAGTTTGGGTCAAAATAACCTACTGATGAGGGCATATCGTTCACCATCAGCAAGCCACACAAACCACCACCAAACTGGAACAATTTCAAATTCATTTTTCAAGAAGGTGTTTCATTTTTGAATGTTAATATTTGTTTTATAATAGTAGTATTGTCCATTCTGGCATAATTTTACATGCAATATATATACTTAACCTTCAAACCTCTGTCTCTCTGAGAAATTTTAAATCTTCCAGGTTTAGGAGTACTCAACACAGAATGACTGACTGAGAAGGCCTATATGAACAGATTAAATTTTGGCCCTTTAAAGCATTGTTTCCCAAACTGGTCCTCTGGACCTGCAGACAGTCCATGGTTTTGCTCAATGGGATCTGTCTGTGGGTCTCAGAGGACAAGGCTGGGAAACACTGCTTTAAAGTATTGATGCAAGATTTTCACAAGGTGGAAAACCTAAAATATATATGTATTTAAAATAAACAACCACTTTTAAACTTGATTTTTCTAAATTCATCCATTTCACTCGCCACTCAGCCTATCCCAGAAAGTGGGGAGTGGTAGAAAAATGTAACTTGATAACTTTCTGTGATCGCAGGTGCTCCTAAGTGTAAAGAGTATTTTTTCAACTTAAACACTTCCAGCAAGCAACCCTGCTGGACACGCAAATGAAATCAAACATTAGCAAGTACTACAGGTTGCATAGCCCATACAGTTCTATTCAACTTCCAAGTGTTTTTCCAGTGCATGGTTCAAGTGCAAGATTCCAGTACATGATCCCAGTGCATGGTAGCAGATCCCATAAAGCAAAGGGCACAAGGGGAGTAAAAACCCTAGAGAGGATGCCAGTTTATCACTGCATGACATACACTCTGCTACCATGGGCAACTTGAAGTCACCAATTCACATGACCACCCTAAACAACTCTGTTTTTAATTATTTGCTGGACAACCTGGATGTAACACTCAGTAGGTAGCATATTTGTCTCACACTTCCAGGGTTCGATCCTACCGCAGTGTGTATGTGTGTCATGCATATATTGCATTTTGGTCCCCACATTGTGATGAAATCCTCTTCTTTTCATGTTAAAAACCTAATTTACATAACATGACATAAACTTTAGCCTGGCTCTTTCCTGCTTCTCATTGATAAATTGTACTTAAATTTATTTAGCAGGTGATTTTGTTCCAAGCAATGCACAAATGAGGATCAAAGATCAGGGTCATCCAGTATCCCTGGAACAATTAAGGGCCTTCCTCAAAGGCCCAATGGTGACATATCACTCTGCTAACCACCAGATTTGAACCAGCAACCTTGCAGTCCCAAGCACAGAATCATAACCTGAAGGGCCATACAGTGCACCATTATATTTCACAGAAAACCAGACTGTCTTCACATTTTTTTTCCATTTGAAATGTTCCCAATAACATCTTCCCTGGACACTCTGTTTAATTCATAATCCTTACAAGGACCGTGATACCTTGCTTCAGTTCTGCTCCATGTGCCATTGTATCCTCTAGCCTTTAGCTGCTGACTTAACAGCCAAATCGGATGCAATCTTGTAAGCCTTTGTGATCCTTTTCCTGAATATTTATGCATACTCTAGATAGGAGTTCTGCCCTTATTTTACTTGGATCTCAAAGAGTAGAGGGTAAAAGGTAAGCAGGTGAGTACCCAGGGACATCACTGTAATTACATTTGTAAAACAGATTTTCCAGTAGCTTTCCTAGTCATCTGCTATTGTGCATTTAAAGGGGTGTTTTTTCACTAGTTTCATGGATAGCTGCATATACCATATATCTGTTGTAGTTTTATATACACACACACTCAGGGGGCATGTATATATTACATTGTGGGGACCAAATCTCTCCACCATGTGAGAGAAATCTGTTATTTTGACATTATGGGGCTATTTTTTTCAGTCATAATAAGGGGAAACTCAACTTTTAGCAACAAAAGAAAAATTAAGTATTGTATTTGTTTGGTCACATGGTTAAAGGTTAGAGCTGGGTCAGGGTTCTTGTAGTATAAACTTTTGATATCTAGACATAATAATAATAAAAAATTATGTGCTTATTATTTACCCTTCCATGCACCTAAAATTCAGTTTTTTCTCTTCAGGCCTCCTTATGCATTTGACAAAAACAAATGTCGTGTCTTGCTAACATGTATTCAACCAAGCTATAATTCCATGTGTCCATAATGCTCTGGTGGGACTTTAATTGTGCATAAAAATGTGATCTGACGCTTTGGTGAACTAGTGACCTTCTCTTGTATTACAGCTAGTCTATCTTGTATTACAGCTAGTCAGTCAGTCATTTTACCAGAACCACTCATGCAAATAGGAACTGTGATAAGACAGGTTCCTATCCCATAAAGTAGGGTACACTCTAAATGGTACTCTTACAATAATATTTTTAAAATTTTGAGAAAAAAATCCTTTGCTTTGAAAGCTGTTTTAGGAGTTTTTTCTAAAGAATTAAGTAAATGCATGGATTAATATTGTGTTCTTCTTTTTTCCACTGTGATGAATACAGAATCATTTTTCTACTTGCTACTACTTTAGCTGTTTTCCATAATAATAAAATGATTTTTCTGGGGAATAATTTGCTTCCATGAAGAATGCCCACTCACTTCTGGAGTAGAAACTGACTTTGTTGCAATAGGGAACAAATCAACAAACCATGGGCCATGTGCACTAGCAAGTGAAAGGATCGACATACTCAGCGGTGGTGGTGGTGGTGGGGGGGGGGGGTCTTTGCATGAGCAGTGAGGTCAGGCAATGGTAATGATCAACATAACAGGTTGCATTTAAAAAATAAAGGGACTCTTTTGAGGAACAAAAGGGTAAAACAAATGTTGGCAGCATTTTTTCAGATGAAAATAATAATAATATCTTGGCTACCTGTCCTTTAGCATCTTTTACAACATTATCCAAACCACATTGCTACTGGTCCCAGGAATGGTACAGCAGCAAAAATGAAATCCTATAAAATACAGGTACATTTGAGCAGCAGGACAGACACAGACATTTCAGTCCATTCTCCAGATTGCTGAGAGATGGGTGAAAGTTCCTCCCCTTAGGCTCAACTGCTCTAGTGTAAAAAGTTCCTACTGGGTGCTGCTCTATTTTTACGACCCACTTTACCAAATAGAGTACTGTAATTAATGTATACCTACATTTTTAGGATTATTTATTGCCCTTCATTTCACTAGACAAATATATTTGACAAACTAAATTGTGCCACCTTCACCCAATTAACAAAAGTAGCTTCCTACTCTTGTCACTATTGATTCAAAATATGCAAAAACCTGTAAAATCACTTAACAGCACTGAAGTAATATAACCACAAGATACTCAACTGTTATTCTAAGTGTGCCAGACCCCTTTCTTATCTATGGGCTTTTCAACAGCAGTGATTGGGGTATGGTGCTGTTAGGTATGTGGAAGGAATGATATGTGTGAGCTGGAGTGAACAGAAGGATGGGTGGGAATGTTGGTAAGTGTAAAATGTTGGCTGAGTCTCTATAGCACTAACAATAACACGAGGCTGGTACACTGGTTGCTCAAGAGAGGTGTGCGTCAGTATCTAGTCAGGTTGCCTTTCTCCCATACACCTCTTAGAATAGGTTAGGCATCAGACTGAGGTTTTTCCACATCTATGTCTGAGTCTTTAGCCAGAGGCAGCTCCTGTTCCTCATGCTCCTGTTCCACTGATTGAGCAATCTAATTTTGTCCCTCAGGTGCATCCCCAGCTACATTTCCTCTTTTGGGCTCAGGTCTGTCATAATCAGATTCTACGTACAGGTCTGTTCAAAGTTGATCTGGGGCTCACTGGCAGCACATTGGTGAGGTATGAAAACTCAACTCTAGGCGTTTCCCTTAGTGCCCACAGCCGGTAACGAGGGGCTTCATCTTCCTCTGACTCGTGTCATTTTGTGTCTGTTCAGCAATTCTTAACTGGTTTAGTGTTCTCTTTTGTGGTTTAGCAGGTGTTATTGTAGCTCTGCAGGTAAACCATTTACTTGGAGCAACGAGTTTTGGTGAAGAGCGCGGATGGGATGACCATGCTGCTTTTATAGCAACATACAGTATACTGTCTTTTCCCAATGGGGTTTTACTTTGAAGGGACCTCCTCTTTCAACAAGGTTGTAGAGAAGGGGCCTATCCCCAGGTTGAAGGATCACACCGTTGTTTCACTTGTCATAATGCTGTTGGAACTTTGTATTTGAATGCTGGCTGTTGGCACCAATTAACCTATATGCCTGAATAATTTTCTCTTCCCATTTTCTGCATACCAGCTTTCCATGTTTGTCTCCTCCTCTGCTACCAACCCAAAGAAGAGGTTGACAGGAAGATGTGTGTGATGGTCATATAACACGTAGTATGGAGAGTAACCTGTGAATGAGTTCTTTGTTTCAGCTTTATAAAGTTCGTTTCTTCGTTCATTCATATAATATAATATTCATATAATTTTATAATGTAGGTCTAAAATGAGCTTCCCCTGTTTGAAAGACTAGCGGCCTCCACTGATGGGGACATAGGGAATGTCCATGCTTGCAATCCAATCATGCAGTTCAGAAACTGATAAAGAGATTCTTAGTCATTTTGCTTTGTACATATTAGTTCCTGGAACATTTCTGTGCTGGCCATCTCACTGAGATGGGATGTGAGGAACCCCTTGATTTCACTCATGGTGATTTCTTACTGATTTGTGAACATCTTTATGACACATGTCTTAAAGATCACTTCTGTCTTTGTGAAACTCTCCCTGACTCCCTCATCAATATGTTTACAGAAACTACTATATGTGATGTTGGAGCTGAAGTCCCTAATCTGCTTGTCACATCTCTAAAGTTCTTCCTCAGCTCATTCTGAATGATTTGGTGCTGGTATTTAGTTTGCACTGTGGCGGTCATGAGTGGAACAGCATTACATTGTGTGCTGCTGGGAGGTGGCAGGTCAGGTTCAGCCGGTGAAAGTTGTATGACCTACTGTCTTAGCTGTTGTGGTGGTAGGGAGTCTGTCTTTTGCTTGTGTTATACTGTTTGTAACAACAACTGAACTATGATTTTCAGTCACACTATACAGAAGTTAATTTAACATTAGTAAATGACTAATTTTAAGTCCCTCATCTTCAGAATTCAACAAAGCATCAGACTACATGTCATTAAGGACATGATCTACACATTCTTCTGCATCAGTAGCCTTTGGTGTGTCTGTGCCTTGATTGTCAATTGCAATATCACTTGCAAGATGATAAGGTTTGGTGCCTGAGAGCTAGTATAAGTTTCTTTTTTTGGTTTTACTTGCGTGCAGTTGCTATAACGTACTTGTCTGATGAGGCTGCATTATGGCTCTGTCTGGCAGAATAAAGAGTCTCCTGGCTCCAGCCACGTGACTTCATCTCTGCCTTCTGGTCCTGGTGTCACTGGAATCCCTTCCCTGAATGACCAATCTGGTCATTTGTTTTAGATGTGCTACAACATTTCAATCTGCTTTTGGTGTCCAACTTGAGTCTTTATACTTGGGGTCCAGTGCTCTTGAAGTCTTCTTCAATGACAAATTAATTTTCTTCTCATGCCCTGCAGAGGCCTCTTGTAAATGCAGTTTTAAAGCAGTGAAGGTGAAGTGAAAGTGATTAATTGTCATTGTTGACACACCACAGCATGCAACAATGAAATGTGTCCTCTGCAGTTGACCCATGTGACATCATGACGCAGCAGGGGGCAACTACGTGAGTGCCGGGGGAGCAGTGCTTGGGGATGGTACTTTGCTCTGGGTACCTCAGCGGTACTTGCGGGTCGGGGACTCGAACCTACAATCTTTCAACTACCCATTTGCGTCCCTAACTACTACACTCCCATGCTACAAAAATAGAATCATCAGCAGAGACATACATCATGCGGGACAGGTATCAAAGTGCAGGAAGCAGCAAAAAATGAGACACATTTCAAATAAAATAAACAATATTACTCAACTATTATTTAGGAACCTACAATTTATCAGGAAAGACTATGAATAAAACATATTCTTAACTTGTTAAAGCCATAGTAGTTTATCAAACTCACCTGCAATTAATATGACTTTTACGCTTCTGTTGCAAAAATCTTTCAAAGAATATCTCATGTGTCTTTCAAAGAACATTTGATGTGTTGGGTTGCTTTGATGACAGTCCCAGCTTTGCGCTCAGACTCACACAAAATGGAGAGACACCAACTCCAACATATATATATATATATATATATATATATATATATGCATACATACAACTGGTTTAGTGGATTAGTATATATATATATACAATTCAAGCAAAAGGCTTTCCTTTAAATGTACAATAGCTCTGTCCAGTTTATTTTCCAACTTATCACAAATGTGCTTAATGGGGTTCAATTCCATACTTAGCACAGTGATTCTCCTTATGAAGGCTCTATTCTATCGTTTATAGGGAATAATGATCACTTTGTAGATATATCATTTGTTTAATGGGTATTTTAATGGCCCATTCAACAAAAACAACTGAAACCTTTTAAATATGCCAAGTGTTCTAATAATTCTGGCCACCACTGTAAATATGTATATATACCAGGTTGGCCAAACTGTCATCTGTCCTCATCCTTTTTGACCTTTCAACAATTCAAGACTCTCCTGTCTATCCTTAGGAGTCTTGGAATTTGTGGCTCAGCATGGCAATGGCTTGCTTCCTACCTAAAAGGCTGGTCATTCCAAGTGACGTGGAAGAGATCCACATCTGCCTCACACAGACCCTCCACTGGTGTCCTTCAGGGCTCGGCTCTTGGTCCTCTCTTGTTCTCCCTCTATACTAGATCTCTTTGTGAGGTCATATCCTCACATGGATTTTCATACCACTGCTATGCAGATGACATTCAACTTATCCTATCCCCCCCCCCCCCCCCAGACACTTAAGTTTTCACAGGGATATCTACATGTCTGGAAGACATCTCATCTCAACCCTAGCAAAACTGAACTGCTTTTCATCCCAGCTGACTCATCCCCACATCAGGATCTTGTGATCTCTCTGGACAACTCGCTGATCTGTCCTTCGGTCATCGCACACAATCTCAGGGTTACCATGGACCTGTCCTTTTGCTCACATATTGCTAATCTTTCCTGCTCATGTCAATTTCTCCTCTTCAATATCAAAAGGATTTGTCCATTTCTTTCCACACAGGCCACTCAGATACTTGTTTAATCCCTTGTTATCTCATGCCTTGACTACTGTAACTCACTCCTAGCAGGTCTGCTGCTGAGTGCCATTCCTCCTCTGCAACTGATTCAGAATGCAGCTGCTCGACTAAGTTTCACCTTTCCCAAGTTCTCCCACACCACCCCATTGTTATGCTCCCTCTACTGGCTTCCTGTAGCTGCCCGCATCAGATTCAAAACATTGATGCTTGCCAACAAAGCCAAAAATGGTCCAGCACCCTCCTACCTAAAAGAACTCATCACACCCCGCACTGCACCACGCTCTTTCGGAACCTCCAGCACTGCTCGACTGGTCCCACCAACTCTCGAGTCACAAGGAAGACATGCATCTGGGCTCTTCTCTGTTTTTTCATTTTAATTTTGTAATTTGGGCTTATGCTTACTTTTGGCTCTGTCAATACTTAGAATACAGCTGAACTACAGTATAGACTATAACTAGAACTATAGCTTCTATGATAAATGTGTGCCATCAGTTATTACGCCAAACCACATTAAACATACCTCCCTAACCTGTGCACAACCCATGAACAGAGGCACAGCAACAAGACAGGCAGAGCAGGCAATGGTCTGGGGTCCCAAGCTTGGAGGGGGCCCCTGAGGGCAGCCGATTACATAGTACATTGCACCTGCTACTTGAAATGAAGACAAACTAGATTTTCTTCCCCCATCATTCTGCTGAAACCTCGGAGTGCAAATGCTCATATCATCTTAAAATAAATTAAAAATGTAAAGGATATACTCTCTCCCCCATAAAGAATATATGCAACTCCAAAGTAAAGATGTATTTGCCAGCCTTTTGCACACAGTAGTACTACTACAGAACAGGAAACTGAGGCTACAATTCACACAGGCTCGCCGAAATTGGACAATAGAAGATTGGAAAAATGTTGCCTGGTCGGATGAGTCTCGATTTCTGCTGCGACATTCGGATGGTAGGGTCAGAATTTGGCGTCAACAACATGAAAGCATGGATCC
>JAODKL010000062.1:10350895-10364871 GCA_026780765.1 Petrocephalus schoutedeni | reverse complement strand
TTCCGGGATAGGCTCCGGACCCCCCGCGACCCTGAACAGGATAAGCGGGTTGGAAGATGGATGGATGGATGGACTTGACATTGCACATTATTAAACTGCGTTTCCTTTGGTCAATGAACGGATAGAAGACTCAATTAAATAAAACCAACAAAAATGTCTAAAATGAGCTAGTTTTGGGGGAGAAATATATTTTTTGTGATTGTATTGACTCATGGCTGTATATTTAGTTAATTTATTTTCATATAGCACAATTCTCATTATAGATGCCCTGAAGCGCTTAACAAAAACGACATCATTACATTTACATTTATTTATTTAGCAGACACTTTGTCAAAAGCGACATAAAAGTGAGGCAAATAGTACATTATAGATTAACATTGCAATAGAGTCAGAATTGTTTCAGGGCAGATAACAGAACAATGCGACACAGGGATGAGGCAGGAGATACATTATAGAGGATAAAGGTTATTGAGACCAGATAGGAACAGGATTTACACAATACAGAGGTGAAAAACAAAAACAAATAAAAAACTGAAGGAATCCATTTGGGAAAAATATATTCTCATATATTCATAATACCAATAACATTTAGAGATAATTCTCCACAATATCCACCGGTACACTCAGAGGAACATTAAATTTGACAGAGGCCCCTAGGCTATTTGACACAGCTACTATTTTCTATGATGGTGTAGTTGTGAACCATGGGGAGTGGAGGCCCCTGGGTACATGGGTAAGCAGTGTATTGAAGTACCCCTGGGTACACTGGCTCCTCCCAGTCGCAGGGTCTCAAAAACAATGTGTTTTAAGATTCAGTAAAAGCTTGTATAAACACAAACTATAGACAGACAGACAGACAGACAGATAGACAGATAGATAGATAGATAGATAGATAGATAGATAGATAGATAGATAGATAGATTAAGCTTTAGATAGCCTTCAACTTAGACAACATAGGGCCATGTGGTTGATGTATGTGTATATGTATATGACGTGTTAGACTGGAAAGGGTTTTGTATTGGTCTTTCTACGGTATATATCCTTGGCAGCATAGGGGACAAGGAATAGGGGACACCCTTGTACAATCTGGACACCAGTCAGACTAAATGACACATACATATTATAGGGAGCAATGTTGGACATTACTTTTAATCTTCTGCCTTTTATCATATTACTTTTAACACTTATGCGATTTTAAACAACATACCACATGTCCAATGCAAATATAAAAGTAAAATTGCTAACTAATAGAATGAAACCTAAAATGCCTGAACATTTGAAGTGTAGCATTTTGATATACTTGTGCTGGGGATGGTTTAACAATCTATATTCTATACAGTTGCAGTATGGTATAGTTTTAGAGGCACCAAGATTAACAAGTAACTACAAAAGGCATTTTCAGAGGAACTGTTCAGGCATAAGATGTGAGACTTAATTTACATGAAATTTGTCATGTTCTCTCTAGGGGGAATCATCATAAACCAATCAAATTGAAGCTCAATTGATTTGATACAGTCCATGAACCATTTTGCCAATTGTCATGAGAGTTATGGTAATGGGAGAGGGAACATAAAACTGACCTTTCCTGAGAATTTGTACATCAATAGGTAGGTGGTGGTACTTGAATAGGAATGGTAATTTTTAATGGAAAGAATTGTGTGTGTGTGTGGGGGGGGGGTATTATCAAACTGCTTGTGTTTATGATTAAAATTAGTCAAATATATGAAGTTGACAAAACCTCTAGAGAGAGTATTTTTTGAATGTATGATCAATAGCATAATGACACATCATCAGGATATTTGAAATTTTGTGTGCAACAGGTCAAATTTGTACTGCCAACTGAAATCAAAATTTTCATTTTCATGAAAGCAATTCATCCTGTTCTAAAGCCTCATTCACCTGCTTCTGGTACAGTATCTACATTTTTGTGTGAGACATTTTGTATTGCACAAAATTACACAAACACGTGCAGAAACTAGTGAAGTATCACATCAGCCCAGTAATTAACACGTTTATCTGAACATCCTATATGCTTTTAATCACCCCTTATGAAAGTACAATGTTGTCTGTGAATGCTGCATTCTAAGTTGATGGCTGCTGAAGGTGGTTTACTATAGTGTATTAAGCTACTCCCAGAAGGCTCCTTGCATGGTGGGCTTTGTTAGTAGAAGTTAATTGCCTCAAGATTAACCCAAGATTGAGTTACAAAGAGAAAATCACATTTAGCATGATATGTAAGTGATCTTTGCTTATGGATGGACTATGTATGTTGAAACCTGTTGTTGAGCACTATTTAAAAAAATGTTATTATGATAATAGTATTCACACAAAACAACAAATGTGAATATAATGTGAAAAATATCTACTGTAATCATTTTTTGTACAAATGAACACTTAATCTTTACATATCAAAGTCATATCAAGGCTCACTACAAATGAAACCATGAGAAAATATATTGTTATTATTATGAATATTGAGGTAATATAAACACTGTTATAAACAGATGAGTGAGCTTGTTTCTGTTGCACTGTCACATTAAAACTGTTGTAGATTGTGTCTTCTCTGATAGCTCATGTCTTCCTTTGTCCTTATTCTTTTACTTCACTTTTGTGTCCACCCACGTCTTTGTCTTTTTTTCCTTGGCAATAACTAATAATAATGAATAACAAAATTAAAATAATATACTACAAAGTCACAAGATGTATAACACATATATGAAACGTTTATGTAAATATATTATATAAACACTGAAATGGCAGACCTTTTAAATAATATTAGCTACATTATCGTCCTACAAAATAATTTTGTGTGATTTTGCATAAAATGGTCTCTCAACTGTCTCTTGTCAACTGCACCAGGCATATATTACTAGGCTTACAGCTCTGCAGTCGTACATCCCAAAATAGATTTCAACAATACTCCACAAGGATGCACTAAATCTCCACTCCACTAATCCACAGAACAGTTCACATTTACAGAGAATCTAAAGGACAATAACTGTGTTCAGCCTGCTGTGCTCATCTAGGGACAGGCCTACATGAAAAAAAAGATATTTGGAAGGAAGAAAAATCCCTTCTAATGTGACAGCGAATTCCCCAAAAATCTTCATCATTATGTATTCATGAAGCAAAGCAGATTTTATATCATTGCATATCTTTTTTTCCGCTTTTTTTTATTTGAGTGGTATTTTAATCTTAAACCAAACACAAGCAGGAAGGCCATTTTAACATGTTGTAGATAAATGTTAATCACATTACCATTTGCTGGAGTTCCGTAAATCTCCATAAATAGCATACTGAAGTTGATCCCTTTTTTCTATTCAAAGAAAATTATAGTTGATGAATTGCTTTTGCCATGCATGTAGGCTAATGAAAGCTTTGCTCCTGGGCTTTCCTTAACAAAGACATGCAATTTTTCCATTTTCCACTAAAATAAGAACCTGTTCCACTTTTAATTAATAGTTGTTCCTTTATCCATTCTGGAGTCATCTCATACTTTAAAATTGATTTTGTAGGTGAGCTTAGTTATTAATGCTGAAAAAAACAAACCCTTTTGTATTGAGGTGGGAGGAGGTGATATAATACTTTCAGCTGATGGGATCTTAGATGTTCACAATACAATCATAAATTTTCAAACATATGCTGATAGCTCATTATCAATACAGTATGGCATCAGCTGATTTGTTTAAATAACAGGCCCCTGTAACTGTTGATACAATGTTAAGGTGATGTAACAGTTTTGATGACATATTTTCCATCAATATGTCATCAATATAACTACATGATTCTTAATATTATTCTTCCTCGTTTTTTTATGAAGTTAAATTTATCTTCACGTTCTATTACATCTATTATCTATCCTTATCTAAAGTTATCTATAAATTGTTATTTATTGTGACAGCATTGATAAAATATTTTCACAGTTGCAGTCTCCAAGAGCTGCAATATGGATAGTTTTCAAGCAGGCTTATTGACAGCTACTGTAATCTGACAGTTGATTGTATTTGTTTTGTAAATGTTACATTGAAAATGCTTAAATTTCCATTATTATCCATCTCTCCATCCATCTTCCAACCACTTGTCCTGGGTTGGTCAGGATCATGTTGGGTAGCCTAGTCCCTAACCTACCCCAGGCTCCACTAGGTACCAGTGCGAAAGTTGCATTAGTCTAAAATGTCCTTCAGTTTGTTTAAAAACATTAATACTATATTTGTTGTATTTATAGAGTAGCATTGTTCATGTTCTTTATGTTATTGAAATTAGAATCATTTATTCCGATTAATGAAATGTACATAATTTTTATGATCGTATTTGGGTTTTATACATGAGTTTTGATCGACTCAAGGTAACAACTCAGGAATGCTGGATCTTGTATAGCAAAAATCCCAAATCGTTGATACACTCTAGTTTATATAATATAATCATATAAATAACTTTAGAAACGTTATAAAACCAAAACCTTAGCTACCTTCTTAGCAATATTGCCTAAGTAGTTTCTTCTTTCTACTTTTCAGTAATATGCATACAGTTCCCTAAGTCAATGATGGTCAAAAGTCAAAGGGTGTTTGGAGAAAAATAAACGACAAAGCTCAGGTGATCGAGGAGATACATTTTTTTAGGAAACCATCGTATAGCTGAATTCATGCCAAATGGGCTCTTTCTGTCTGCCTAGACTCGTGCTGCAATACTGCTGTCATAGAAAAAGGGATGAGACAAAAAGAGAGTAGAAGATTGTGGCATTAAGTAAATAATTTGTATGATAATTCATTACAGTGCAGTCTTTTTCAACTTTAATTGCTCTAAATGAAGAGACATTTCACACTATTTAGATAAAAAAGAAAAAGAAGGCCAGCGTAATGAAAAGAGGTCTGCCTATCTGACTTCAGAGGTTTGCTCTAAATGAAAATGTAATTGGAGGCGGAATGGTACAAGAGGAGCAGACTGCAATGCAGATCCAGGGTATCTTCAGACAGCCGAGCAAAGCTAATGACTGAGCAATTTGGAACATTTACTCACCCCAAAGACTCTCATTAAGTCAATCACAGGCTTAACCAAGACCCACTTGCAGGGACAGAACAGCCCACATTTATTCTAACATCAATCAGAAGGGCCAGCTTTTAAGCAATGAAAAACGCGAGTAATTTATTCGGGATCTTTGAGAGGATAATAGCCAATTATTTGTTTATAACACTGGTTAAATTTTCATTAGGCAGATTAATGGAATATCATGTCCTGTCAACACCGGACCGAGGGGTGGTGTGTAAGAGATAAACGGACAAACAGATGATGTCGCTCTGTTGGTAAATTGGTTTCTGCACTCTGTCCCCTTTTTTCCCATATGAAAATGTTAAGGAACACTTGGTGCTGAATTTTAAAGTGGGGGCCCTTGGATGTGAATAATTACAGGGACAAACCAAAATAGAACATAAAATCCACGGATATTTTGTACTGCTCTGAGAAGCATGCTATAAATGTCATAATCATTTCAGATGTAAATAATGCTTTACTGTGCTTTGATTTTTGTTTCTGGATTTCTCTGACTGTATATATTTCTGAATAGTATGCAAAACTTAATGTATATTATAAGAGGAATTTTTATATTAACTGTAGAACACAAGTTAATTACTTTATTTTGCATTTTGAAATGTTTTTTTAAATTAATAATATGCTAAAACTCATATAAAATGTATTCAATGATATTTTTGTGTCTAATTTTAAGTAGTGAATTACAAGTTATACCATTATAGGATCAATTTTCAATGAAAATTAGTTAACTTCTTTGCTTATTTCATTTAAATAACAATGTTTTGCTGTTTATTAATGGAATCTTCTGTATTTTTTTTCATTGTAAAAAGGCTTTTAGACCAACAATAACTTGTTTAGTAAGAACTTCAAGTAAGTATGAAATTATAAGACTAAAATCAGACTAAAATCTCTGATATAAGACAAAAATTCATTAAAACTGATCCATTAAAAACTGATCAAATTCTAAATTCCCAGTTAAATGACAGAATCAAAATAGGTCCAGCACTTCACTAGACACTGAGAATGACAAAAGATGTATATGTATATGCTTTCTTGCTGCTAAATTATGAAATGGACGGTGTTTTACTGAAATTGTTAAGTTATCCTAGAATAAAGCCATGTGGAATTATAAAGTGTTTAACTGCTGGTGTTATTTGTGTAAATTGTGGATGCAACAGATGGTCAGTTTGGCTTTTCTTATTTCTTAAAATGCCAAAAATGTCCTCCCTTATGCCATCTACTGTAGAGTGGCTGATTTAAAAAAAAAACATCTTACAACATAACAGGCTGACAAAGGGCAAAGTGTATGAACATATTGGTCAGTAGGAAGGTTAAAAAGCTGGTGAGAAGGATCTGTGTGAAGTGGGCAGCCTTGGTGGATGTTTCTCCATTCTTTTAATTTAATTGGGTCATACAGGCTATGTGTTAATGAGGGGTGGGCTGACATATACATCGTAAGAAAGGTTCACCCTAAAGGAGACTGGGATTTGTTGCTTTGTAAGTATAATGAGAGTGAAGAGCTCAAGTGAGATCCACCATCTTCTTGAATAGTGTGTGAGTTTGTGTATGTGCGTCTGGAGAGGGTTTAGAGAGGGAAGTTTAAAAGAATGACCCAAAATAATGGGGGTCAATATAGCATTAGAATTAAGCAAGAAATGCATTCTTTACATTTAATAGCAACTAGGAAGATAAATTTTACCCTAAATCACAGATTATATATCATAATTTTGTTGATTTTAAGATTCATATGTCAGAAATTGGAAATATAATATTCATTCGTCCATCCTTCTTTCATTCAATTACCATTGTGGGGAGAAAATGTAATAGCAATATAGGGAATCCTCTGTTCCCTTAGAATGTTACTGGTTTATTACACTGTTGTCTGGAAAGTTTAAATGACTTACTGTTCAGACCTAAAAAAACATATATTCACAAATGACAGGTACATTTAATCAACGAAAGAAACTGCCATCCATACATACTCTTTATTTATATTATTTACAAATTTCCCAGTGGTTGTAAATCTAACCAGTATAAGAGGGTAAAAGATGAATGGATACATGGGTGGATGGATGGATGGATGGATGCGCTAAATATTAGTGACTACTTTGATATACCATTTCCATGCAAAAATCTATAAAAATTGCTAGCAGAATTAAAATAAATAGGTAAAAGTATAATCCATATCACTAAAACTTTTTGCAGTGGAAAAATTAGCTTATTCCATCATTTACCAACATTCATCGTTTCCAACACATGTAAATATCCATCCATTACCTCCAGAAATGTCCTTGGCATGTCTTAAATTGCCTCACGCATCATAATCCATCGGCTTCAAAGGTGAAAAGTGCCCACTGTTCAAGAATCAAAACAATCGGCAGAAAAAGGAGGTTATCATTTGATGAGCTATCTGTCACCAAGCCAGCACCAGACTGTATGAAATAAGGGCCATTTAATTAGGCCTACTGCTACTCTCCAGTGTGGAAGGCTTTCTGAACCTTTGATTCCCCTCTGCTTCCCGGCAGGAAGTTGTTGGTGATAATTGACATAGGATTTCCTTGTTAACCAGCAGCAGACTTGGTGGATTAAAGTGACAGGGATCTCCAGAAGAAAGTGAAAGCAGATAAGGGGTGGCAAGGAAATTGGCGCTGCTTTTCTCCACTCTTGAGAAACCTGCGAGGAAATAGCAATAACAAACCAGAGCGTCTCCCTGCCGTGAGTGTAGCTCCCACTTATCAGAGCCATTTCAGCTTGGCTGATCAAAGATTGACTTCCCTTAAAATAACCTAAGGCCTAGGTTGGTACATGCATTTCACTGTGGGTTTTCAGGAAATTATCACTTTTTCTCTAAAGCAGAATTGAGGTTCATATGAAGGACTCCAAAGATAATCTATTTTCATTTGCACAATTGCAAAATATTACGGAATGAAAGCATATTTGCAAATGACATAATTTCTCTCTTTGTACCAAGTGGGTCATGAGCTTGCATTGTCATATAACTAGTGAAAACTAAAGGGATTTTTTCAGCCCTTATGCCAGTTTATCTTACACTGTTTTTTCTCACTGTTGCATTGTGCTTATCAATAGAAATTTACTGATATTACATTGCATTATTACACTATCTTAGGGAAATTAAAAACATAGAATCAATAATCAGTTAAAGTGTCTTTCACAAGACATTGCATACTGTATTAATAAAAATAGAACGTAATAATTATTTTTGTAATAATTAGACATTTAACAAGTTATACAGGACAAAGTTGAAATCCTAACAAGTGCAGATTATTGGGAAACAGTGAAGACAAAAACAAATAGGACTTTTTGTCTGTGAAATTCATATAAAAATTAGCATGATACCGAATTACTTCAGTCCTTCCAAGGAACAAATTTGCCTTAATGACCTTTATATTTGCTTCTGTGCAATATATTTTGTGTATAAATGGAGTATAAAACTTGTAGTACTCACTACTGTGAAACAATAATATTTCAACCTGTTGTACTTTGTTGCCATAGTACTGCTCTTGTTTCTCCCTAATACTTTTGTTGGAATTCATTCAGATATTTTATTGTATTTTTGAATACCAACCTCTTATTGAACGTATGGCATTGCAGGTTTAAAACTGAAATGCATGATTCCGGTATAACTTTTGACTATAACCATATGGTAAATGTGGTCACTGTGAGCAATATTTCTTTTAAATCTTTAAATCTCAAACAATACCTTCCCTCTTCATGAGTGGTGCTCTGCTTTTGCTCTACATGAATTTAAGACCATGAACAAAATCATTACGTGGTTTTGGAACTCTAAAATACACAGCATAAACATTATAAAATGTCAGCAGGAAAATGTGTACATTTTAACACAGTGATTACAAAAGGATTAAAGAGTATTAAACGTATCATCTTGCATCTACTGTAAATGGTTTCAATGCATCGTTTTCTTGAAATAGAGATGAACATTATGGACCAGAACCACACTGTGTGGAGTTTGCCTGTTTTCCCTGTCATGCAGCTTTCCTTCCACTTTCTCCCTGCAGTCCAAAGACATGCCTCACTAAATTGCCCATAGAGTATGATGGCGTGTGAATGTGTGCATGTATCTGTCCTGTAATGTTATGACATCAAATCTGAAGTGTAGCAGACTTGCTTGGGAAAAGCCCCTGCCCTCCCCCTTGACCCTGACAAAGGCCCTGACCAGTTAGAAGTTGGATGGATGGATGGACAATATAGTACATACAGCATATACCTGTATTACTTACTAGTCTAATACTAATTACAGTTATAAATAAAGTGCAATATTCATGCCCCTTATTGACAATCATGTTACAAGTGCTTAATGTTAGGCCGGATATACTTTAATTAAAGATACAATCCTACAGCTTTTCATGTAGGTGGGAGGTGCATTTCGGTCTAGCGGTCTCTGGAAAATATTCTTGGAAAGGTGGGACCTGATAAAACTGAATGGATTGCATCTGAAAGTGAAAGATGCTAGTGAATTCCAGATGCAAATGTCTGTAGTATTTTAAGAATATTTCAGCTGAAAAGGGGGATTACTTCAGGCTAAATAAAAAGGACACTAAATCAGAAAGTACCTGGAAGAATATAATTACCAGTACATAATCCCTCAGATTATTATAGGTTCTATTATTATGCAATAAAATGCAAGAACAGACGCTGCAGTGTTAATTGGTAACTATGTTGCTGAAACAAAACCTCGTAACACAAACTGCAAACCCAAGATGAATATAAGGAAATACATATTTTTGTGTAGAGTAAGAAATTGGTGTAAGTATATAATTTAACAACATCATAATTATAAATTCATATATTATGCACAGGGCACATGTATGTCTTATGAAGATCTTTTTTTTTAATCCAAGATACAACTGAAAGAAAAGAATGTGAGATTTCATTTATCCTTAGATTAATGAACAGCTGGGTCTCTAGCAGCATGCAACAATCACAGCTTAATCAACTGCAGCATTACAATTCATAGTGATTCAGGTACATAAAGAGTTTATCTGTCTATATCATTAAAAAGTGTGTGTGCTCTGGCAGGGAACCGGATTCTTAAGTGAAAATACACCATTCTGTTTTTATCTTTCGTGCTTCTCGGCACAGTCCTTGGCCCCATCCTTGTAATCAGCATGTTATGGCTTTGATTACTTCCCTGTGGCTTGCAGGTGGAGGAGCAGAGCAACATGGAATGATTTTATATGAGTAACTCATATAGCATTGTTTAATTGAGGTGACATCATTTCTTGTTTCTGGTTCTGCCTTTTTTATTTACTTTTTATCACTTTGGCACTTCATTAACTCCAACACACATATTACTGACATGTTTTCCCATCAAATCAAATATTTTTAATATGTATGGATCTAAACATAATATACCCAGTGTTGTTGGAAAAAATAAAACATGCCATTCATCATACTAGAATATTGTTAAAAAAACTGTATATTTATACCACTTCACAATTAACACAATTAACTTCTGTTATAGGAAGTTTGATGATGAATGTTTTATTCTAAAAACAATTTTTGTAGAACCTATAGCAGTTCTAGTATAATGATATATACACCCAATAATTAAAATGACTGCAAAATATCACAGCCATAGTTTTAAATCATATATTCATGCAACTGTTGCCTGCAGGATTATTATTATTATCATCCATCCACCTGGAGCTTATTCCGTGCAACACAGGGCAGAGGTTTACTTGGGAACACACAGGACAGAGGTATAGATGGGAACACACACACACACACGCACACACACAAGCTCAGTACATGCAATTTAGGAAAGCCAGCTAGCCCAAGAACATGTTTTTGGACTGCAAGAGGAAACACACGTAAAATGTATTCCTATCTTTATGGGGACTCTCCAATCATTCCCATGGGTATAACTCTAATTCCAACTACGACACCCTTAACCCCTACCTGGCCCTAACTTTAACCATAAGTAACCAAACAAAGTGCAAGACTTTTGGCATTTTTAGTTTTTTTTTTATAAACTTGAGATTATCCTTGTGGGGACCGAAAAAAACCACAATGTCCCCACAAGGTAAAAAGTAACAGGTTTTTATCACATTGTGGAGAGATTGGGCCCTCGCATTGTAATGATTACAAATTCACACACACAGATCACAGGTGGAATTTGAACTTTCAACCCTCATGTTGAGGGATTACATTCCTCCACCCCGAGCTGCTGTGTCATTAGCGTTAGCATTATTGCCACGTGATCATATTTTATTTGTCAATGATGTGTTTTTTCTTCTGGAAATGTCAATGCTTATTTTTTGTTTTTTTGGGTTTAGTATACTATGAAGGCTGAACATTATAGCTCAAAAGACTAGAATCAGGAGTATTCAAGAAGAATCATTCAACAGCCTTTTTCTATACGTATTTATTATACAAAACTATTTGTCAGCTGCATGTTACAAATTAGCACAAATTCAGTGTCTCAGCCTAAAAATTCAGTGTCGGGTCTTTAAAGTCAGTCTTTCTTGAGTGCAGGAATAGATATATTAATGGGATTTTTGGTGTTCAGCTTTTAGATCCACTGTGAGGGAGAGAAAACCGGGGAGTCTGACAGATTTATTCACACATTTGATGAGATGAACTCCCTAAACTTAACCTGTGTCTGATGGTAGGTACTCAGAAGTAAAATGCAACCTGGTCCTGCTCACGTCCATACTGCTCGCTAACATCCAGACATTCTACCATTCACTAGGTTAAAAGCAGGTCTCTCATATAAATCTGTCTTAAGATAGCATTGCACAGCTGCTCAGTATAAATGAATTCAGAAAGTGGGTTTCTTTGATCATTTGTTTAACATGAAATATAGGTTGACCATAAATGCTTGATAATATAACCCACAAGATCTTACTTTATTATTTTTATGATGAAGATGGAATATTAGCTAGAAATTGGTTTCACACATATGAACTGAATTTTTTTCTGGGACCTGTTAAACCCCACATTTGACGTATGCACCATTTTTAAGTTCTTACTTTAAATTAGAGATTGCTAATATGTAAATATGATTTTTTTCTCCTTGTAAATGTAGTTGTAAATTACTCACAAGATCAAAAAAGTATTCAGATTTTGATGTCGTATTAATTAGTATAATGTTTTTAATACACTGAATTGCTTATTAAATAATGAACTTAGTTTACACAAAACGTTTTATATTTTCAGAGATAAAAAAAACAACACCGTATAAAATTGGATGATCGAAAAGTGCATCTGCATGTGAATACGCAAACTGTTTATTGTGTTAGTGTTCCTATGCTACCAAATGCCCAGTGCTCATAGAAAGCATTTACACCAGTTAAACTTAGCAACTTCCATAGTCTACCATACAGGACTGCATCATACAAGGCCATGAATTTGGGTATAGACAGCAGGAAAATGTCCCTACTAATATTGCGGGAGCACCGTGTGTTTAGGGGGGTGGGGAGTTTGAGGCTGATTTAGTACCTACCAATGTTGAAACCAAACCAACACTCTTGGCATCATATTATTTTTCCCATTATGCATGATAGCCAACATATAACATGGTGAAAATAAATTTTAATTGTTAAACCTTGGAACCTTAGGTGGAGACGTCCACACCTGGTCAGCAGTACCTATTGTTAGAAATCGTAAGTAATAGACCTGCTCTTTTGATAGGCTTCTTGTAACTGTACTGGAAAAGTGGTAAAGAAGATAGATGGAAAAATTGTTTTTCTAAAAATATACGAGGGACTTAATGTTTTAATAAAACTACTGCTGATTACCACACATAGCATCAAGACAAGAAAACAACAAGTCTTTTCGTATTTAAATATAATTTCTTAAAGACAAAAACATTAGAATTAGATCTTTAATTATTGCCATAATATAAAAATGGAATGTGTTTAATATTTTGATTAAATAAAAACCCTTGTATTATTGACCATGGAAATATATATATATATATACACAGATGAAAATAGACAGATTAAGTAGTTTTTCTTTCTTCCAAATTGGGATAATAAATATGATGAAAATAATAAGAAAAACCTTCTCTCTATGCCTCATAATAATAGTAAAAGAGAAAGATGATGACCCTTTAAGCGTAGGGCATTATGACCAGAGTTCATGAAAACAGTCGGCAGTGATAAAGAAGCAGGAAATCAGAAACATGTGTGCTTTATAGGCTCATTTAGGAGTTTATTTGTTTTTGGGAAATTAATGTTGGCTAATTGATAACAACATTACATCACAGGGCAAGACAAAAGGAATGCTGTTTATCAAGGTTTTCGGATGGTCAGATAAACTTTAGATAAACATGGTCTCAGTGGTTTTAAGAGGATATTTTTCCTTGATTGAACAAAAACCCTATATAAGCCTTCAAATAAGGATTAATACACAATATGTTTACTACCCAGCATTTTACTCTTAAATCTAATGTTATCTTAGACTTTTAGACTATTTTAGAATGATTTCACTATGATTTTAAGTTATATATAATATTACAAATAAGAGTATACATTCAAATGTAATGACTGCAATTAATTGGATTTACATCAATAACAGGTCCTTTTCAGAAACATTGCAAAGTATTTAGCAGAAAATAAATACTGTACTAAAACTCTATCATTTGAGAACAGCATAATCTATTACAGTTGGATAAGTGTTACTCTGAAGTAACCTCATGTTCTCCTCATATTCATGGAAATTCAAAAATGTTATACCTATAGATTTCTAAAAGTATTTCATTAAATCAACTGAAAACATTTTTGTTTCTCTGAATTTTTGCTTCTTTTTTGTGTAAGAGTGTGAATTATAGGTGGTGGAAGGTAACATTTACAATATGTGTTTAGGATTTATTCAGTAAACATTTTTTTCATTTTTGTTCTACCCCAACTGGATAAATAATACTTTGTATAATACATATTTTATATAGCAGGCCCTTTCTGGCTTTC
>JAODKL010000062.1:10338606-10350795 GCA_026780765.1 Petrocephalus schoutedeni | reverse complement strand
CTTTTTTGTGTAAGAGTGTGAATTATAGGTGGTGGAAGGTAACATTTACAATATGTGTTTAGGATTTATTCAGTAAAATTTTTGTTCTACCCCAACTGGATAAATAATACTTTGTATAATACATATTTTATATAGCAGGCCCTTTCTGGCTTTCCCAGAGTGTTTGAATGTTGAAATAAAAGGTATGACTTCTAATCTAACTTGGTATTTGTCATATCCAGCACAGAACCCAGTCTGTTACTTACTTTCCACTATTTCTTGAGGTCACACCCACCTCCAGATGAGCTCAATGAATAATCACTTGCACCTGCACTCAGTGCAATAAACTCCTTCTGGTTAAGACCTCACTGTTCATTCTTCAGGTCTATGTAATCAGTCTTGGTGGTTTGGTCTGTTCATCTGAATCTGTTTCTGATTTCTTGGTTCTTGGGTTTGGTTCTGAATTTGTAATTAGTTTGGTCCTTGTTTAGAATTTTGGCTTGATTCTCTGATTTAGCTCTACTGTATGTGGTCAAACCAGTTTGCCTGTTGTTTAGTTTTTCATTACTGTGCTTCGTAGTAGCTGTTAGAACTTGAGTCCTGCTTGCTTCTATTATGTGCGTCACACTCAACAGCCCAAGTCCTGTAACATTGATTAATCAGAGACATAACAGCTTAATATCTGTTGGGTGGAATACCTGGTAATGTGAATCTGTGTAGGATGTACCCTATAAGTTTGTTTTTACTGAACACTGTCCTCTTTCTATTATTGCAAGGACATTTTACTTGAGGCTAAACAACCCTATAAGACAGAATGTTCACATGTATTCATCCATTTCTTATAATGTAAAGCAATACATTTAATCAAGTGCAAGCCTGCCAAATTTGTTTGGAGCCAGCTAAAATGTCTAAGCTACAAGAGGGAAAAAGTTTCATGTTGTTTAGGTTTTTGGGATTTTCATCTTTGGTCTGTCATGGTAAAACTGATATGAACTATGAATGGGCATGAAACTCAACCACATTATAAAACAGGGGTGGGCAATCTTATCCGCAAAGGGCTGGTGCATATGCAGGTTTTTGGGATAACCTTTAGGTCAGCTGTTGCAACCCCAGGTGTGAGGACTCTTTGGCCAATCAGTCTTCTAATTAGTGACCTAATTAGGGAGTTACAGCGAAAACCGGCATACACAGCAGCCCATTCTGGATAAGATTGCCCAACCCTGTTATAAAATTATTAGGCTAGTACTTCTTGGTGTGTCAGTGGAATTATTATGGCTATAATCAGTAGCAGCAACAAATGTGGAAATTCACTAGCTGAAAATACTAGTTAACAAAATTCCTTGATTAGCTCGATATATAGTGTCCCCTGAAGACCGGAGCACTCCAGTTTTGAAAAAGTCAAAAGTACAAAAAAGTACATAATGCAACACATCAAGAAGAAAAAAAATCATTCATTCATTGTGTAATGCATCTATTCTCTAAATGTATTATCTTGAAAATAATTTATCTGGCTGTCAGAACTTTTTCTTCCATGACTTGAGACTAACAAGTAATGCCTTGCAGGGTTTTTCCATCCTCCAACACTCCGGTCATTCTCAAAATTATTCTAGTAATTTTATTGAGACCTCAGTTGAATATGGGATGTAAACACTTCTTTAAGGTCTGCGCTGTTGAATATCAACTATTGAGTTCTTTGTCTGAACGTAACCAAACAGTTTCTATATAGAGAATTCACTTCTGTGCTAATGGCTGCCAAATATAAATAGGGAGGCTCAAACTTAAAAAAGAATTGGCTGAGTGAAGTGAATAAAGCTGATCTAATTTCAGGTCTAGCTTATTTTGTGCATAAATGCTGGTTCCTTTTCAGTTGTGTGAGGACTGCCAAAATCCTTGATAGCTAGAAATCTATTATCTAGTCTAAATGACTAAAAATGTTTCTGCTGTAGAAAGGTTCGAGCTCAGACAAATGATGATTCCTGGTTTTAGAGAACGAAAATCCTTAAGCACATACAACAAAATGTTGATGTAAATAGAAGATTAAGCTGGAGAACTAGTTTATATGACAATGATATAATTTATAATGGTATAATCAGATTATTTGATGAGACATTTGATACATAGAAGTTCTTTGGTTGTCACACAGTCCATCTTTATCTCCTATGACAGGTGAAGGTAAGGTGTGAGGTCAAAGGATATAATCAACCATTCTGCAGCACCCTAGATGCAGTTTTTGGTGTTAAGGGCCTAGAAGTGATATAATTATTCCTTAAGCCACATGATTCAAACTGGCAGCTTTCTAAATGCAGGTACAAGCTACATTCACCCTTATGTAATAAATACTAAAATAAGAAAGATGGCCTAAATGGGCTCCTCCAATATATAACATTTCTCCTGATTTTTGTAAGTGAATTTGTACGTTGAATCACCCCGTAATGTATTCCTGTAATGGTACCAAAGCTGTGGACCCTAATGGTACATTATATTTAGCTAATGATCAACTGCCCTTTCTATAGTTACCTGAAAAAAATATTCAAGTTGATGAAGCCCAAAAAATTTATCTTTCCAAAGGTCACACAAATTATCAGTATCCATTTTTCACAGGAGATATAATGTTACAGGAAATAAAGTGCCTGTTAATTCCATGTCTTTAACCACACTATCTGCTGCCAAAACTTTAAACTAGAAACCCTGCAAACTGAAAGTGATTAATATTTCTTCTTCAGAGCTCTTGAGTATTTTTGAGGTATATTCTACTACTCGTTGCTGTAAAGTAGGGCCATTTATTATAAATCTATAAAATTGTTAAAACTGACTTGTCAGGGGTCATCCTCATCGACAATTTCCAATGATCATGATAGTGTTCCTTTGGATATACTTTTTAAATAGCTCAGTTCCTTAATTAATGAAGGACTACCTGGACCCTCTGCAGTTTACTTACCAGGCAAATATGCGGCCAAAAAAGCAATAATTGAATAAATGATGCACTTATCTATCATCTACATGGACAGAAGTATCCAGATCATCTTCTTCTATTTTGCCAGTGTTTTCACCACTATTCAGCCTTTCCATCTCAGGCTCAAGGCTATTGCCCCTATAGTGGCCCAGATCATGAAATACCTCACAAAAAGTGACTGTATAAGGCTCTGGAATCATATATCAGAAATAGTGGCTAGCAACATGGTAGCACCAGCAACTTGGAGTAAAATTACAAATTTTCATTCACAAATATTCTGAGTGGAAGTACTTACACGTGTCCCTTACAAGGAATACCAGAGTGTGATGTTCATTTTGAGTGGGGTAAGCTATGTGTGATACTTTACCATTGTATAGCAGTTAGTTTAATTCACTACACTGTGATCGGACAAAAGAACCATTAAACTAATTGATCATGAGGGCTGCCTGTGTTACAGGACTGAGCTTGGTCATGCTGGAGATAGGTATTGGCCATCATGACCAATGTTGCCGACCCTCTTCATGATGCTAAATCCATAAGCAACAAAGCCATTGGTCCATCCCAGAACAATATAAAAAGCATACTAGGGTTCCTTTCTCCTAGTACCTAAGTAACTGTATAATGTCTCTTCCCAACAGGCCAAGACTAAATCCTTTCAATTGTAACTGGACAGTATTCTCCATCAGTGTCTACGTAATTATGCCGTGCTCGTAAAACCTTACATATAATAATCAGCAGTACTTCTCATCTCATATTGTCTTTGTATTCAGCCTGTTATGCTTTATTTTTTGAATGCATAGATCAATTTTCTTTAACTGGGCAAGTTGCATTTAAGGAAATGATCCACAAAAATGTATATGATTTCACTACTAACTACCACATAGAATGTTCATCTATTCATGTATAACATTTCATCTGTGGTTAATAACAAAAACAAATAAATTTAAAATTTATGTCATTTTAGCAATCTGTTTTTATAATTATAAACAGATGAAGAAACATATGGCCTACAAGATAAACTTCACATGAATATATCATCATTAAACAAAACATATTGTTATATGATGCTAAGGTGCCAAACTGCATATTATCTAAACAGTACTCAAAAAAGTTGAATGAAGTAGTCGCTTATAAATTATAAATATAAATTCTTGATGTAGTTACTTGTATAAACCTCATTACAGTGGAGGAATTAAAAATAAAAAAACAAGTGTGCAATCATCTGTATGTGTAGAGAATGCAATCTGTAGGTGAGAGAAATCAGTACAGTTCTAATTATTTAGGCTTTTATTTGGCTCTTAATAAATTTAATGTATACGTACAATACATTTTATATTATGTAGTTTATAGACTTAATCACAGTCTTCCATTTGAATAGTTTACGGTTTTTTTTAAACATACTTTTTAGCAGGTGTTGATGGTCTGTTAAAAATATTTGGGAAAGTAAAAGACAGTGTTTTACAACTGTAAATACAAACTGGTCCCTTCAACAAAATAAAACAAATACTGCAAATTCTAATATTTTTAACCGGTGATCTTCTAAGACAAAATATAGCAAGTACCAATTATTCTTGGCCTCCATCAATTAGCCCTTGAGATGTGTACTGAACAGCGGTGCATTAGCAACTTACATAGTTGGAACGCAGTTGCAATGCAAGCGTTTCCCAAAACCATTGTTCGAATTAACGTTTGCAAACACTGTCATTAAATTGTGTAGCTCAAACAATAGCTTGAGCTGTGGTCAGAAGCTTAGTTTCTGGTGATGTCATTGATGACAGAAAATGTAATCAAAGAAGGGTAATTATCAGGTAAGAAAAGTGAAAATAATAAATATTGCTGTGCATAATAGTGTAAAGTGCTTTGAAAATGTAGTTGCAAGATTTTTATGTATTTCTCTGTTCATGAATATGACTGGAGAGGATGTTGTTTATCCACTTTGTGCTATGCACTATACAGTAATAGAATTCATGACATATATACAGTACATATATACTTAGGGTTGTGCCATAGTCACATTGTAATATCACATCGTGATATGTGAAATTTCTGTGAGATTTGCCAACAGACACAAAATAACACCATCAATAGCAAAGTAATTATCGCACAATGTGCACATCGCAATGACGATGCTGAAACTATTTATTGTTCAGCACTGACATGCATTATATGAACAAACATATTAGGATACACCTCTTAAACATTGAATTCAGATGTTTCTTTCAGACCCATTGCCACAGGTGTATTAATTCAAGCAATTAGCTATGCAGTCTGATTTGCAAACATTATGAAGGAATGGGTTATCCTGAAGAGCTCAGAGAATTCAAGCATGGTACTGTGATAGGATAAACTTCACATGATAAACTTCACCTTTGCAATAAATTTCTTCCTTGCTAGATATTCCATGGTCAACTATAAGTGCTATTATTGTAAAGTATTAGTGTTTACAACGACGGAAACAGCCACAAAGTGGTAGACTATGTAAAGTAACACAGCGGGATCACTGAGTGCTGAGGTGCATAGTGTGAAAAGTCACCAATGTTTTGTTGACTCAATAATTGCAGAGTTTCAAATTTCCTCTGGCATTAACTCCAGAATAAAAACTGTGTGCCAGGAGCTTCATGGAATGGACTTCCATGGCCTAGCAGTTGCATGCAAGCCTTACATCACCAAGTGCAATGCCATGCATTGGATGGAGTGGTAAGCTTCCACTGGACTCTGGAGCAGTGGAAAAGTGTTCTGTGGAATGACAAATCATGCTTCTCTGTCAGGCACTCTGATGAACATGTTTGAGTTTGTAGTATTTCAGAAAAAATGACTGCATTATGCCGACTGTTAAGTTTGGTGGAGGAAGGATGGGGTATGGGGATGTTTTTCAGTGGTTGGGCTTGGCCCCTTAGCTCCAGTGAAGGGAACTCTTAATGCTTCAGCATGCAAAGATGTTTTGGACGATTCTATGCTTCCAACTTTGTGGGAACAGTTAGGGTAAGGCCCTTTTCTGTTCCAGCATGACTGTGCCCCAGTGTACAAAGCAAGGTTCATAAAGACATGGTTGAGTGAGTTTGGTGTGAGAGAACTTGTCTGGCCTGCGCAGAGCCTTGACCTCAGCCCTATCAAATACCTTTGGGATGAATTAGAATGGAGAGCCAACATCAGTGCCAGAGCTCAGAAATGCTCTTCTGGATGAATGGGGATGAAGGATACACACCCCTGGCTATGTAAGTAAGTGGTGGGGTGTAATGGCACTACTGAACCACTAAGACACTGTATTCAACAGTGAGGGATCAGGTGTTTATAGTGCGAATAAAATCAAATAAAAACGTAATTACAGACAGTGCCTACTTCACTAAATGTAGTAATGGCTAAAAGTTATTTTTCCTCTATATGAAGTGTATCATATTGTTATCATGACACTATTGCTATTTCTGAATTGTCAGTATTTATTATTATTATTATAGTTTTATATGACTACAATGTAAATACCCAAAATAATGAATGTTTTATTGTCACAACTGTCATATTTAGGTATAATATTACATAATGTGTGAGTTTGTGCACACCTCCTACTGTGATAGTCAACTGAATCCCTCTGGAACCATTGTAGTTCAAACTATGGTGGTTCAAATCAACATGGTTCAAACTACTGTGGTACTAAAAAAAGTACAATGGTTTTGTGAAATGGACATACTTCAAATGTTAAACGATGCATCATACCATGTTAGTTCAGTGCTAACCTCCATCACTATACAGGAAACCCACCCCTGTTTGATTTTAAGTGTGATTTCTGGGAGTCCATGCAACATCACCACCAAAGTGCTCGCATTGCTTACAACTAGCAAGAAGTACTCTTGGTTTTAACACATAATAAAAGGTATATTCCGTCATCCTATATCTTGCTTTCAAAATGTATAGAAATACCGTGAACATTCTACATACTGCTCAGCTCTAGGCGACTATAAAATGGTGACAGGTGGGTGGCGAAGTCAAGGGTAAGCAGACGACCCATAGCCATGCCCCTAGCAAAGATCAGCTTATATGTTTTTGAATGAATGGCTTTATTAAAAAATAAAATTGGCCATTGCCAGGTATCATCTTTGGCCCTTCCTCTGACCGTCTCCAGGATAAGTAGTTAGATGATAGATGTATCACAGGCAAAACATGCCGAAAACTCTCAATATTTAGGTTTCAACAGGATGTTTTTATTATGTTAGGTGGTTGTACCATTTTATTCTACAGCTTGATTCCAAGGCTGGCAGCAAGGCTTGACATTATAAGTAGACTGACTATTTATAGTATAGTTTGTATTGTATATTGTTAATAGTATACATATATAGTTATATATTATAGATACCATATACCCCCTTCTTATCTCCCCCTTCTTATTTTATTTCTGTCTATATTGCTAGAGGAACACCAACTGACAAAACCAGTCCTTGCGTGTGTCAACATACTTGGCCAATAAACATGATTCTGATTCTGATTTAGGACAAAATTTTAAAAAGTATTGTCAGTAAGTACATTATGTATTTTGGCTCATCTGTTACAATTCAATTTGCACATTGTTTCCTATTTGAAATTACTAGCTGCTAAAATCTGAAAATACCATAGAATTTTATAGACTTTTGTTACATAAATATAGCATTATTTTGGCTAGCTTGTAGACCCATTACCTGGACCAATATGGATTGACAAAAATGTAGCTGCAAAATGCCACAGAAATGAATTTGTCAACATAGATTTGACAGAATAAGGGAATAAGTGTTCATTTTATAATAATTGTGCTTAATCAGTGGCTCATGTCCTAATTAAGAAAAATAACTTCCCAAACTATAATTATAAGTAACATGAATAGGCGTAATGGAGTTTCTTTGACCAAGACATGAGCACAGTGTTTAATGTAGTGATGGCCTGGAAGTCAGATGTAATCAGCAAAGATCTGTGGAAGTACAGGATCATGACATGCATTTATTTAAGTGCAGGACAAAACAGGCAAGGAATCGCAGATAAATTGACTGCAAATTTCAACCTGATGTGCAAGCAGCCAGTAAATGCCTTCCATGAACTCCACAGATCAGGATACCATAAGTCAGATTGAAAAGCAAAAGCCATTCATCACATGTGGAAATATGAAGAACACTAGCAATGGCCTACCAGGCCATATACCAGGGGAGTAAAATAGTTTTGGGGCAGTATTCTGTAAAGGGCATTAAGTAAATAAAAAAATAAATTATCAAAAAAACGAAAAACAGTATAAGCCTGAACATTTAAGAGAGACGCTAAGATAGCATGTAAGCTTACAGGGTTCGTTATAGTTACAATGAATTCATACTACAATGGTCATCTTCACCAATTGCACCAATTTCTCCCAGCATCCTTCAGGATGACAATGCCACCATTCACAGAATACACGTGGTGACTCCAGTGGGTCGAAGAGCGTGACAGCGATGTTCTCCATATGCCACGTCCTTCTTGAGAATCTATGTGACATACTTGAACGATGTCTGAAACTGAATTTTCCACCTGTATCAACTGGGGGGTTAGATCATTTTGGTGTTGTATGGATAAATAATATTTCATCCATTCTGAAACTTTTTGGAAGTGGGTTGAAATTGTCCTGGTGACACATTCATTCCTCAGAATATTTATTCTTTAAAGGGAAAACATATTGGACTGGAAATGTATTGGTTGATACACACTGACAACACAAAACTGTCAATTCCTATGTCAATTATCCTTATACACATCCTAATATACAAGACGTGCTACAGCAAATAAGATAAGATCATCCTCAAACTTAATTGATGTTTAGCAAAGTATAGTATTGAGGAATTGTTTGTGGTTATCAAACATTGTTATATGTAGTTGGTTTTTATTGCTTGCTTATTAAATCCAAAAAATAAGTGATGTGCCTCTGTTCAAAAATGTTAGTATTACTACAAACTTGGTACTTGATTCTATTGCTACATCCATCCAATCCTTCCTTCAGCTGCTTACTTTACTAAATCTGAATTACAGGCTTCTCTATTTTCAGCATTATAATCTGTCCCTTATCAGATGGATTGTGGTTTGAGCTCAGTGGGGTACGTTTATAGTATTGTGTATTTCATCCCAGGTAATGCAGATCCACGGTAATGTCAGCATGGTTGAACTGTATATTTTGAATGGGCAGTAATCACAAATTGGGTTCCATGGTAGTTCAGTTGCTAACACCGCCGCTACAAAGGTGCCGGGTTGGCGGTTTGAATTGACTCACTTTGTGTATAGAGTCTGCATGTCCTGCTTGTGTCATGTCAGTTTCCTCCCATAACATGCAGTTATGTGAATTTGTGCTTCTAAACTGCTGTTTCTAAGCTGGCATTCCATTTTGGATGTTCCCTGCCTTGTGCACTATGCTACCTGGGATAAGCTCCAGCTCCCACCCCTGCCCCCACCCCCCCAACCCCACTGGATGCTCTGGATAAGTGGTTGGAAGATGGATGGGAGGCGTACATAAATATGTTAACCAAAGCCTGGAATTTATCTAAGATTGAAATGTGGGGCATTCCACCACTGAAGTACATTTTCTTCATGCAACTCGGTAGTGTGGCCTTATTCAAATTTTGGTGATCCAGGAATATCTGTACGTTTGGCTATCTGCTTAAGAAAGTTATTGCTGTTAATGAAACCTAAAGATAACAAAGTCATGTGTATGTGCATGATTTGCACAATGTGGGATGGGGAAAACAAAGTATAATATGAATAAAAACTTAATCAAAAATTCTGTGGAATGTCATCTTGGTTTGTGCAATTCGGTTACTCTTTAAGGTAATTGTGGAGGGTGAACGGTTCTCTTCTGAGGGGTTACAGTATTTCACGCAAAGTGGTTCCCCACCGTAACCTGTAAATCTGCACACTGTAGATTGTAATTATCTGCTTTTCCTTAGATATTTGAATTTGCTCAGGGCAATTATGTTAAGTGGGCAGCTGTGTTCAATTTAAACTACATGGCATTGTAGTGCTCCAACTTTCATTCAAAAAAGGCTTACATCTCTGCCTTTACCTTTTGTGGAAACGAAAAATTCATCACATTCATCTTTAGTTTCTTTCACAGAATTTACTTTGATGTCATGCATTTCCCTCATGTGGCACATATGTGACTTGTAAGTTCTCAAAGAATGCAAACTTGTTTCTTCCTCTGGACATTGCATTTACTTACTGCATTGTCCATGAAGAGGGTTACAAAATGTTTGAATATTGATATAATTCTATTATATTATATTAATATTCTATTATGAATATTGATATAATTCTTGTGGATCTGTCATAACTAATGTGTGATTGATTTCCATTGTTAATAGTAATGCCTTACAAAGTTACACAGTAATGTGTTACTGTAATTCGGTAACAAGTAATGTAAGTGCCTTTTCAAATTAAATAACGGAATTAAAAGTGTTTAAAATGATTTATTATTTAATTATTTAATTAAAAGTATTTCAAAGTAAATTTCAAGGGGCTCATTATTCATTACTGCTGACTTGCATGGAAATATTAATGGACAAATGCAACCTATTCCCCTAATATTCTATTTATGCTGTAGTGTCACCCATCCTTACGTTGGCACAATGAATGAGTGATATTAGGAGCAGTGACAGGTGTAACAGCAGCAACACTAAAACAACATAACTGCCCAGACAGCACACACACATTGGTACAATGTCACTTTAATGCTTGAAAATCCATTGGCAAAGTATCTCTATGTTGCAGAGACATCGCTACTAAATATTAATTCAACATTCCCCGGTTGTTGGTGTGATGTGTTTCAACAGCAACATGATGTAATGAGGTCACTATATGATATTTAGCCTACTGTTACTTTTCCCGATTAGGCTATATAACTCACAATTGGTTTATACTATATATATTTATATACTATAGGGTATATTTGTTCTGTTTACCCTGCCTGTAGGTATACTGTTTAAAACCAAATACCACACAATTGAACTGATTAAAAGTTATGCGTTTATTTTCAATAAACCAATTTCAAAAATTAAACCAATGTCCTGGTAACACATTTGTGCTGTCTGGGTATGTACGGTATGCATTAATAAGAGAAGTGAAGCAACACAAAAGTTACTTTACCTAGTAAGTAATCATTTTGTATGCAGTAATTGGCAAAGCAATTTAATTACTTTTGAATGAAGTAACTAGTAACTGTAATTACTATTTTCAGTTATATATATATATATATATATATATATATATTTACATGATACATAAAATCAACACAGAAAATGTATGATGTAGTATTTGTTTGTAACAGTATATTTTGTTAAGATCGCCATGTCAAAATTATTCAACCCCTATATAATATTGTTGTTTTTAAAGCTTTCTGACAGTTTTTATGGCCTGAAGTGGAGCTGAAACATCCTTAAACCTTTGGGAACTCTATAACAATGCTTCATTTGCTTCAGCTGTGATGCATATATAAACCCCGACCATGAAGGTGTTCAAGGTGAGTTGCAATCATGGGAAAGACAAAGGAGCTTCCACAAAAGCTGAGAGAGGAGATTATTTCATCACATCTGAAGGGCCTTGGGTATAAGAAGATTTCCAAAAGATTTAACATTCCAAGAGACACCATTGGGAGCATTATAAGGAAGTTTAAAACTTATGGAACAGGTGCAAACCTGCCTGGCCGTGAAAGAAAGCTCACAATTTCATCAAGGGCCCTTAGCAACTTAGTCGGGACAGCTAAGAAAAAACCCCGTGTGACTGCAAGGCAGCTACAGGATGACATGATGAAGGCTGGTACAAGTGCTTCAGTGGCAACTATAAGACGTGCACTAAATAATCAAGGACTTCATGGCCGGACCCCAAGATGCACTCCACTCTTGACCTCAAGGAACATCAGGAGTCGACTAGAATATGCCAGGAGGAATTTGGATAAAACTACAGTTCTGGGAGACAGTTCTATGGACTGATGAAACCAAACTGGAACTTTTTGGACATATGGACCAGAGGTATGTCTGGCGTGCAAAAGGTCAGGCTTATGACCAGAAGAACACCATCCCCACGGTCAAGCACGGAGGTGGGTCAATAATGATGTGGGGCTGTTTTTCTGCGGCAGGAACTGGCAATCTTGATTGTGTACCCGGCATCATGGATTCCCAGAAATACCAGATTTTCATTATCTTTCATCAACATCACTATAGGCCGACCTCACCAGCCAAATCACGATAAAGAAATCCTGTTACTAAACGCAACCATCCATCCATCCATTT
>JAODKL010000062.1:10314273-10328409 GCA_026780765.1 Petrocephalus schoutedeni | reverse complement strand
AGTTCTGAAGGCAAAAGGGGGTCCAACCCGGTACTAGCAAGGTTTACCTAATAAAGTGGCCGGTGAGTGTATATTGTTAAGGTTAGGGCTGGGTAGTGGGTGAAGGTCGTTATAGTTGGGATTTGGGTTATGCCCATAGAAATTAATGGAGAGTCCCCATAAATATATGAATACGTGGGACATGTGTGCCTGTGTGTGTGTGTGTGTGTGTGTGTGTGTGTGTGTGTGTGTGTTGTGTGTACATTGTAGTTTTCAAATGAAAGAGAGCAATTTTTAAATATGTGACATCTTTAAAAAATGTTGGCGTTACCATGTCTTCACTGGCAATTCATTTCTTCAATTAGTGCGATAAAATACATTCAAAACAATGACATGTTAAGAAAGCAACAATTTGGTTATAAAGCCAAGCTAGATATTACATCAAAAGCCATCAATTTTCTCTTTTCCCTCATTTCAAAATGCATGCAGCATCCTGAAAGCATTTTAAAGGTTACGATTTCCTGAGCTGATAAAGCTCCACCTTTTAATGAAATTCTAATTAGTAATTTCATGGACTTTGTTATTAGCCATATCTGATTAGTGCACATTTCTACAGCCTTACTTTAATTAAGAACACTTACATTAAGTTTCAAACAATTCCTTTTAAATGGCAAAGAAAACGTTTTAAAGGATGTTTAGTAAACAATACATGTAATAATTTAAATTTTAATTAAACCTTAAAAAGAACTGAGAATTATAACCTTAAGCTAGTTCTTAGTTAAGTTATATAAATGCATTCGACTCTGAGTATAGGATTCAAAGAACAGGGCAAATCTTCAATCTCCTTTAATACCCTGTATGTGGCAAACTTGCATATATGCATGCATTTAATTCATTTCTTATTTCTTATGTTTCCTACTGTATTTTATCATTCTCCCTGTGTCCATGTTGTGGAACACCTCAAATGTCATGACAGATGTTCTTGGCATACATATAGCTCAATATTGTATTTGAACTCAAATATACAACATACACTCAACAAAGTTGTAAGCCGCTTAATATGCAAAATAAAAATCTTCAGATATTTTTAAACATTCCTTTTTCTTTTCTCAAACAGAATTTTCTTTAAAAAAAAGTTTCAGTGTTTCACTAATGCAAAACTTTTGGATCCCATTCTTTTTGTAGAGTCCAACTTGGAGTTATAAAAGGACTCCAATAATTTGAAGTAATAATTACCAGACATCACAACAATAAAACATCAGTGTCGTAACTTCTTTGGCCCAAGATGAATTTTAATACATTTGGAAAAGGTTGGCCTGAGGCAGGAGCAAGAAGCACAGAGTCTGGGGGAGAGCCAACATATGGAAGCACTTTAGAAGTGATAAATGATTTGGAATCTTCTGTGTCCTCTAGAGTGGAAATTAGGACTAACAGGTGTTAAATAGGAATAGCTAGTGCATTTTTAATCAAGGTAAACCATCCCAAATCATAGGGCCAGATGTGAATAGCTGCTGTGTATGACCCCCAGCCAACCAGGTTTCCTATTTGACAAACTGCCTCAAGAACATCTGACCACCACATTTCTAGTGTTACTCTGTAGAGAATAGGTACTTTCCTTTATATTTCGTCCATTATAAACTCCTGGCAATCACTTGGAATTCTGCTTATTTGTTGACCTTGTTGTTAAAGCCTGTTTTATAAGAAATCAGAGTGGAGTTTTGGTGCTAAAACTGTAAGTATTTTATCAGGTGTGCCATATACATATCATTTTTTCAGGAAGTACTAATTACTACCAGTTAACAACATAAGAAAACACATGCATTAAGAATAAGGGGAGGCCATTCAGGTTATTTTGTTTGTTTGGATATTTAACAAGTGTTGGCAGACTCTTCATTTATGTCATTCTTCACTGGTAACTTATTTCTGAAAAGATTTTTTATGGTAGTGAAATTCTTGAATTATTTATTCTGTAGCATTTATTAAGGTGAATATTTGTAATGCAATGAGTGAGAGATATATCGGATATTATACCTGTTTTACAAAAACTCAGAATGAATGGGTTACATTTTGCAGCTGTCTAAACAATCAGGAAAATGGCTCACCTGCGATGATTCAATGATATTGCTGCATTTTTGGTGTCCTACTAATATTATAACATTTCTCCATCAAGCCAGGCTGCTTGGACAAGCACGGGGTATTTATAGAGATTGGATGTGAAAAGTAATGAAATATATAGAATGCTAAATAAAGCAAATGTGTGTGTATGCGTCTGTGTGTGTGTGTGCGTGTGCGCGCGTGTGTGTGTCTGAGTGTGTGTATCATTCGTAACATTTAAAAGTGAGACATCAGGCGTTTATAGCTGCATTATTTCATCTGTGGCAATATGGACGTTAACTAGCTATTCCATTAATAATACTGACAAATTAATTTTCCAGAACTTGTCTGCTTCACACCATGGAACAAAAAGGGGAAGGATAGAAATCAATCTTTGCTTTGTCCTGAAACTGCCCATTTACTTTTTGAAGATTGTAGCTTTCAAAGACCTTATGTGAAGTTATTTAAGTACAAACAGTAGCTACCTTCCCATTCCAGCTGCATAATCAGGCATAATAAAATCCATTATAATCTATAATTTAACACTTAATATATTTTAACTGTAGAAGATGCTAACTCAATCATGACAAATAAAATCGACATATTATACGCATACCAAGTTTTGTATTTCACATCACAGCAAATTCTTGTAGTTTATTTTTAAAAAAGGATCCTGAGAATGAAAATAATATCTAATATTTTGTCTTTGTTATATTCTCTGATGATCAAAAGCAGTGGATATAGTACAGTGCTGTAAATTCTATTTAATGAATAAGATTGCAAGTATGCCTTATGCACTTTTTTTGACCTTATAGCTTTTTGAGCTTTTCAAAAAGTATTCAAATTAAATTATAATAAATCATACTTATTTGTAAATAATGTTTTACTATATATACTCGCCTTTGATACGAAAATCCTTTTCTTTTAATAATCTGATGTATAATGCATATTTGTACGCTTACAATATAAATGACAATCTGGAAATTCCTGTATTTTATAATTAGACAATTTTTATATGTATTTATTTACTTAGTAAATATGAATGGGAATAAGCACAAATATTAGATTTTAATAAAATATTTTGACATTTATTAAGGAGGAGATATTTTTTTATAAATACAATAAATTTGTTATGTTATGTTTATGCTATCCTTTTTTCACCTTTTTTATCCAAATTTTTCACAAATTACTTAAAGATTTTACAAATGGAATATATTTGACATTAGAATCTAGTTCAACAGTAGTATACATTACAGGAAATCCAGATTCGGTTTAATAAAATGTGGTTATTTTCAGTCTTATTTGTGAAAACACCTTTTTGGCAGTTCAAATGGAGCCCCATTTAGCAGTTAAGGCATATAATCACATCAGTAATGAGTTATTAATTAAGCAAAGTACCTCTATTGCCTTAGTAACTGCTTCATAAACAATTGACAGGGGATTTGTGATTTTTGACTTCCTGACACCATTAAACAAATCAATATTGGTTTTTTTCTGGCATCAATTCCACTAGCTTTCCTCACATTTTACCAATCAGCTTCACTGAATACTAATTAGGGAATTAGGGAGCTTTATATTCTCTATGTGTCCCTTCAAATAGATCCCTATCTATGGGGAGCTGCCGTCTCATTTGCATGGCAGAAAACCCTGCTTTGTAGGTACTGATTTCACAATATGTCACTCATTATGGTGGTCTCACTTCTGTCTCAGTGTCTTTTTCTCACAAACTTCACAATTCTCTACTCAACCTCCTGCGTTTGTGCTCCATTACTTACATCAAAATGCACCAGAAGCATTCATAATTTTCGTAGTTCCTGTAGAACTCTTGAGAGTTTTAAAATACATTACATTTTATATTTGTTATTTGTGTTATGTTACACTCAAGGTTAGTAGCGTGAATACCAGAAATTAAGTGTAATGCGCATTAGCATCAAATGTATTACACTTGCTTAAGTGTGCATCGTATGTTTTTATTTGCAATGAAAGCTACAGGAATAAAGGAATATTACTATTTCCTACGCCATTTGAAGAACAGACCAAAAACACATACTGGTTCTAAACTTCAGAACTAGCCAGAAATAGTTTTTTACATATTTATATTCCTTGAGTTGCGTTAAATGGTATTACAATCAAATTTAAACCGACGCTTAGCCTCTCTGTTCTTATCGTCAAAATCACTATTCAGATAAATTAATGTTAATGTATTTTAACATAATATAGCCTACCAAGTCTAACAGTCTTCTTATCTGTGGTTTGATGCACTGTGCCCAGAATCTAGTCTTAAGACAAAATGAATATATCATAGGTGGCAAAACCACACACCAATTAATTTGAGACAATTTTAGTTAGCACATTACATTAGCTTTAATTTCACCAAAAAGTCTGGTATAAATTAATTAGTACCAATATTGAATAAATGCTAAATATTTCATTTATAAAAGGATAGTCAGGTAGACTGATGTTTTTATTACGGAAAGGTCTTCTCACAAGCCATATAAGCTTTATTATATATGTACAATTTTATTATTAATAAACACACGTCTTGTTATTATTTTTCACAGCAAACTTGAATGTTACTGTTATCCAACTCTTAAGAAGTGATGCAGCCAAATGAAACAGCGACTAAAGCCAGATCCATCGTACTTTTCTATTTCCATTCTATGTCTAATGAGCCAGATGAAAAAGAGCAGTTATAATATCTATTTCAATCGCATTTTGCCAGCTCAGATCAAAGAGTGATTTTTCCTGCGTGCTTTCTTCTGAAAGGGATATCCAAATTAATACAGATGATCTCTGCACGGCCAAATGAAGGGTAGATGATGAAACATGGGATGAGGCTGAGCTAAGTTTCAGGAGTGACGATCAGCCACACATGATACATTGCCATGAGAGATGAGAGAACAAAAAGCAGTAGACTTTGGTGTAACGCTAAATGTAGTCCTCTGGGTCTTATTGAAAAATGATTGCCGATTAAGTGTTTGAAGTCTGCAAAAGAGGAGTCTATATTTTAGGGAGAAATGGTGAAACTCTATCTCTCCTACTTATACAATCCATTTTCTTTCTCTTTTTATGCTTGACTGTGCCACAGTGTGTGCTTTCTCACTGCACTGCAGTTGAGGTCGCCAAACTCATTTCACATTTGACCTTTACTCAATTTAAGGCTATGGAAGCAGAGGGGAGAAGTTTAAATTAACCTTCTAAGCCAGTGTTATTATACAGGCGAACACTCTGATTTCTTAGGAGAACAACATCTTGTGTAATTTATTTTTATGATCCTCTGTATCTTAGAGGTCTAATTCTAGATAAAATTTGCTTACACTATTAAACAGTGATCACATACATATATACCGTGTATCAGTTTTTTATAAAATAATTATGTCATGTTAGACATGATTTACTACTGACATCTTAACTGTACAGAGAGACACTCTTTTTATTCATTATTCATCCATCTCCCAACCTATAATCCTGGTTAGGGTCACCAGGTGATCAGTACAAAAGAGATACCCTTTAATATTACTTCACGAACTATATAGTATGTATGTATTTCATGCATTGGTATTTGTGTTAAAATACTTTAATTTACAACATAAAGCATATGCAAAAATCTGCCAATGCAGCAAACATAACTATTATTTAAAAAGCGATTATAATTCTTAATGGTTAATGTTTTTAACTGCTTTTATCAAGCATATGAGCAAATTTAAACAGAACATTCAGTTATTTATTCATAAGTGATGCATCTCATTGCATTATTGTGATTGCTGTATTACATGTATGTTTTTTGTTATTGAATCATATTTGCAATTTTTGCAAACATCAGGTCACAAATTTGTGCTATTTATTGCTTTTTATAAAGAGCTTAGTTCAGTCTTACAGTCCATTCATCACAGAGAGGGAAAAAGGCAAAGGAGAACAGAGACCCCTTAACTTTTTATAAACTGTGAGAACATGCAAGTGCTCAAGTGTGTGATTATATAGGTGAGAGAATTAAATCAGGATGCTTACAGTGTTCTTGCTGGTGAAAGGGGAAACTACTGGTTAAATTTTCCGTGCTGGATAAAATAGCAGAAGTTGTTTGATGTTGTTTCATGGAAAATAAATAAATTGCAACAAATTGATAGCTAGCCATTTTAGAATTAGTTAAATTAGTAGTCACGGAGTATAATAAGCTACTAAGCATAATTTACATTCATTATTTAATATTATTTATATGATCTGCTAGGAATAGAAACCATTAAAAATCATGATTGACATGAACTACGAATACGGATCACTGTCAGTTCCTTAGTGTTAAACTTTCTCAGTTGTCTTTCCTTATGACTAAAAAGAGATTGCTTAATATTTCCAGTTTAACATCACTTTTGCTTATTCCAGAAATCTCTGTTTATATCTACCATCAACTGTGGCCCCTGTGTATTACACTGTTGTAACTTGTTCTCATAATCAAAAGAATCATAGTCAAAATGGGAGCTTTTTCAACAATGTCAATGTCTATAGTAACCTAGGCTATGTGATCACAAGTTACACATTGGATTTAGATTATTAGTGTATGGCCAAGTGTATATACCAAGTATGGCTGAGTGTAACTGACCTTAGCCAGCATTAGCCATAACCACCTCACAGCCTCAATTAGCATAATGTTTTCCATGTGCTACATCTACTTGTGAATATAGGTTCCACCCGTGTCAATAAACTGAAAATGTACCAAACTGTACACGATGAATGCATATACCATTACAGCCCTAATATTTAGCTCAAATAATGTTTTCAGGTGAAATGTAACTGCATACAACCAATGCAAAAAAAAAGTTATTTATTAACATTATTTAGTCTATTGTTATCTAGGCAAGTTTCCACTCTAAGCAGGGCCCCCTCGAGTGTAGGGCTCAGGGCAGCAGCATCAGTTGCACAGCCCTAAATACGGCTTTGGTCTGTGGTTAACTGTAGGAGAATTAGTCAGTCTGACAATCCTGTAATTACTCTGCTGAAAAGTGAAATGCAGCAAGTTTCACGCAAGTTATAAACCGTGACTAGCACATATAAGTACATCCCACAGTTTCACATGGTAACTACCACACATTTTCAAATGCAAATAGTGTTTATAATAACATTTGCCTCCCATGATATTTCCTCTCTCTTTGGCGACGTCAACACAGTCTTTATCTAAACCCATGTAAAATCACCACAACTATAACAGTTAAAACAACGCACAGTATAGCTATGCACCATTGAGTTGGGCCCCCTATAATAATCCTACATGGGGGTATTGGAACTGTTTCAAGGTTACCAATTCTCACATACTTTGCCTGACACTCAGGCAAGAAATCTTACACTCAAGCAAGAAACCTTATGGCAAATCTATATTATTCAATTATAACCCTAAAATTAGCTACATCAAAAACATTGGGGGAGTTTGAAAACCCTACCGACTATATACAAGGATACAACTGTTACATACATGTAATATCAATAGCACTTCAGCTAAGAAAATGTCGTTTAATAAACCTGATTGAACACATGACATAAGGAGTGAACTTCACAACCCCAAATGATATTACTGTCCGATTATGGAAAGTCTGGAACTATCTTAGGAAGAGCAAGGCATGGAAGGGATGCTATTGGTCAAAAAAGCTATTTGTTTAAAGAGGTTATGCGAGACTGCTTAACAGACCTAGATTCCTGCTGCTGCATTAAGATGTGAGGACTAGAGTATGGAGAATATCATGAATACACATGTCCTTTATGGTGTGTGCCACCAGTGCAGACTGGTGACTGTGGAGCACTGCTTTGAGGGGTCTTTAGCACATTGTCTGCATCCTTGATAAGACTACCTACATTTGAATGTACAGGGTAACAGGGCAACATATGTACAACATTATAAAGATAATTATAATCATATAATAATAAACTTCATGTTTTGTATACTCAGTGTATATATGTGTTGTTATTTGTAGTCCACAGGTGGTAAAGTCTAAAATCAGAAGCAGGACAAAGAAAATCCAGTAAATATACTATGCATGGGCGGATCTACCAACTGCCACCCTAAAAAAATCCTTGCCACCCCACTTGGCAGCTTTGACATATACTTCTGCCATAAGGTGCCACCCCTCGAAATCTCCTGCCCTCCTCTTGCCACCCTATGAATATTGCTCTAGATCCACCCCTGATACTATGCAAATGTATTTGCTGTCACGTCCAGCCCTGCCCTGCTTGTCTGCTCCCTGCATTACCCTTGGGAGTGGCTCTAAACAAGCCATGTCTGGTGCTTGTTTGTCTTGCCTCTTGTTCCTGCCCTCATGGCAACCATTCACAGCTGCCTCTTGTTTTCCCCTTCGTTAGTCTAGTATTTAAGTGCTTCCCAGTCCTGTGCTCCCCAGTTCTGCCATTGTTATCTGTCTGCACCTGTTACTCTGTGCTGGTCTTCAATAAAGTCCCCTGTGTGGGGTTTACCTGAACTACAGCCTGCCTTTGTGTTGTGCCTTCCCTTCAGGATGTGACATTTGGTTAATCACATGCTGATAGAACGCTATTTATAAAAAGCAATGATGGCCATCACTGCTCCTGGAGATCTACCACCCTGTAGTGTATGGGTGCCCAACTCCAGTCCTGGAGGGACACAGTTTGCAGATTTCCCTGTTCAAACATAGCTATTAAAGCTTGTAATTAGCTGATTAAGATGCATTTGAGCAAGGAAACCTGCAAACTGTGTTGGATTCTGGCCCTCCAGGACTGGAGTTGGACACCCCTGCTATAGAGCTTAGGTACTGCCGGGCTAGGGTCCTGTAGGTTTAGAGAATGGGTGGTACAGTGATTTAGTGGGTAGAAGACTTGGGCCTACCATTATACCTTCTATACATTTAACACTGGTATATGGTATATGACTGTACTTGAAATTAAAACAAAAAAAAAACAGAAAACATAATATAATCAGGTTGAAAGGTTGAATGCAAGTGAATGGAGGAGACACCTCCTTCTTGAAGAGTTAAAAAGATCACCCTTCGTTTATTGACACTATTGTCACTGCCCGATCTGCGGCCGCATGCGCACTTGGTTTGACGTATGCCACACATGCCACAGCAGTTTATGCCACATTTTGTTTATGTGGCATTAACATATTCATGCACTTTTTAAAATTTTTAATTTCTTTTACTTGACTGAGGCTCCAATCATCACTAACACTGTGCACTACAATACATTGCCTCAATACAACATCTCCCTAACAGTTTAATAGAAGGAGGAGCACCTGTATTTGTTTTTGGTATTAAAAATAACACCTGTGGAATTTCTAAATACCGTGGTAAACCATAATTCCATCATACCACCCAGGCCTAGTGGGTAGCACTGTTTCCTCACACCTAAAGACTTATGGTTTTGAATATTGCCTGTGATCCATGTGAGACATTTGCATGTTCACCCCATGTGAGCATGTTTCTGGCTGCAGTCATACAGTTAGGCTAACTGGTGTCTTTAAATTGGCCATAATGTAATACCATCAATGTGTGTACATGCCCTGCTGTCGAACAGAAAACAAATGGATATCTTCAGTACAAAGGTCCCGTTCTTTAAGAACAAAGCAACCTACAGTTAAAGTAACACTAAGATTCGGAGACCAATCTACACTTTTACATACTAGCTATATTTTCATCAAATGGATGAAATACTACATGCAGTATTAGTAACTCAATTTGAAATTATGATCGACTGTCTTTTTGACAGTTTTCATGTGTTAATTTGAAATATGTTTGACATATTCTATGATTAAATTAAGCGCAAAATGGCACATATAGCGGGCAGTGTGGTGGCACAGCAGTTATCCCTGCAACTTCACACCTCCAGGGTTAAGGGATCAATTTCTGCCCCTAGTACTGCGTGTGGTGTTAGTATGTCACCCCGGTGTGTGCAGGTTTCCTCTCACAGTCCAGAAATAGGCAGTTACCTTAATTGAAGTCTCTAAATTGCATATAGTGTGTGATTTTATGTGTGAATCTTTGCGCTGTGATGAACTGGTGTCCCCTGCATCTTGCCCTGTGATTCCTGGCAAGTCCCAGGTTAAACAAAAATCTATACTGGGGCTAGAGGATGGACTATCAATGAATAGCTGTCATTTAGATATTCATACATATATGTTTATGTTAATAAAAATATGGCACTTCAGTGTTTTCGTTAAAATCATCCATATGGGAGATGCCTACTGCCATGTTTTCAGACAGGCCCCGGAATTATGCTACTTACTGTTTCTATATTTATTATCGTGTTATTTGCTAAATGCATTTTGATTTTAATGTTTTGTTTTACCTGTGAATTTGTTACTGTTTCATACAGCAACACAAGCTAGACAAAGACGTACGCAAAAGTAAAGATAGCGCAGGGAAGCCTTGACATTCTTGGACTATTACACCCTAAAAGAATAAGCATTTTTCATGTTTACAAGCGGTATTGCATCCCTTTTAAAAGCTGCCTGGGATGACTTATATACATGTTAATCTTAAGGGTGGTAGATAAACACCACAAAACCTAAAGATACCCGACACATGTTTGTTGTAATATTTCAGGTATAAAAAATAAAAATGAGTGCATCCTAGCTGTTTAGTTTATTCTCTGCCTGGGCTGTTCCTATGCTGTGTTTGGTTTTGAAATGCATGGTAGCACTGTTTATTCTGAAAACCCATTAAGGCTGAAAAAGTCTTCCTGTGTTAAGTGAAGTAAAGTTTATTTTTTTCTTACATTTCTGTATCTCACCACAGTTGTAAGCTATTTCCTGCTTCAGTGCAAATCCTAATTGATCTCCTCCAATCTTAGCGTTACATTACATGAAAAGATCATCATTTGATACAGCTATTTCTTGCAGCCTATGCAGTAAAAGCATATATAGTCAGTTATTATGGTCAGTTATTTACCAAGACTTAACAAAGAATTTAAAACCTTGAAAATACTTTTCTACTTAGTCATTTGTTGTCATCAACAATATTAATTCAGTATTTGCAGATCTGTTTTCAAAGATATAAAAATTAGAAATTCCTATTTCTGTTTAAAAGTGTGTATCCTCACAAGACATTGTAATATGAAACTAAAAATACTTATCAATACTTATACAATAAAATTACCAATGGCTTTACGATTTTGAACTAAAACTGCTTTTGATGAAAGACGTAGAAATGTACAGAGATGCTTAAAAAATATATTTGAAATGTCTCTTCATGTTAATGTTAATTAACTTAATTAATGTTAATTTTCCTACATCCAGACTGGTAGAATCATGGTAGTATAGTGCTGCACGTGTAATATATTGACTACAGTAAGTTCTCACTTCCCACAATCAAATTGAAGCACTAGGCATCAGGGACTATAGAATGTCATTGTAATTATTAGTTATTTCATGTCAACATTAGTAAATGTCAGTATTTTTGAAGTGTGCCATTTTAGAATCAATGAATGTGCATGTTTTAATAAAAAATTTAAACTTTCCTAAATTAGTAATGGAAGCCAAAAACTTCAGCTGATGTGTATTATGTCATATGTATATCTCACAATACTGTGTATGTCTATTTTGCTAGTGACAAAATACAATGTCATTCTGATGACCTCATGAAATATTTACTGTCGGGACAGAAATTTGACTCTAAGAACTCTTTGGAACAAGACAGAAAGCATAACGTTGGTTGCTGACATTAATTGGTGCCATGTGAAATGATGTCAGTATACCAATCACAAGCCTTATAGCACATCTTGTCTCTATATGTGCAAAGGATTGAACTGATCAGAAAAACACATTGGGTAGGATGTTGTTCAAAAACTAATGAAAAAAGAATTATTGTGTAACAGGAAATTAAAAAATTCTTGCAATGCCGATCCATCCAGTTTGGCCCCTCTGTGAACTCTACCTACTGAAGTTATTTTCTCTTTTTTTGTGCTTATTTAAATTATCAAAAGTCAAAAATTAAAAGTGATTCTGGTTCTTGATTCATTCACTTTTCTGTTCTGACTGCTTAATTACACTGGTGACTTTTTAATGATAACAAATGTTTAAAAAAAAAACATTTTATTATAATAATTACGTAACACCTTGTAAATGGTGTCAGGTGTATTTAAACATATGTAATTGATTTTAAACTAATAAACACTTTGTAAGTAGTTTTCATTCCAAAGCAAAGCAACATAAGTTAATGAAGATTTATTTCAAAGGTTTAGTTACTCCTCTGAATTTATGTGTTTTACTATATGTATGTGTGTGTGTGTGTGTGTGTGTGTGTGTGTGTGTGAAAGAGAGAGTATACATGTATGTGTACACACTAAAAACAAAAGTCAGTGTACTAAGTATCTATCTGTTACTGTATGCTACTCTTCCCATTCAGTTTAAAATGAATTAAAGCATTCAAATTTTACATAGTAAAACCATTTAAGGTAGTACAGTATTATCTGACGTACGTTGGTTATTTATTAAAGTATACAAAACTGAATATTCAGACTACATAGACTACTTTACTAGCCTTATCGAACAACAGCTTTTAAACCGCTGTTACACAACTGAACATTCTTTGCTCTATTACTGTTTACTGCACTGTAGGTTCAGACAATGCCAGACCTGGCAGCTGGTGTCCTTGTGAAAAAGCTGGCATTAAGGCTATGCCAGTCCCTGGGGAGAGAGAGGTGTTAAGTTCTAATAGCTTTCTCTGCTGCAGCGCCAGCATCCAAAAAAGGGGGTTTGAAAAATTAATGGAGTTGAATGCATCTCACACTGAGGAATGGACTGGATTAATAAGCACATTAAGGGCAGCTTTGGATTGAAAATAATTATAGAAGCTGACAAGGTGCAGAGGTGCCATCACCAGCTCTTTTCAGGAATGCATTTTAAAAGCAGTTTAAAGACCCTTCAGATGTTGGAATTATCGTGCATGACCAAATTAGGGGCAAATGAGAAAAGTTTATCTGGCATTTTCGAGTACTGAAGGAGCTTATGCACTATAAATTATATAGTATGTAGGATGGGCGAAGAATAGGGAATAAATCAAGTTTTTGGAAAAAATAGTTTTGTAAACTTTTGCTTAGCAAAAGCATGTCTTAACATGGTGGCATTACAGAAATTGTCGGAGAATTAAATTTGAAAGAATTATAGCTTATTAATTTAGTATTTTTTAGTATTTTTGTCTTCTCCAGAATAAACACATTTTAAAACAAAAAGATATCATTTCATGCATAATAGATTATATAATAGTGGAATGCTTTAATTGTTTTGTATTGTTCCATGACATGTGTACCGTATGTCACACCCTGTGTGATTGATGTCATTAATGTGGTAAATATATTGACATGTGCCACGTAACTGATATACTATTTCTCAAAAAAAAAAAAAAAATACAATCACGGATTATCCTGTAAGACGAGGGCCAGCCTCAAATTCCCAAGGGTTGTCAAATTCTGATGATGAGCCCACTGAATCACCCTCTGCTCAATTACCAGTAATAACAAGTAGACTTTTGGCTAGCAGACCACATGCCCCCCACTTTGTTGCCTCCTCCCTGTGGCTGCCATCCCCCAAACTTGACAACCATTTGTTCCCCTATTCATTCCCTGAAGCATAAACTGATATCTTTTTTATTATTATTATTCTTGGCTGTGATTTTATATGTGGCTTTTTCACAACAGGTGAGAATCAAATATTCAATTTATTTAACTTTTTTAGAAACTGAAAAATGAATGTTAGATTTCATTCATCTATCCATCAATCCTCCATAACCATTTATTCTGGATAGAGTTGAGGAGCAAGACAGGGGGGCAATGTTGGGGTGCAGCCTGGGTGGGATCCCAGTGCATCATAAAGCACATACACCCACACACGTATATATACACACACATGCATACTGTACATCATATATACACTATACAATTTAGCGGTCTCATTTTGACTTAATAGCAATATCAGACTTTATAGTATGCCAATTTAGTGATGACAAAATAGGACTAACATGATCAAATTTCCTGGCTCCATTCAGCACCAGCTGAAATCTCATTAAGATCCAGACGTACAACCATATTGTAGCGCATTGCAATAGGGCGACTTAT
>JAODKL010000062.1:10296207-10311903 GCA_026780765.1 Petrocephalus schoutedeni | reverse complement strand
CGGCGGGCACCGCTTTCCCACTGCCCTCTGTCCAACTGAACCTAAAAGCTGTGTGTGCAGGAGGAGGAGGTAAGGGGTACAACAGGAGCTCGGAACCATAGTATAATTAGCGATCCCTAAACTACACTTGGCGTATAAGACGACCCCCCCACTTAAGAGCAGAAATTTATGGTGTGAAAAGTCGTCTTATACGCCGAAAGATACGGTATTTGCTGTCTATATTGTTTGTGAGACAAAGCGAACATCTGTTTTTTTATTATTATTTTAAAAACCCCAAGACACAACGTGTCTACTAGACCCTACATCGCCAGAGACAAAACCAGCTGACTCTTGAGGCCATTGTATTGTTGTTGTTCTTATGCTCTGAACACATGTTGCGTGAAGACTTGAAACTTGCTATTATAAACCTTATCTCTTCTTGCTTTTGCGTAAGCTTCATTCAGATGACATCTGCCCTCTGCTGGTCTGGAGGAATATAATTGCAGTACACATGCACTGACCACAACCATCCGCATCCACAGGCAAATGTAGTATGAACACAAGCTGCTGCACTGACAACCATCCCCAGCCCAGAAGTGCACGAAAGCGCACATGAAAAGTGCAAAGAACTAGGCTTAAATGATTCACCAATTAGGCATGTTGACAAGGCAGATGTCATTGAATCCTGCCTAATGGTAATATTATTGTGTGTATATATATATATATATATATATACATTTCATTTTGTTACATGTTCAGTTTTCTGAACACTGCAATATTGCATTTGGCTATATAGAGGCACACAACTTAATACAACCCTCAGAGAGCTTAGTGAAAAAATGCCATTAAAAGTGCAGAATGTGCGTAAGGGTCATTTACATGCGACACACCCATATTTTGATGTTTCCCCACCCGAAGTGCACATAGACTGCAGAAGTAAGTCCATGGGAAAATACACTTAAGTGAAAAAGTGCATGACTACCCTTATACTACTACAACGCTATTAGAATTAGTATTAATTATACAAATAATAAATGTAATGTATTTATGTTCAGTGTACAAATAGAAATGTAATTGTAAAATTATACTGAGGAACTGAGCTTTGTGTGAGAGGGCTCTGCTTTTATAGTTTTGTATAACAAAATTCAGTGCCTTGTCAAGGGGAGCTACCAGCTGTATTTCCAGGGCTGTCAGTATTGCCCATGGCAAACAGGTCTCTGCAGAAGTGCCAGACAAAACCTACCATTTATCTGGGCAGTATATTGAACTATGTTTGACAATGGCAATGACACCATATTACACTTCCTTATCTTATCAGGAAAACCTTATGCATGGACACACGGACAAATAATGATATAGTGCTACAAGATGTGACCCTCGGGACAGAAGACACAGTATACTCAAAATGGTAAAGGTGGAAATGGATCACTGTACAATTCCTCATGTTAGGCATTAGCGTGCTTATATGGACTAGACAAGGACATTTTCAGCCAGACAAACACACATTTTACCAGCATGCAAAAATATATGGTAGACTAGCACTTCGTAGAACCGTGACAAAGGAACCTTTGAAAGTACTGATGTTTCTCCAAGAACACAGATCAAAACTAATTATAATATGGCATTTTCTGTGACTCATTATGGACGTGCAAACTGGATAATGAAGAAGCAGGACAGGATGAGAACTGAGGCCTTTGAACTTCCGAAGGAAGACGGGCAAGCAGATTTTTGTTGAAATCGAGTCTGAACATTCATTTGAAACAGAAACGACCATGTAATGGACATACTATGGAAAGAAGCAGCACCTTACAGGATGCTTGTAAATGTGGAAGGTAGAAGAGGGCATCCAGCGACAATGTGAATGCGAATCATCCTGACAAATATATGCCACTGGGAAACCCAAAGCCCTGGGGAGAGGAATGTTGTGAAATAATGGCATATATAACAGCTTAACAGGAGAAAATATTGACTTGACAGCATCTAATAATATTGATAGGATTATAAACAGCATTTTGTGAACTAAATCATAAGCTGCATTTAACAAAAAGAAGCAGAAAACACATGGGATTGATTTACCAACGACTATCTAACCAATCAAATCTCTAAATAAAAAAAAATCATAGCAATGACAACCGTCAGAGCATTATTTGTGTTTTGATTTGTCTGTGCCTGTTAACATTGCACAATTTGTACAAACTTATCCAGGCTTTGCAAAGGAAACTAACAATAATCCCTGATCTTGGATGTTTGCATGCTTAAACACATTGCAGCTGTTGCAGTAAACAAACGCAGCAGTCGCAGGGTGACATGTAACATTGCATGAAGATTTACAGGGAAGTTTCAAGGAAAAATGTAAGAAATGAAATACGTTCTTTCTTTTGATATACGTTCAGTACACATTTGGCACCATCACATGAGATTAAAAAGTGACATAAGACTAACAATATTGATTTTTCTGAGCCTGGAATTAGGACACATCTATTTTGTGACCAGAAATTTGCAATCTACACAGATTTAATGCTATCTTGCATTTATCTGCAGGTAAACTATAACCCTGTATATTACATCAACGACGTTCATGCTTAAACTATACAGTTTAAAGGTTATATTTATTTTATGTCTGGGTTAAACTTAAACGATTTCTATCTGTGACTCTTGTTACTATCATGCAAAAATATTGTTAAAATATAACATCGTGTCACTTGATTCAGTCACTTAAACTGTAATGCCACCACTGTGTGTTAAATTTAGTTTTCTGAAAATGTGTAGCAGCTGGAGCTGGTTTGGCGTTACATTTTATGCAGCACCAGTGCAAACTAGATGTCTTCATTCTGCATCTGCTACATTAGAGATAACTGAACTCTGCCAATGGACAAATACCCAAGCGTCTTTTCAAGTTTTCGAGCTTCCTGAATTATTACGGGTGGATTATTATGGGTAAGTTTCATTTTAAAAATCCAGTATGAAAATAAGCATGCAGTCCTTTGTAAAGTTCATGAGTAGTGTGATAAAGTTTGAAATTATTCTTCGCACGAGAAACGCAGTATACCCATATTTTTGAGCCATATGCGTTTGTACGTGTGAGAGAGCAAGATGGAATGTCTGTTATTTACTATGGGAATAAGAGGATATAAAGGCATATTTTATAGTCATCTATGCACCTGAAACTGAGCTTAAATGTTTACACCTTAAGTGAGCAACCAATTCATTTAAATCCTGAACAGTGTTTTCTTCAAGAACCAGAGGAGATATGTGGAAGGGAGGGGGACTGAACAAGAAATTAGCTATAAGCAGTAGGAAGACGGATGTAGTGGTTAACAAATACTTGTATTTGTTGCTAATTCTGTAATACTGCTGCAGTACTCACTTTAATCTACCCACTGTGCCACTTCATATCACTTCTTTGCTCATTTACATATTACTTTGTGGCCTATTATTTAATGTTGCATTATATGTGGTGTTTAGGTGTTAGTATTTATTGTATTGTGATGTTGCACTGCCCTGTTCATTGTCTATGGTCTGAGGTGAAGGCATTCAGGTAAGACTGTCATTCTACTTTGGATAACGCCTTACATTAACTGCACTTTCATAATGCCTTTGTAATGCATTCGTATTTTATAATGCACACCTTCACAATGCAGTCATAAAGCTTCCACAGAACATTCATAAGCATTATGTAAGTATACAGTACTTAATATATTACACTTAAATATGACAGTGAAACTTTGAATCTTGAATCTAATACCATAAAATAATTTACACTGTATAAATACCGGTCTAATACCTTTCAGATGCCTTTTCCCTGAACTTTAATGTCTACAATTAAATTTATCTATTAAATGGTATAATTACAATACTGTCATTAATGCAAGTTTCTTAAAGATTAGAACACAAATGCTGTAGTACTAAATCAGAAGTAGTCTTATCTTCCCTGGAAAAACTTACCAGCCAAGTAAAAAGTACAGCAAAATGTGGCACACTTCTGATAATCATTTCAGTGGTAACAGTGAATCTCATAATGAATAATAAATAAATGAACTATGATCTTGTGTTTTGTTGACAGCCAAATATCAAAGATCCTATGTAGGTTTTAAGGTTTTTACATATAGTTTACGATCTACTATACCTCATCTTTGTTGCTTTTGCACATACTCAGTATTGATAGCTATCCGATTTACAGTAAAATTTGAAATATTTTTAATCTTTTAAATTGCTTGAATGGATCTGAAGCAATATATAACAGAAATTCAACTTCTCTTCTACACTCCCGCCCAATAAGAACATTCTGGTTGATGCTGATGGTCTCTGGTGTTTGTCATGTCTGCAAATATTCTCTACAACACATCTTCTTATCATTACGCTTCCATAGTTACGTTTATTAGGGCGTAAGGCTCGCTCTGGGAGAGACAGTGAACAGAGCCGCATGACACATGAATAGCGGGATGAAATGGGGATTTTTAATTATGGGAGGGATTGGCAAAAGGAATGACAGCAGCAGCAGGAATGAAAAAGAAACACATATGGATGGGGGAAATATACAAATATACAAAAAGCAAACAAACACATGATGACAAAAGAGCTGGGCATTGGTGCAGGGGCACATTTAATAAGTGCAAGCAGAAAGAATATCAAGAATAATGATGGGAGACAAGAAATAGGTCAATGGAGTTGGCATATTACCTGCTTTTGTTCTCTACCCAAGGAGGCCAACACCTCCCAATCCCTATCCTCATCCTAATTAGTGCTTTTTTTCCGATTTTACCTGATTTACTCTATTGTTTCTCTTTGATTCCATTTTGATTTTCATTTTTTCCCCCTCCTTGGTCAATCCTTTCCAACTTTAAACTACTTGGACCAAGACAGCCTGTACTGAAAATGGTTTTACTTGATGGTGTGACCTAGTGTGCCAATACTTGTCCCTGCTTTGGCCCAATCTTAGGCCGCTGCTTGCAGCAGTTGCACAACCGAATAATGATCATTCAAGTTTCAAGTTTTTTAAAGTTTGATTTGACACAGACACAATTTGTACTCAGTACAAAGTGTACTGAAGTGCATTATTGCCTAGGTCCAGACTAGCAACAGGGATCTTAAATATATGAGGCATAAGTATAAGGACACAAGATATAGTACATTAAACCATAAAAAAACAATCATAAATATTCATGGTGTGCAATTGGCAGGTAGTGTAAAGAATCTACGGATAAAAAAGCTTCTACATATGTAAACAGTATAGTATATTGGTTTGGCCTGCCCTAAACATTATGCTCATTAACGATCCATATTGCCTGGGGAAAGAAGCTCTTCTTCAGCCTCAACCTCAACCTCAGCACCGAGGAGAGCCCATTGTTGTTATCTTAAAGATTTTGTATAATTACATTTATGTATTTTATAATCCATCTATTAAATCTGATTAATCGTCATTGCTGAGGCACCACAGCACGCAAAAACAAAATGTGTCCTCTGCTTTTAACCCATGTGACATAGCAGGGGGCAGCTACATGAGTGCCTGGGGAGCAGTGTTGGGGCACAGTAATTTGCTCAGGGTACCTTTGGATAACAGCTTACATTAACTGTACCTTCACAATGCAGCTGGATTTGCGGATCTGGGACTCAAACCAGCAATCTTTCAATTACACAGTTGCACCCATAACCACTACACCACCTGCCTGCCTGTAAGGTTTGCTACTCAGACATATGTTTTTGTATTATACTTTTCTATCCCTCTTGAAACTATTTGCATTAGGTCACTATGAAATACTTTTTGACAGACATATTACATTCATCATTGTAATCGGAATGTTCAATAACAGAATCAATGTTGTTTTTTGTCATGATGACATTTATGTATCGAGGTTTATATTTGACTGCTTGCAAGTTTGTTAATCTTTCACTATGCTAAAATGTATTTCACTTTATAAATGTATTACATAAGTAAAGGCTTCAGGCCTGGACATTTCATTGATTATCTTTGAGTCTAAAGGCATAATGAATCACTCAGTTTTACCATCCATGTCCTATACCCTTTTGTCCTATGCAGGGTTGCCGGAGTCCAGAGTCTATCCTAAAAGATACAAGCACAAGACATGGAATAACCCAGGACAGGGCATCAATACACTCTTTGACAGCTCCAATTTACCATAGCATGTTTTTGGACTATGGGGGAAAACACTGTGACAACATGCAAGCTCCACACATATGGAGCCAGGGTGGAGAATCATACCACAGTCCCAGAAGTGGACTGCAGCACCATGCCACCATATTATCCCACCATGCCAGCTTCATAACCTTGCATATTTTGCGTTAATGTTAATGTCGTCTGATTATCCATACACTAGTATAACATAAATGAGGACTAGACAAATAATAAACAGCAGCAAAAAATACAATACAATGCATCAGCATAAAGGCTAATGTGAATAAGTAATTATGAAACCAAACAGCGTACATCTCCTCCTGCACTCTTCCAAGCAGAACTGTTTTATCTTAGCAAAATGTTTATGTTACTACTTTCACTCGCCCTTTCATTACTGAGCCACCATACTGATTTGCTGATTTTCAAGGTTATGTGTTGGATAAAGAAATACACACAATGAATTACATATATACCATAGGGGGCGAGGAGTAGCTACTACAACCTCACAGTATAAAGGTTTTGGGTCCAGATCTTACCTCTAACTCAGTATTTGGACTGGCATGATCTACATTTTGCATAGATTCCATCCAGCTGTACGGCTTTCTTTCCAATGTATAAAAACATGCAGTTAGGACATGAAAGATGGACAGATAAATATTCTTAAAGAGGATTTCCAACTAGTTAACGTCTGAAATTATTCCAGTTTTTACTAATAGCCTGTTATGTCAATTTATATGCTTGGCATCAATACCCATTCAAAAACGTATCCACGTTGTTCACAGCACAAGAGATAGATAAGTTTACAGAAATCAAATTCTTCAAATATTGTACAGCATGGGTGTCAAAAGCAAGCACAAAACATTAGTAAAAATTATCTTTTTCTCTGCTTGAAGTACAACACAATCTTTTTAAACACGACACAAACAATGCTTCTCAGGTAAAAGCATATAGATCTTCTCAGTCTCACAATATAAATCCAGGCTTAAGACCTAATACTTTAACCTCTCCGATCATGAAAAGGATGCGGATGCAAATGAACATGCTAGAGATCCATCTTTTTTAAGTCCTATGTCAGCATCTGCAATGGCCTGCTGTGTTACTCTCCTCTCCAGGCACCCTGATGCTCTGGGCACAGGGCATCATTTGAGTTTATGCCATGGATACAGGCAGGGCCACTGGTCAATAGGGAGCTGAATACTTTCCTACAGAATGCTGAAGAGAGAGCTCACCTACAGATGGCATGAAATATAGAGAGCACTATGCACAGTACTTCCTGACCCATATAGTGTTATTATACCTGGGGATTCAATAGTCACTTGAGCTTAAACTCCCAGTCTGAGGATTTCAGTTTCCTCCCTTCTGCTGTCTCCTGTCTTTCATTTGCTATTTATTTTTCCTATTGTTACCCATAACTGTTGCATGGCAGTGACACTATAGCTTGAGTTTTTGTTTAGAGCTTTAGGGCAACTATGTTGGAAAAAGCACAATATTAAAATAAATTAAAACTGAAGAACTGAATAAAATGAATTCACAGAGCACGGGTTAGTTTCTATAAAACTGGAAAATTCTCATTTCACAATTGTGTAGAACAGAGTTCTGAATAGTTTAGAAAAGTTTTAAATAACTGTCCCTTGCATTATGGTAGAAATGTTTCGAAGTGTTCCCTACATCATTTTATGTGTATTTGGTCTGCCTTATAAGATAGGTCAATGATATATTATTTGAATAAATAAAAATACATGAAATAAGCCATACCACACCAATGTGTGTGTTGTGTATATATGATATACTTTAAAAATGATGATCACTTTAATTTAAATCTAAGTATACCTAATATAATACACATTAGTTATTTGGGATGCTGCATGCTGTTAATCTAGCATCTGTGAAGGCAAGTCAGTTATTCATGGAAGTGTACTGGGGGCATAGGTTTAAAATTTTTATATAAACTTTATATTTAAATTTATCTACAACAGAATAAGTTTGATCAAAACAACAATTAACTTGTGACAAAATAATACAAATTCATTATGACTCAGTATGGTTTATAATGAAAATGCTTCAATATTTTTATATATTCTGATGATAATTTATTATTTTCAGTCCTCTTAGAGGTTGTAATGATGAGGTACAATATCCCAGTAGCACATATTTATGTTTAGCAGCTGATGTGAAATGTTAGTGCAATTAATGAGAACAAAAACACTTGAACAAAAATATTATAATGGATATGGCATTTCATAATATAACAGGACTGAATTGATTTTTTTCTAAGATTTCAAGTGCATTGAAACCAGTGTTCATTCTAAATAACTGCTTCCATCTACCAACAATCGATCTTCTAACCGATTATTCTGGACATTTTACTCTAGAGAGCATAAGGCACAAGGCAGGCGTACATCCTAGACAGGATGGTTTTCTAGCCAAATAAATGTAAAGTGCTCATAACAATAAATACTGCCTTAAATGTGTTCACTTGCTGAGGTAATTTCTGGACATACACATAGGTTTCCACATACAAATAATCAGCCTACTTTAAAAATTTTCTATCATTCAAAACTGTAATTGTTAAATTGTTAAACAATTGTTAAATTGTTACATGTATGTTGCATCCCTTACGGAAATTCACTTACGGTTTCCTATGGTTTTTTGGGTTTTGGATATGGGTTTTTACAGTAACCATGGTTTTACTATGGCACTTCATGGTAATTATGATTATTAAGCTTCTACCTATAGTATTACCATGGTTTCCTTAACGCACTTTATGGTAACTGTGGGACTACTATGGTTTACATATACCACTGCATGGTAACTGCAGTGAAACCATGATAAAACATAAGCTCATGGTTACCCGTAAAACCATGGTTCATTTTCGTAAGGGATCGCACTGCCCTCATATCAGTCCAGTCTCCAAAAAATGCGTTTTTCCTCATTTTAATGCGTAAATACGCTTGTGAATACATAATGTTCGTGAAGTAATGAATAACAGACTATATAAGCCCATTTTTTTCTCAAACATTCTTCTGGCCCTGTTTTCACCCTTCCCCCAACAACTTACTTGTTCCAACAATCCCTCATTCTAAGACCAAGAACCAGATGTGAGGTGCTCTCTGAGTGCTCTCCAAGGCCAGCTGTAGCTAAAATGAAGCACCAGCAAGAAGAGCTGGGGCCAGATGAAAGCAAAATACAGATCCTCCTGACTTTGACATCTTTATTGGGAATTTGGTCAAGCAGCACTTGAGCCATTGGGGTGTTCTGAAATGGTGACCTGAAAACCATACCACCATTAAATGACAAAGCATCTCTCTCTATGGCTATCAGCATGTGTAGCTATTATCCTTAAAAGTTTAATAGGAATGTTAAAATACTCTTTTCTTCATAACAGAAAATCAATTATGCATAACACGGATCAGAAGGACGCAACATTCTGCAATACTCCTTAAATAATATACAGCAGTCATTTTAATAAGAAACTGCTTTTAAAACCCCAGTAACATGCCATTATTGACCAACGACAGTCTACAAATATAGCTCATACATAGCAAAGTGCAGCCAAAAAAGTACTCTGTGGTTAGATATAGCAAAACATGTCACAGAGCTCTTTTTTTTCACATAAGATGCAATTTCTTTGAGTCTGGCAAGGAAAATACAAATGTTATTACATCTAATGAGTTGGATCCTTAAAAGCCTTGTGAAAAATATATTTTAGAGGACTTTAATTTAATTTAGGAAATATTTATATATTGAAAGAAAAGGCACAGAAGCAATCCAACAGCTTCACACTATTCAAAGATGGTTTTTAAATTGTTTTATGTTGCAGGTACACATCTTTTCCTGGTAGTATAAACTAATTCTGCCATGTAAAAAGAGGGTTAAATCCATGTCATCATCACCACTTGTATGTACTTAAACTGAATAGTATTCAGCAATCTATGAGTATAATCATTTGAAAACTGTAAAGCTGTATTTGTAATATCTATGTTTTCTAACAAAATAGCTATGAAAAAGACAACTATATATAAAACGGAATCATATTTTGCTTATAACAGTTATAACTATAACAGGTAACTATTCCTGCCTTTGGAACAATCATAAATAAGCCTACATAGTGTGAGCTGATCACGTTTTTATTAAATTTAGCAAGAATACATAATAATTTATGTTTACATTTTGCGATATATGTTTGCTTTGATGATCGTACCTTTTAATAGGATTATGAAAACTGTATGTAAATAAACAAAGGTTGATAATATAAATGTTTCAATAAATAAGCCACGCCTCATTTGCCAAGCATGTAATGTGAATACTCCTTGTTTTCGTTCCTTCATACTAATATTGAGATAAATACATTTGCAAAGACATCACTTGAGCTGTAATTCACTGTGAGTCGAAGTTCTGCGCTCCCCCCTTGACAAATGGACCAGCATGGAATCCAGTCTCTTAAGTGAGCTGTAACTTTCAGCAGCCACTTGCAGGTGCGAGTGATCTGTCATTCCCTGCTGCTGCCTCAGCCACCTATCACTGTGTTTAATCAAGGCCGAGTGTGTAGCTTCAAGTTGAGATTAATTCCCCAGACCAAATGCTTCGTTGCACCTTTTCCGCTTTTTAGGCTGCAGCTTGCATATCTTTGACAAAAAACGGAAATTAGTGCATTTCAAAATATGGTACAGCATCACGCCCCAATGGGCAGATCAGCTCACTCAGCTCCTTTGCTTATCCTAGCATCACTGCATGCTTAGAAACACACACATGCACATGCACTCACCTGTATACTAAAGACAGAATTTCTATATAGGAGCATACGATTGGATTAAACTGTTCTATGATTTTAAATGAAGCCAGTCTGTTTCGTAATTACTCATACTGGGATAAATACTATAAACTGACACCATAAAGGCAGACTGCAAAAAATACCAGTTTCAAGAAACTATTCAGTATCCAGAAGGATTTTACTCCTGTTACTGTTATAGATCAGGCCAAAATTGTTGGTGTCAGTCTTTGATAGATACTGATGTTAAGTTAATTTACATTTAGAGATTTTTGTTTTTAGTTTCTGCATAGTTCATCTTGCTCCATATACATATTTACAGGTAAGAATGAAGTTTGGGGTCAGAGTGCAGGTCAGCCATTTATTGGGTGCCCCTGGAGCATTTGTCAGGGTTAAGGACCTTGTTCATAGACCCGAGGATGATGCAACTACTCTGTCGAACACTGGATTTAAATGAGCGACCTTCCGATCGCAGACACAGAGGCTTAACCCCAGCGTCGCATACCACCCAGTCTTCAATTAAGTCTCTGACTCCTGAGCAGAAACCAGTTCCCCAAAATGTTTCCTTTTCCTTTGTCATCACTAGGGACATTTGATTTGAGGGTGTATTCTAATTCAACTATGCTTATATTCAATTATATTGTTAATTTCACTCCCTCCCATGCCTGATCCTGACCAGGGCTCACAGTTAGAAAATAGGTGGTTGAATGGAGGCTTCAATACTTATAATAATAAGAATAATAACAATAATAATAATACATTTTATTCATATAGCGCTTTTCAAGTACTCAAAGATGCCTCCATCTTCATTCCACTTCTCCTAGTGAAGGTTGAGTCTTTTCATTTGTAATCTACAGTGGCTTCACATTACCAGGACTGTTGTTGTAGCCATTTTTAAAGCCATTTTAAAGGACAAAGTATACATGTGAATGTAAATAGTAATAATTGAGATAAGGTGACAGTTTTGAATTTGGTTGAGTAAAAGTCAGAAAAGGAGAGCATGGTTATATGCCATGTTTGACCACTTTTGGTTATATCGCTTTGACTAATAGTTTTTTTTAGTCATTTTTGTTTTATTGTAAGAACATAGCAGTTTCATTTATGGTTTTGTGTACAACAATAAAATAAGTTAATGCAAATATTGCCTGGTGGAATACAAAAATGAATATGGACTCCACTGTTTTTGATTGGATTTAAAGGCCGATGCAAACTGTGAATTTGATTCCTGCCCTGGCATTGTATCTGTTGAGTGTGTGTTCTCCTTTTTTTAGATGGATTTCCTTTCTATGTAGAAATGTCTTCCCACAGTTCAAATTAATTTGGTTAGCATGGATTTGTGCCTCTAAATTGCCCATGGTGTATGTCCTGTATTGAAAGAGAATTCACTAGACATCCTCTCTTTCATTCACTGTTTTTCATACAACATTTCTCGTCCAGCAGGGGGTGCCTCGGATGCCCTCCGTGACCTGTGTGTCAACCAGGAAGTGTTGAGCATGTAAGCTCTGTAACCCCAAGTCATAAGCCTTATTTGTGAATCTTGTTAGCATTGGATTCTTCTTGATTTTGACTGCTTGTACACCGTGCTTCTCACCATCATCCTTTTTGGTGTTGGATTTTGCCTTTAGTTCTTACTTCACGCTGTTATCTGTCTCTTATTAATCCCTGTGGTTTTATTGACTTAAGAATATCCTGCCCACACCTGGATTCTGCTTGACAACTCTACAGTCAGCACATCTCCTTGGTTCCTGTCCGCAGATTCCCCATCTCTGGTGTTTCCACATTGTTCAATCCCACCATTATGCCTTTTCTGTGCTCTTTGTATCAGCTTGGTGCACAAATCTCCGCCATGTTTGGCTCAAGTAGCTGCAGGGGATCTCAGAGAGTAAAAGCCCTATGCACTACTACTCAGAGTTCTACTCAAACTGTGGTTTCTCCCCCCTTGCACAACCCTTTGTAGATATCGTGTTCTGATTGAGGCACCAAGATGGTGGCATGTGAACCAGTTGTGGGGGTTTTTGCTCTATTGTTTTCTGGTGTTTGCACTCCTACCTTGGGAATATCGCACAGCAAGGGTGAATTTTCCATTCTTGTCTCTCTAGTAACAGTAGCGAGCATAAGGTACAATGTCTCCCAGGTCACTGACTACTAGCAGGGTTTAACCAAAAAAGGAGCTGCCCTGCAGAGACAGGATGAACATTCCCTGATTTCGCTTTCAGTCAGGCTCGGTACGCTTGTCAGTCCCACATCAGTGCTTCTTCATTAACACAAAACAATACTCTCAACTTCAGCTACAATATCCAGAGCACATGCAGCCTAATACGGCACAGGAAACCCAGAATTTTTAGACATTAGACAACTTGTGCCAACTGCCATTCCTAACCATAAGAACCGGAAGTGTCTTCTGAACATTTAGCAACTGAAACCTGGCAAGTACATTGGGCCTTTTTCTTGACAAGGTTCCAGTACTGAATGACCTGGAGACTGGCTTTTAAAACACATCAATAACAGCTAGGCAGAGATCCCCTTTTACAGTGAGAGAAGTTGTTAGCCAAGTGTTTTATAGCCCAGGTAGAGCAGGGCAGGTTATGTGAGATGTCAAGACAGCTAACCAGTGAATGACCCCTCCAGCTCAGACCTTCAACTCCATTTTTTGCCCCCCTGCTTGAGAGGATAAATTCCTCTTCTTTATAAAGGCTTGCAAACCTTACCTGAACATTATTCTTTGTACCTAGGTCAATTTTGGCACCCACAATGCAGGTGGAACACCACCTCATTTGTGGTGTGCAGCAGAAGGTTTCTCAGTACTGACAAGACAGTCTACTCCAACTGCTAACCATTCCCATAGCGTTCCTTGTCACACATCGCTGTGCATTTTATAATGAGCCTTCCTGTATCACAGAGGACACTGCTACATCTCTAAAGCAGTTCACTTCTTAGCTATCGAGATGCTCCCCTCAGCCCAAGAGCAGCCAGAACTCTTATTCCTCCACCATTCAGATTCCTGAAGAGATTATGTCAGACTGGGGTCCTCCATTCGATCTCTAGGGTCTGGAAGGCTTATGATAAGCACCAGGGGGTAATTATCAGACTTTCTCCTGGCTACCACCCACAGACTGAAGCACCGACTGAAATGACAAAACAGGAACTTGGCTGTGTTCTGCAGTCTTCCACAGAAATATCCGCCAGGAAGACTAAGTTAAATTTCTCCCTTCAGCCAAACCTCACTACCTAGTTTGCTGATGAGTCTTACCCCATTTTAGTGCTCTAAAAGGTACCAACCAGCCTTGTTTCCATTTGATAGATTGAAGTAGCTAGGTCTACTGACAAAATTCTGCTGGATGTTTCAGAGAAAGTTGGCCATCCATGGACTTCCCCTCCTGCACAACATGTCTGACATAATACATCTGCTGTTCACTTGCAGGTCTTTTTGTACCAATTGGCTCCCAGGTAAATCGGCCAGTTTACCATGAAATGACAAGCGAACCTGCTACAAATCAACCCAACTTTCAACCAGACCCTGTTGAAACCCGTTACCATCAGTCCACCGAAATACCCAGTAATCCAGGCTCCCAGTTTCAATATCTGGTAGATAAAGAGGGGTATGAGCCTGAGGAAATAACGTAGGGCTCTCCCAGGGTCCTACTTAACCCAGACCTCATTGCAGAGGTCCAAGTTTATCTTCGAGGCATAGGTAACACTCTCCCAAGAGTAGAACCAACCAGCTCAGCCTCACTATGAGTGTGGCGACTGATGCCACCCCTGAGCAGAGGGGGGTGGAGGTGGGGTACTGTTTTGACTTCTCCAGTCCAGTAAAGGGGAGCTGAGGTTGTATAGAAATAGCATGGGTAGACATGGGATTTTCCATACTCTTGCACCACAGGACAAGTTTAGACAACCTCAGCATGTTTTTGGAACGGGGAGGGAAAGCCAGCGCACCCAGTGAGAACCCCACGAGAACACAGGGAGAACATGCAAACTCTACACACAGAGCCCTGCCACAGACTCAAACCCTGGTCTCAGAGGAGTGCGGCAGCAGTGCTAACCACCACACCACCTTTACATCTGACCCCAGTGTTGTAGTTGTCTTTGTGTATGTTTGACTGCTCTCTGATATTCAAGCACCCAATATCCAAAATTAGGAAAAGTTACGAGTCACCCTCTTTTTATCTAATATCTTTTGTAATTCCAACTCCTCTACAAAATTTTGAACTGCTGATTTCCAGTGAAGTGGCCAGAGAAATCATCTTTTAATTGTGAGGAAAAATAATGCCGCATAACAACTCATGTATTGTATACCACTGACTGTCACAATGTGCAGTCTCAGTTGCTTAATTATCATTCTGATTATCTTTTTTTCAGTATTGCTACCTGTCCTCTGAGGGACAATTAGACATAGTAGCTTGTGTATGTACATGTAATGAGGTACACCTTAGTTTTTTTCATATGATCCTGCTTTTCTGGTTAGTAAATAGAAAAGAAATCTACCCCAAAGTGATAATGTCATACTTGCCAGTTTTTCTTTTTGAATATTTATTGTTCTAGCTCTTCATTGGGGGTTCATAAACTATATAGTCCAAAGCACATAAAAAGAAAATTTAATATTAAATATTTACTATTACTTTCAAGTTAATTGATATGAATTTAAAATAAAGCCCTAAAGATTTTTGGACCTATCTCATATAGATTATGGTTATGATATTTAAGAAAAGCATGCATGACGGAGGGGCGGCATGGTGGTACAGTGGGTAGCACTGTCGCCTCACACCTCTGGGACCAGGGTTCGAATCCGGCCCAGTTCCATGTGTGTGGAGTTTGC
>JAODKL010000062.1:10279003-10296107 GCA_026780765.1 Petrocephalus schoutedeni | reverse complement strand
GATGGGCTGGCCCCCCATCCTGGGTTGTTCCCCGCCTCATGCCCGTAGCTTCCGGGATAGGCTCCGGACCCCCCGCGGGTTGGACGATGGATGGATGGATGCATGACGGAGAAATTCAAATGCGATCTGTGAAAGATTTTGTAATCTACCATATATTTGAATTATATTTGACTGAGTTCATGACCAAGCAGAAATATCTTACATATACTTTAAACTGGCCACACATTCTCTATCGGTATCATAATGAAGTCAGGGGAGATTGATTTATGACCCTTGTGGTTTTTTACCATTAGTACCTGTTTTCCTTTGTTCCTGAGACACATTTTCTTTACAAGACACTTTGTCCAATTGATTTTTCTGTCTCTTTCCCTTGTGCTCATGTCAAAATGTCTGTCCTCTGCTTTGGATTCCCCCCTACCATTTTGTCAAATAAATCCACACCCAAATAAAATCCCCTTATCCCATGTTATGAGGTTCTGTTTGCTTCACTGCCCAAGTCTTGCAAGGTGATTTTTAATAAATTTTCTACAGGAAAGAATTCCCATGTTAACGCAGAGGGTAACACTTTAAATGAACTGCACCTGCATAATGCATTCATAATACATTCATAGAACATTCATAAGCAGCATGTAAGTATACCTTAACACCCTATCCTGCCATAATAGCTTTAATATATATTAATAACAAACCCTATACAATTATACAATTATGATGTTTATTTTCATATAATGTTAACTATTAATTAAAGTGTTACGACACACAATTTTAATTTTGAGAAACATGCAATCTACAACTGATTTTAACGATTTTGAAGACATTTAAAAACATCCTAGAATTTAATTTTGCCATGTTTAGTGTCAAGTGACTCTTAGGTAGCAGCTCCTTTAATGTGTTTGATTTTTTTCAGTACAGTTCAGTAGTTTGCCTCTTGACAGTTTCACACTGGCGTGTTCTCCCTGTTTGATAATAACAATATTAATCCGGGATTCTACTTTTGTAATTTGTATTCCCTTAATAGTGAAAAAACTGGGAATTCAATGGAAGAAAATGTGTGAATTTAGGTTATCAAAATAATAATAGTTAATAATAATAATAATAACTTCTATCACGATTTGAGTAATCAAGTCGTGATAGAAATGGAAGTGTTCTGATGCACAGAATTGTTCCTATAATTATCGTAATTGAATTGAATCACCTTGGGGCCAACAGTTTACACTCCTAGATGCTTCTGTCCAAAGTGGCATACAAGTGAAGTATAAGTAGCTTAATTTTTTAATGTTTTTTTATTAATTGCAGTATAAATTACACTTTTAATTACACTCTAATTGTGGCAGTGGATTTTCATGGAATTTATGTCATAGCGTTAGTCTGCAATATCAGTTGTTTACACACTAATAATATCACACCTACATACGCAAATTTTTGTTTCGTTTAAAACTTTATTGAACCTGCAATTGTTTTGCCTTTTAGCTGAACAAATAAATTATAATTTGTTTGGGTCATTTTTTATTGCTTCTGTCTAGCTTTTGTTTGTTAGAGCTACCAATATTATCGCATAAAATAAGATCATTTTGAACAAGACCAGGAATGTCTTTAAATAATAATGATAAGTTGATCAGTTTATTTGGCAGAACTAGTTTTTTTATGTATGAGCAAGAGTGGGAATAGAAAATGCCTCAGACCAGATAAGACGCAAAGCTGAAATCAACTGAATGTGGAATACAGCTACAGGCAAAAGTTTGCACAATATAAAGGGTCAGCTCTAGAATTTATTGCTTTATTTCAGCTAGCAAGATGTGATTCTGCCAGCCTAGAGGGCCCTGGGACTCAGAGTCCCAATGACCCTGAGTGACTGTTTAAAGAACACAGGAATTCAAAAATTTTTAAAGTTATTATTTACGATTATATCAAATTTTCATACTTCCGTTTGGTTTTTGTGAAATAATGGAACGTATCAGCCAAATAATGGACCACATTCTGCTGTTGTTGATAGAAGTAGATCTCCCAGTCACCAACAAAAATCATGCAATTGGGGTTCCACTTGGGATACAGAAAGATTTGGTCCCAAACTAAAAAAAACCTAAACCTAAAATCTATACAGCAAGTAAATAGCTGTCCTTGAGGTTATGAAATTACTTTCAGTGGTATGTATATGTTTTTCTGGAGTAGAGCACGCTATTCACAGACCTGACTGGGCTCACCAGAAACAGTTCAGTAGAAAGAGCAATGCAAAACAGTGTTCTTGGCCACCAAAGCAGTGTTTTGTGGAGGCCAGTTTCATTTAACAATATTTTGGATTTTGTTTTAGAGATTAATTCAATGCCATGGAAGTTTAGAGTAATTTAGGTTGCAACGGGGAATTCAGAACACAGAATGTTGTACATCCACAGCCATAATCTTAAAAAAACACGTTAAAAATCTATTGAAAAGGAATAATTAATCATTACACAGCCCATGCTCAGATCACGCCATGGCCTTTTCACTTCCAGGTTGTACATAGGTCAGGGAAGGACCCAATAGAGACGGAATACGGAATGTGAGAAAGCAGGGTGGAGGTAATAGGGGTTAAGTCTGCTCACTTGGATATCACTGTAGACAAAAGCCCAGACTTCCATAATCCTAAGTTTCAGTGTTATGCTTTCCTTTATTTCAATTTCTTTTTCCCAGTTGAATGGACCACTTGTATTGTTTGATTTTCCCTGTCCATGTATCCCTAAAAGATAATAATGGAAAGAATTCAAGTCCCAGTCAGAGCAAGTATTGTAAGAGACTTTTGTATGCTGATGTTTGCCAAATAAGTTCATTTCTATATGTGGTTTAATAGCAAAAGACCTGATCTATGTTTTCCCGATGGTCCTACAAGACATTAGGTACATGTACATCTTATATCTTGTAGTGACAGTGTATGTTTGCTCACCAGTTCATATATAAAGAGCTGCTTCTTTTCCCTACATCATCAACCATTGACATGATGATAGCTGGTCCTTCCAAAATATTGGCAAACAAAACAATATTTGTTTACATTTTTTCAAATTTCAAAGTCTATTTTTGTTTGTTAAAATGCTTGGGACTCTATCAATTATCCCACCCATAAAGAAACTACAATGTGGAGACACAATGATGATATGTAGTAGTTATATCTCAATGGTATTGCTTTGCATTAAATGCACTTTCATAATGCCTTTATATTGCATTTGTAGGACATTCAGTGCACCTTCATAATGTATTCATAATGCCTTCGTAGAACATTCATAAGCAGGATGTAAATATATCTTAAAGTTTTAATATCCATTAATAATTATTATATAATTATAAAATTGTAATGTTTGATATTATCATACTATGCTTGTTAATAATGTATATTAAAGCTGTGTTAGCATATTTTTGGAATGCTTAAAGATATGTTAGGATGTTAGGATGGTATACTTACATGCTACATATGAATGTATTCATAATGAATCAATTATGAAGGTTCACTTAATCATTCCTGAGCAGACATGAGGTAGCAATATCAAACATGGAATTAACAGTCTTAAGCTCAAGCTTTAATTAGTGAATCAATTCAAAATACAAAACAAACAGTAAAACAAAGTAAAATATCACTATACAAAACATGTAAGTTACCAAAAGTATTGTCTAAACAAAACTGAAATATATTTAAAATATATATTTTGTTCTTATTTCATTTAATTAAAGTGTATGCCATTAATCTGGATTTGATTTGAATTTAAATACATTTCTAAATATTTTTTATCTTTTACTGAAAATGCTTTTCGATTACCTTATATAGTATATATTTATACTACATAAGTATATAAATTATTATTATTGTTATTGTTATTGTTGTTTTTGTTCATTTATATTCATATCATGATTCAGCTATATTGTAATACTCTTCAATAAATATTGAACAATCAATTTTTCTGTGTTCCGTTGTACAATGGTGTCATTAGAGATCTTAGGGTCCAAGGAAACATATCATTTTAGCCCCCCCCCCAACCCAGACCAATCCAGTTATGTTCCAGATTTTTTAGGGGGTATCTGCAGTCAGCGACAGAATACCCATAAATATGATTCTGGCCATTTTAAATGCAATAAATTGAATGATTTTTTTGTATGTATGTACTTATAAGCGATATGTGTTATTGTATACTCAAGACAATATATTTCGGCAGCAAAAAAATTAATTTAATTTTCCACTTTTAAAATGCCCTTCATTGGGTTATTTAATGCCTATTACATATCGCCAGCTCCAATCTTTTAGTTCATGCTGAAATCTCAGAAAAGGATAGTCTCAGATAAATATGCTTAATTGAGGCCGAGTGAACTTTCATTATCAGCACTACAGTCAAACAATCTAAGCAAATGTGATAATTAGAATGAAAAACTTATCCGTGGGAATGCTGAGTGGTTCAGTCCTGCTGCTTCTTTTTTTATATTTGGCATCGAGCTCATTTAACAAAATTAAAAAAAATACTAACATTCTGTTCTTTCACAGACCTCCTGAAAACATTCTACAAACACTAGAATGTTTTGAGAATTCTACTCCAGGACCCTATTTATGTCCTCCTCTCATTTGTCAGAATGTTACCTAGTATCGAAACGTTTCACTGTATTTCTAAACATGAATATGTTATTAGGACAAAAACATCAATTCTTCCTAAGCATAAAGTTAGAGACAGTTAAACAATTTTAGTAAAATGATAAATTCATTAAAAGGGTGCCATGATAGTTTAACAAAATATATTGCTGTAGATAGATAGTAATTACATATTTCCATACTGAATAACCTTAGATATCCCTTCAGAACCATGCTTATTAAAATGTTAAAGGAGCAAAAGACTGTGAGTTTGACTATCTCTTCTGCTTCCTGCTCTTTTCTCTCCATGCTCTTTTGTAGTCTTAGAACTGTTGAATGCGTTTTATGCATACAGCACATCATAGTTTGATACCACCGGTGATAAATTTGGTTGAAGTGATTTCAGTAATTGATGTCATAGTTTTAGATAGTGTAGTGTTTGGTCTGTTGAAATTGGATTTTAGAGTCCTTAGACTTCCCAATGTGTGGCTGATATGTGTCTATATGTCCATCTGTTTATTGAAAGTATTTATTCATCAGATAAAACTAACCCACAACTAAGTGAACACAGAATGTGCATCCTGGTTATGGTGACGAGGGGGTTGAAGCTTATCCAAGGTTGCACACAGAAGACGGCTGGGGTACATCTTAGATGCCACTCATTTCCATTGCTGGGCACATGTGACAGGTAATTTAGAAACACTCATTAGCTTATCTGCATGCCTGTGGACTGCAGGTGGTAACCCATCTGATGTGGGGAGAACATGCAAATTCCATACAGAGAAGAGGTGGGAAGCTGGAGAGAACCAGCAACAGTTTTACCCAGTGAGCAAAAGTACCATGCTAAAAACAAAAAAAGAAACATTATACTAAATAAATAGATACATTCAATGATGAATGAATGAAGGGTAGGATAAAAAGTTATGTTTTTGTTTTGTTGAAGCATTATCATGTCAAACTTATCATTTTGTATGCACTCTCAAAATTAAAATAATTGACTGAATATGTTGTCTCTTAAAATACATCTTAAATCACCAAAACACAAAATCAAGATATTTTAAGAAAAATGTATTATATTTACTGTTAAGTATACTACAATAATATTAGCAACCCTCTTAACTATAACTACTGCATTATTTTTATGCATGAATGTAATTGATGATTGAAAAGTATTTAAATGTTTTTTTACACATTTATCTATAATGAACTGTAGATTTTGCTGTATTTACACAGTTTTAATTGTACTATTTGGTATGTGCATATAAATCAACTCATATGTATGTGGTGATAAAATTTTATTTGGTACTGACTCAAAACCAAGGTCGGTGTCTCAAATACATTACAAGAGACTGGTTCCAACAAATATTTAGTTTGATCACGTTCCCCCCACAGGGTGCCATGATGGCGCAATGGTAAGGAAAAAAATATGCTAAGGTGAATCAGCTACCAAATTGCTCCTAGGTGTGAGTGTGAGCTATGCGAGGTTGACATCCCATTCTGGGTTGGTCCCTGGTTGTTCCCTGTTCCCTTCAGTAGCCTCTCCCCAGTCTGGCTGGGTTTATGCCCCCTATCCCATACCAATGCCTTCTCTGGATCAAAATATATTTTGCTGTATTGCATTCCTGGACAAAAAAAACACAAAATAATGGCCATGCAAAGAAATAACATACTATTGCACAGAATAAATAAACAAACAAAAAGTGACCATTAAAATTCCCCATTAATGTAGGCTTGGAAAAACATAAATACTCCCAGATGAATTAGTTATCATACAGAATAATTTAATTGCAAGATAATTCTGATGATGATAGAATTATTGACTTCTTTAGCATAAGTTCTGCCTTTGGGAAGACGGGGCTGAGGTGACAGTATTGTCAACAAGTTATCAATTTACAGATATTACACAATAAAAATCCAACATCTCATTATGAACTACAATGCCTTAGAGAATATATTATTCATTTTCCTAGCAAGGACCAAAACATACTTGAAATTTTTTATGTTCTTTGGTAAAAATCTACAAAAAAGGCTGGTGCAAGGTCTTAGCCACGACCATTTAAATATCTGCGAGACTCATTGTAGACCATGCCACCAGAAATAACCTCGTCAAGGTGAGCAATATTGGCAAAAAATTGAGTTAAGTGACAATAAAAACATTACTGCCTACCCATACTATATATTGAATCAATGAATTGTGGAACAAACACACTACAGTTTTCTTAGTGGCACTCACAGGTATGGAAGATGTTGAATGCATGAATGTTACATTTTATGTAGTGCTTTTCAAGACACCCAAAACGCTTCATATACACTTCAACCACTACCACTGTGTAGCACCCACCTGGAGGAAGTGACGGCAGCCTATCTGCACCACTACGCTCACCATGAAGTCAGTAATGCGGTGAAGGGTGGTGAATTCACCAATTAGAAATAGGGGATGATTAGGAGGCCAGATCTGATAGGGCCATTTCAGCCCAAATATCAGGGTCCCACTCCTACTCTTTCGAAAGATGCCCAGGGATCTTTTATGACCTCAGGGTGTCTGTACCTTGACTTTACGTTTCATCCGAAGGACGGCAGTATTTTAACAGCACAGAGGTCCCATCACTGCATTGGAGTATTGGGAATCACATAGACCACAGGATTTCTAACCTGTTGGCCACATCAACACCTCTTCCAGGAGCAACCCAGCCTTCCTAGGAGGTCTCCCATCCAAGTACTTGGTCTAAACCTGCTTGGCTTTAGATGGATTACCAGGTCTGAACTGTAGGTGATATGACTGTTATCCTGTACCTTATTCAAAAGAGCCTCTTTGTACCTAGACAAGTAAAGTAATATCTTTGACGTGTCCCTTGCATATTTCATACCACCCAGCCTTGCCTAACATAGGATGCTCAAAGTGATGCAGGGTGAGGATTCCATGGTTGCCTGGATTGCATGTTACCTCACCCAAAGGCCATTAGTTTGTCTGCATCTGGGCTGTGGTCATATCAAGATGAAGGAGATGACTACATTTTTTTGAGGATGGACTCCAATGGATTCAATGGAAGCCACAGGAATTTGGCGGCTGACTGAGGCACAGGTAAAGCAGTGAACACTGCTGGAAGGACTCCAGTCTGTACTGATCACAGCAGGGGAGTTGCTGGAGTCATTCAGAGTCGAAATGAGAGATCAGGCACCTCAGGTGCAGTTTCTTCACTTTGCCCATCTGTTATTGCAGTGTCCTCTAACGTCAGCAGGCTACCTAACTCCCCCGTACACTTCAATGGTGAGCCTGGTACCTTTGTTCATTTTGATTCCTGTGCTCACTGGTTTCCAAGCTGCGGCTGCTCGCTCTCCCCACCCCAACTGTCAAAAACAGTCTATATCAAGGGTGGGCAATCTCATCCGCAAAGGGCCGGTGTGTATGCAGGTTTTCACTGCAACTCCCTAATTAGATCACTAATTAGAGGACTGATTGGCTGAAGAATTCTCACACTTGGGTTTGAACAGCTGACCTTAGGGTTATCCCGAAAACCTGCATACACCCTGGCCCTTTGCGGATAAGATTGCCCACCCCTGGTCTATATTATTACTCTGCTCACCAGACCAGCTAGGGAACGGGCTACATCTGCCTGTGACTGTGACACCATGTTTTGTCAGGAGCATAATTATTTTGCAGAAGAGATGAAGTAAGTATGGGCAAGAGGCAGCACACGAATTACTGCAGATTCGTCAGGGGAGTCGGTCTGTCTCGGGCTACTCTTCATGCTTTTCAATCCTTTGTGAAGCAGCTGGCCCAGGCAAGCCCTGTTTGATGCACTTTACAATGTAGAAATCAAAGATGAAGTGACAATGTGGCAGATACCTGCAACTTTTGAAGGTCTAATGCAGGGGTGTCAAACTCCAGTCCTGGTGGGCCGGAGCCCTGCACATTTTTGGGTTTACCCTCGTTTAACACACCTGATTCAGCGCCTCGCAGCTCCTTGTGCTAATTACCACACAGCACTTCAGCTCAATCGTTTATGGCGGAACGGGGAAAGAACTAAACTACACAAGGCACCGGCCCTCCAGGACTGGAGGTTTGACACCTGTGGTCTAATGGATTTGGCTCTTCACATTGATATCTAGCTAAACTAGTGGAGGATGCAGCATCACCGAGTTGAGAGTTATGAGGCAATGTGTGGGAGGGCACGCCTGTACTGTGGACACTTCCTCACCTCCTGTCTCTTAAAAGTGCTGTCTGGTCTTCTGTTCGGACCCCCATGTTCCATGGACTGCTGTTTGGCCCTGCACCCCCTGCATTTGCTCCTATTCTCCCGTCGTGCTTTGATCCTTTCCCTACCCAAGCCAACTGCAGCCCCCGTTTCATTTTCCTGGTGGTGTTCCCCTGCTTCATCATCCTTTGTGTCCCATCAATGCTCACCTAAGTCTCCAATCACGGCTCCCTGTGGTGTTTTTTGATCTTGTAGTCCTATCTCAGCTACTTGTGCTCCACTTGTCTGACCAAATTCCCCACGGTTGGATGTCCTGTTAAAGTCTTCCCTGTTCCCCAGGTTTCTTTGTCTACAGGTTGTCTTGTCTGGCTCCGTGGTGTCCCCTGTTCTTGGTCTCCTATATCCTTTCACTGTCCTGGCAGTGCTTTCCATGCCCGGAGTGCGTGTATGGAGAGGGGGGACTCTCAGGATCAGTCCCTGCCTTACCTTTGGTTTACCCATTGGGCCAGCAGGTGTAACTGGCCATCCCAGCTGTGTCGGATCTTTGTGGCTCCTTGACCTAGTGTTTGATTGAGTAGTAATGACCCGCACCTGACCCTCATCTTGCCCTCGTTACTAGTGTGTATATGCACCTGCTCATGCCTTGTTCCTTTGTTGGTCTTTGTATATGCTGTAGAGGTTATAGGTGTTGCATGCAATTCCTTCCCATTTTAGCGTTCCTCATTAGTGTTCCCCCTGTTTTTCTTCTGCATCAGTTCTAGCCTTTCTTGGTCCTTGTTCTACCCACCTGCATTAGTTTAAGTTTAACCTTAAACAAAGTTCACCAATCCTCAGCCACAGAGTGAGTGTCCTATTGTCGTGACGCATACAGTGTATCTGAAAAATTTGTAGAAGAGCGACAAAATACTTTCAGAGTTACTGTGTCTACAGTGTCAAATGTTTTTACAGCTACTGTTTCTTTCCTTTGCTGCCACATACCACTGCTGCATCATTTTTGGGGCAGTTTGACTCAAAATAAAACCAGGTATAAATCTTCATGCAAAAAATCTACACATTTTTGTAAAGTTGTAATAAAATCTGTCAGGCAGTTTATGATTTATCACATTCACATGGTCAAATGTCATCTGCTGTCATTCTTCCCTTTGCTGCCCGTAAGTGGCATCTCTATAATTTTGCGACGAGTTATCTCAAAATGTGATCAGTTCCAGTTTCTCACCAATACAATGTGTCTACAAAGTTTGAAAAAGATTCTTCATATACCATTTCAGTTATCACTTTAACAAGATCAAGTGTCAAAGCTACCCTTTCACTTAAAGCATTATGTGGCACTGCTTCAGTTTTGGGGCAATCTGTGTCAAAATTTTATCAGTTCCACTTGTGTCCCATACAACGCCACTGCCGAGTTTGAAAGATCTACAGAACATCCATCATATATGTTTTGAATTATAGTCTTAATGGGACCAAGTATCTGAAACTCCCCTTTTATGCTATTATTATTATTATTATTATTATTATTATTATTATTATTATTATTATTATTATTATTGTTGTTGTTGTTATTAAGTGACTTCATCCTATCTTGAGTAATTCCTTGCCTTGCTCCCATAGATTCTGGGATAGGCTTCGGACCCCCATGACAAGCAGGTACAGAAAATAGATGGATGGATGGGTGGACAGACGGACGGACAGACTGATGGATGGATGGACGGATGGATGGATTATGCAAGTTCTAAGCTGTGGTCAATCCCTGAGTCAGTTCTCCATGAAGATCTGTCTAAGGCACCCCATCCTGTTCATTGTACTGTGGATCCATAATATCTCAGTTGAATCTGTGGGTTAAATGCAGTCTACCTCAGATGGTGACACCATCCAGACATGTAGGGAGTAAATAGCATGGATAGAGATGTATACTCTTTACTGGTAAACAGAGAGGAACACAAGGGCATATACAGCAGTACCAGCAGCCATAATTACAGACTCAGCATCCCATACATAACAGTTACACTGTTCCATGATCTAAGAGCCCCATAATTAAAGGCTTTAGTGCTAACTGTTATTTCATTCATATGCAGAATAACAAGGAGACCTACCTTCTGCAGTCTAAGTAAATGTTTTGGATTGTAAATATTAATCAGTTTAAGTGGGCAGGTGCTTGACCTTTGAGTGCTTCATATGTAAATAAAAGGACTTTGAAATCACTCCTAAGTGCTACATGAAGCCAGTGAACTAAGATCAGTGGTTATTTGTTCATGCTGTCTGCTTCTAGTAACAATTCTAGCTGCTATAATTTGAATGGATTGTTGGGTGTTTAATGTGCAGTGTGTGCTTCCTGCCAGTTGAACAGCAATCCAACCTACTGTCTACAGAAGTATGTATTTGTTTTACTGAATTGCATGAAAATGCCTTTATTTAGCATGATTCGTGCAGGACAGTGACCATCTAGGTACCATTCACGTTGTGGGTGAGGTCCTGAAGGTACAATCGAGGGTCTCAATGTACTCACATCCTTCACTAGTGTTGCTGACATATGAGACTCGACAGACAAGGGTTGAGATAAATGCCGCTCAAGGGGCAAAGTTTTGTTGAGGGAATGAGGAAACACCAAACATCACACAAAGGGGGTGTGTTACAAGGTGATGTCCATTCAGGGCGGTTATCCTCCAGTATTCCCTCCCTTGCAGGTAGGTAGCAGCGGTCCTTCGGGGCGATCATTCTTTTGTGGTCACCTGCTGAAGCCCAAATGGTTCACTGACTTCCCTTTCCCTTTTCTCTTGGGTTCTTCCCAGCAGGGGCATTATGACCTGCAAGGGAAGACCGTTGCCAGCTGTGCTTCGCTGGCATTTCTTGAAGTCAATGGTTAGAAAAACACAGTTAGTATTAGCCTGCTGGTGCTGATCACTCCTTACCGCTGCACAGATGTTTCCCAAACAGGCTATGGCATGAGGTTCTATATTTAAGGTTCTATATTTCTGGAAGTTTGAAACTTGAATCCTAGAAATCATCCTGAATGAAGGATTCGCACTGTATACAAAATTAATGACTTTGTTTCACTTTACACACAAGACAGAAATTGCCTAGGAAATACTGAGGAAAGGAACCTTGACTGACAATCATTTCATAATAAATAGCTATATAGTAGCTATAGTAATCAGAAGTTTTACACCACAGAGTTAAGGAAAACAGGACTTTATTGATAAGGCCCTTGGGAAGTACATACGGTGTCATGCAAAAGGGCTCTACCTAACCTGCATATACCCAAGTGACCAGGTTTTCTGTTTGCCAATCCTTTCTTCTTTGCCCGGCAAGCCTCACATTTCTTAGTGAAGGACTTGAGTCGCGGGCAATGAAGTACACAACAGAGGTGACTAAGTAGAACTTAGAATATATTTAAATTCTTCAAATTTGAAAGCAAATACACTTAAAATTGTTACTATAATATGAAAATATCAGATTTTTTTACAAATAACCTTGGAAGATGTATGTATTTATGCCAGTAATGGAATGCAATAATGTCAGTGCGTGGTGTATTTTTGTATGACGTTTACTGGCAGAAGAAAATTCTTGTGAGGTTGATAGATTTATTTTAAAAAGAAGTAAATTGCAGTTGAAACATTTTGTTGAGTGGATGTTGTGTGAAGGAATCACAGCATTGGGAGCTATCCTTAGTCCTTTTCATTTCAGAATATTTAATAAAAGCTTAAAGTTAAGGTTATTTAGATAACCAGCAAGGGTGCATCTTGTCTCCACTGTTGTTTGTGTTTTTCAGGCACACGACACAAAGGCACAGCCGAGGATGGAAAGGTATCTGGTGCGGGGAGCTAGAGGTTACATCCCTGAGGATGATGTTGTGCTTTTAGCTGCATGTGACCATTATGTCCAACACAAATGTCAGTGCTGAGTGTGAAGAAACAAGAATGAGAATCAGCACCCACAAATTCAAAGCCTTGCTGCTCTCTCAGAAAAAGGTTGAGTATTCCTTTCAGGTAAGGGAGGAGAGTTTACCCTTAGGGAAGGAATTTAACTCAGGGTCTTCTGGAAGGTGACAAGGAATGTAAGATTGGTGGGCAGATATATGCAAATACATTAATCTTTTATTGCAGAATTTCTATGAATTGTGAGTATTTGTACCTGGCATTATTTTATCAAGAATCCACTTAGTTGTAATATATTTCAACAGCACTAAAGTTCATCAGTGCACCTTCTTTCTGGCTTCCTTGTTAGAGAGCCACAGTTTCCATATTCTGGACATATCTGATGTTGGATGATCTTGGCCACCCAGGGGATAGTTGGCTGTCCTCTACCCTCCCTTGAAGAACTGCACAGTTCCCGGTGCCTCAGGAACATCAAAAAAATTCTTTCAGGCTTCAGGCAGACGTTTCAGAACCTTAAATACAAAAACTAACAGACTAAGAGAGGTACAACTAACAGACCACAGTAGAATGGTCCTGCTGGAGGTTGCCACTCATTATAACCCTCCCATTATGCACTGTAATCATAATCAAATTACTGCAAAAATAGCTATTCAGTATTTTCATTTTGTCAACCTCTACAGGACAACAGATTAACAAATTCAGTTTGGCATATTAATATAACTTGTTCACTGTTGAATGTTTGATTTACTTTGGTTTTTTACATGTATAAATTTTTGTACATTTTTCCAAATGTGCACACATACTTAGTATACATACTTAGAAGAATAAAACATATAATCACTGAAATTTGGTAGATGGGCATATGGGCACACATATTTTCCGGTCTGTTTGAGACTAATTTTATGCCACACCACTTTCTGTAGACTTGTAAATATCATTGGCCGCTTAATACATAAAAGCAATTATATAAAGAAGCAAGCAAACAAAGAAGTTCCTTCTATAAATTAAAGAGCACTGGTGGAAAACTTTAAGTATCATGACAGCAAGGCAGCACAGTAGTTCTAACTTGAAGAAACACTACATTTGGATTGGCCAATAATACATACATATACCAATTCAATAAATAATAAACGATTTGGGCCAGTTGCTGCCATAGGGTTGACCACTACAAACCAAATCATCTCAATTAATCCTACAAATTTCAGTTTTTTTATCAATTCATCATCTGGAGATTAGACAACGCGCAATGTTTTGTGAGCTTATGGTTCAGGTACGGCTTGCTCCAATTTGGACACTGAACAAATCCTTCTGACACAGGGATGGTAGGAAAGATAATTGATAATTGGCCATAGTAACCACACAGTAGGTGCACCTTATCGATAAGCTCTGATGAGAAAAATTGGCTACATAAAAATGAAAGTCCCCAGGTTTTCAGAATTAACGTTGCCTGGCACCTTATGGCAGTCACCCTATAAGGTCAGTCAGCAGATATATGTCCCCATAGGTTTCAGCGTCAGGTAAGGCTCGGGAGCATGCACTGGTATCGGGCGTTGTCTCACCCACCAGTGCCACCACACAACAAAACACCTTGAGATCCCAGTTGGCGACCCCCTAAACTGACACGGGATCTAGTCCCGCCCTCTGGAAATGGCCATCTTGGGTTGTCAGCAGTGAGGATCCTGTGAGCCAGATTTCCTCAGGGAATTGAGCCAAATAGTCATAGTGCTTTAACCGATGCTCCCTCACAATGCAGGTAAGTGCCTCATTCGGGACGTGAACAACCAAAGTCAAACCAGCTGAACCCAAGGATTCTCCGAAGAGACACAATACCAAAGGAGTCAGGTCTTCATCTTGGTTATATTCAGGACACTCGGAAACCTAGGCACCCAGACCCCTCGCTCAATCTCTCAGGAGCACCAGTCAGAGCCTCCATTGACTCGCAAAGATCATAGCATCGTCAGCACAGTCAAGATCAGTGAATCTTTCTTCAGCAACAGATACCACACAGCTGCTGAACCACATGACCATGCCCAGCACCCAGCCCATGCAAGCATTGAACAGAGTAGGTCCAAGAACATACCCCTGATGAACTCCAGAATCAACTGGAAAGAACACAGAGGTTCTGTCTCTCCACTCACTCTCCATTGCACCAAAGTACTAGTGTACAGGCTGGCCATGATGTCTAGCAACTTCGGGGAGATCCTGCAAAGTCACAGAGCAGTTCGATCAACTGAGTCAAATGTTTTATGAAAATCGTCAAAGGCTGCAAAGAATCTCTGCCGATATTCACATTTGTGCTCGATGAGAACCCTCAGTGCCAGGGTGAGATTGATGGTAGACTTCTTAGGTAAAAGACAACTGCTCCAGCCGCTGGTAGGTAATTGATCACGGATCCTGTTGTGGATGACCATAGCAAGGATCTTACCTGGCACAGAGAGCAGTGTTATCCCCCTGTAGTTGCCACAATCCAGGCAATCACCCTTCCCATTCCAGGTAGGGACAACAAGTCTCATTTTCCAATCAATTGGGATTACGAAAATCTCCCAAATGGAAGCAAAGATTGCTTGCAATGCCAGGAGGACAGCCTTAACACCAATTCGGAGAAGTTCACTCTGGATACCACAGCTCCCTGCAGACTTCCCTATGCCCAACTGGTTGACCACCTTTGCAATCTTTGTGAGACTAGGTGGTTCACAGCAAAGCAGTGTCATCCATAAGGACCGTTCCATCACCCACCGACTGAGTGCGACTCTTCAAGGAACAGATTTGGATGTGCCTAATGCTCCCCTGTTAGCAGGATGTGGGTCATGTGGTGTGTCAGTTGATCACAGATTCCGCTAACAAACACCTCCTTGTCTGTCCTCAGGGCCCTCATAGCCGTTCTTCTCAGTTCCCGATACAGAGTGGAGTTGCCATCAAGCCATGTACTGCAACTCCTCTCGATAATATCCAAGGTGCTCTGCGAAATGAAACACCTCCTTCTGGGAACACATGTCTCCTACATCACATTGGGATCAGCAGTCGCACCCAAGTCTGCAAGTTCCTCACACACTGCATGGAATCTCATCAGAAACAGCCTAGTCTTGGAGTCTGGCCAGGTCCAGCCTTATTCTCCTAGTAGGTGGTAGCCTCTGGACCTAAGCTGAATCTTCAGAGTAGCCACAACAAATCTCAGACTGGGTGCTTCTGTAGACCTTGGAGCTCTGTAGGAACCTGCAGCATCTGCGCACAAGGATGTGATCGATCTCCTTTGCTGCACCCCCAGTACTGGAGTGCAAAGTCCAATGGTGCGGTTACAGTGGCTATGCTAAATAATCTCAACTAGCAATCATTTCATTTGTTGTGCTGAAAAAGTGAAATCAAGATGAGCAAAGGTAAAGTGTGATTATAGTACACAAGTCACACTACCTGCATTGATATAAAGAAACTAGCAGAATAAACAATTCATAAAAGAAAGCACCATGAACAGATAAAGGATAGCCTAAACTTCACATACAGGTCATATGTTACAAACTTATTTAAAATATATTGTTTAAAGATGAACACTGAATAACGCATAATGAATTCTGACCACTGCTAAAATTGTTTCCAGAACCACTCAAAAGAATTATCTGTCACAAGTATATGTAACATCAGACGAATGCACTCTAAAATGTTATTATCCCCTGCTCCTGGGTAGCTGTTTAGAAACTCAGAGGGAACTCAGTTGTATAAATATAAGTGTACCACCCGTTAGCCCTGAGTGGCTGTCCAGGGGAATAATGGTATTGACTGACACAACAGTGGACCAGTCATTGACACATGGATCTCATCTGGTAGCTGGTGTTATGTGACTGGAGGAGAACTATGCAGGGTAAATATTTTGGCTCTTGTTTGTTGATTTTAATACTGTCAAAAAGTGAAAGTGGAGTGAAAAAGTAAACCCGTTTTTCTGGCAGGGATGAGTATTCCATTTTAATATGTATTACTATTTAAGCAACATTTTTTCCTCACTTAGGTTAGAAAATTATGATAAAGAAAACTATCCTTATGTGTGGAGTTTATTTGTTGGTTTGTTTTTTGTCTATGGATCATATCACATTTGCTAATTGTATCTCTTTTTCAAATATCATACTTCATTATTAATTTACAGAAAAGTTTTTGAAGCCACATAAACTGTCCATGTAAATCACAAATCACTTATGGAGATCTATTATGTAGTTATCTGCTCAGAAAATAAATACCTGCAGAAAAACTTTTGAATTTTGATTACTAATGCTGTTAAACACTGGCCTTTTACTGAGACTGAGTGCAAGATAAAAACCAAAACAAAATCCATACTAAACTATATTTTCAGTGTGATAGATAGGCCTACATAGACAGACAAACGGACAATCAGGCAGATAGATAGATAGATAGATAGATAGATAGATAGATAGATAGATAGATAGATAGATAGATAGTGTCTTTTTATTTGT
>JAODKL010000062.1:10257485-10278903 GCA_026780765.1 Petrocephalus schoutedeni | reverse complement strand
AGATAGATAGATAGATAGATAGATAGATAGATAGATAGATAGATAGATAGATAGATAGATAGTGTCTTTTTATTTGTACTTGGATTTTAAAATTATATTTTGCAACGTTTTTCTCCTATTAGCTAGGTCAATCAACGTAGCAGAAGAACCCTGACGTTTTGTCATGCATAATCAGGTACATTTGAGATTAAAATCTGCGTGAGATCGATTGTAAAGTATCTGTTTCATTAAAACTGAATGGAAATAAACTACCTACAAAACTGGAAAACAACCTGTAAAATAGTAACACATCTACTCTGTCAATAACACCCGAATAGCAATCAGAAAACTTCGAGTCTGTAGCTGACAGTTAAAGACATATTCTGAAACCTGTCGACTGTTCCATGCACAGATGGAAGCGTGTAGAGATCTTCCTAATTAATTACTGCAATGGCTTTTGTGATATAATGAATCTAATTACTATATTAATATTCCGAGCTGACTGCTAAAATCACTTAAATACGTAAGTTGGCTACCTTGTCGTCCTGTTCCCGTCAAACTTAAATGCTTTTGTTAAATGAGAAGACAGATACATTTAATTATGGTTAAACTAAAATTAACGTGCAAATCAGCAACGAAACACAGATACATTGAAACTAGGCCTTGAGAATGACACGTTGCATGCATTTGGATTTATATATACTTATCTTTCTTTTTTGTCTCTCTATAACAGCAAAAGCGAAATATAAACCGAGAAAAAGAAAACCCAGCCTAATAATCAGTTTAGCAAAAAGTGTATTCAGGTACTGGTTTCCATAATCGATCAGCGCAGTTTTCTGCAGCAAACATAAACTCATTACATTCATTGTATAATATGCAGAATTCTTCCATGTTATTAAAATCCGCAAAGGTGAGTATGCCATTCCCGTGAAATACACATTTGTCTTTCAACCTCTGTACTGAAGCTGTTCACGTGAACATTCATGCTTATGACGTTACGCATCTTACTGGGAAACAAATGAAGCACTGAGATTTTTTTAACCTGAGTATCATCGTTATCAAAATATATCACTGACGCAGCATGAGTAATTGACCTCGTTTAACGTGCGTATTTTAACCCCAAAAATAACGCCGGAATAAGATGGGAGTGGTTAATAATCATGCTATATTTTGGTATTCTTTTGAATATTTGCAGTTATCTTTGTATTTATATTTGTGTTATTTTTGGTATTTGCTCATTGTTGTCAGTTCTTGCGCATTGAATTTTTCTAGTAAAACATGATAATTGAAGTCAACCGTCTCATTTCTCGCCGATGTTTGGAAAACACTGGAGTACAGATAGGAAGTGTGTGTGTGTGTGCGTGTGTGTGTGCGTGTGTGTGTGTGTGTGTGTGTGCGGGCGTTCATTTTACCCATTCTCTTATAGGCGCTTAGCTAGTTAGGATTGCAGTGATGCAGGAATGTCCCGGGAATCAAAGGGTGTGTGAAGCCGAACCCCAAAAAAGGCCAGTCCATCGCATTTGCACAATACGGCTAATTTGCAATCGCTGGTTTCTATCTAAACAGCATACCCGGTGTTTACGAGACTCATCAGAGAATATTCAAAGCTAACACCGGCAAAACACGCTTACTTCACAGCCTTAAGGCGCATTCAAACGCGCAAGACGATACTTCTGAGGCAACGATGTCGCCCTGACTCTAAGATACTGATGGCTGTGATGAAGTCAAGACTGGTTTATAAATTGGTTCATTAGCAACCAAGGGCGTAGATTTTGGGTATGGATAGTAGGAACATGTCCCTATACCAATAATGTGGGAGTACCGTGCACATGTGTATTTAGGTTTAGGGGGGTTCGGGCTGATTTGGTCCCTACCCATTTCAAAACCAAATCTACTCCCTTACATGCAACCCTAGTCTATGTTGCCTATGCATATTGTCTAATGAATAATATCATATGTTACGGTGTTATTGCGTTTTATTTTATCGGATAATTAGACCGCGATTCAAATATTCCATTTTCCAGTCAAATAAGCAATATTCAGTAGGGCAGAACTATTTGTGTGTTTAGTTAATAGGCACAAGATTTACTTTATGTATAGCTAACTCAACAGGCCAACACCAATTTGATAAATAACATCTTAAAGTATTTCTATGAGCGGATGGACCTTCGTGTTTCTTAGATTTTCAATATATGAATGCTTAATAATTTAAACAAACTCTTGAGCTACAACCACTACCTGGGACCAAATATTTTGGGTCTGGAAGATATATATATAGTGATCCAGTTATTTATAATATACACCTTCTCGATTACTTACCTTTAGCACTTAAGCACGTCTGCCATAATAAATTTTACAAAAAAGTAAATGCAAGAAAATTCTTCAGATTCCAGCAAGACACTTAAAATAGTTTCATGCCAGCGATTACTCACTCGATTACTTTTTATATGCATTGGCCCATGCGAGTTTGTTAGCCTGTTCACTGCAGGTGCATGTATATTTGTGTGTGAAGGAAATTGGATCACGCTCTTTTAAATTACATGGTAATGTTATTCATTGTTTTAAGCTTAAATCACTTTTAGCGTTTACATTTCATTCGAAATAATCTGTTTAAAGCAGTGTGTCATTTATTTTCATTACTTAGAGGCAGTTATCTTGTCCACTTTATGGACAACAGGGTCTACCAAAGGCAGTTTGTTGTTGCAATGACTAATTAATTAACTAACAAGAAAGGTAATCATATATTTAGATCATCCCGTGATTGCTATTTAAAATCGGGTGCTTAACAATGACAGTGAATTCCCGAATCGCCCACATATACAAAGTATAACTCATCTTGAAATGTGGGAGGAAATAAATAATTATCCTGTGTTATTTGGATAATGAAGCATCACTAATTTAATTCATAAAACATAGTCTGGTAATTTCGATTTGGATGTGCGCGCATATAAAAATAATGCGAAGACTGGTTTTTAATACAATCAGTTGATTTAGAAAGCTTTTCCTAAACATTAATGTGTTTTGGAGAAGAAGGGGAGAACATGGTTGATAAGTTTGATGGAATGCAACCGTTTATTTATTGCAGGGGAGACAGCATGGTGTTGCAGAAGAAAGCAATACATCTTTCTGCTTTGTTTTAATTAAATATACGGAACGACTCACGGATTAGTCGGAAAAAAGTACGACAAATATGTAATGCTCAGCCTGGACCAGCAGATGTGTTTTGTATTATATGTCGATAATATTTTCAAAGATGCATGCGTGACATTGAATAGTGGCATCGTTTTACACAACTGCAGAAATAAAAACATACATGATTATTTATTTCTATTATGGCGCTTTAAAAAAAACTTACACCTTCGTAAATAATATACAAAGCAGGAAACTGAATCTATGAGACTAGAATGTTTAATTCATCATTATGTAAGCAATTTGGAGAGTGATTATATGGTAATTGCTCATTAGCGGTGTATATTTATCGCTGTACCTTATGTCAAGGCCATGGGAATTGTGTAGGGTTTGTTCTCTGGTTTCAGGGATCAGTTTCAGAAGCAATTTGTGAAACAGGATAGATCAAATTTGTACTGACGTCAGGTTCTGCCAGTTCCACTGGATATTCAACCTATAAATATTACACTATAAACGTTCTATGTGTTCGATGTTTGGCATACTGTATTCGGTCATTCTGTTATAGGAAAGCGATGGTTTATACTCCACGAAAAAGACACGGTGCCTTCAGATAGCGTTTTAAAATGGTAATGAAAGAAGGAACCATAGAAAATAAAGATGCGGGTCTTACTACCACAGTACAGCCTGATTCACTTGAACTGCGAGCAGGTTGTTAACAAAGATTTTATAAATTTGAGCTGACCTTAACGCATTTGTTTGTAAGACCAGTATCAGCGCAGCACAGATTGCGAGCATTTGTAATATTGTGCTAAGATTTGGGAAACCTCCGTTTGAATTTTTATCGGTGGCATAAACCATAAAGTAATTTCGGAGCTACATTCCAGTTTTCAATATTTTTTGGATCCTGATCAATGTAATTTGTATCCTTAAATATGACAGTATCTCTTTACACATGCTGAGAGTGGTTGGTTAAAACTATCAATTAAAACTGTCAATGATCAAGTAATTATTTAGCGATAATTTATGTAAGAAATGAAATATGGATTACCTGTTTGAAAATATCTTCTTAAAGGAAAATCTCTAAACTGGCACAATTCACACAAGCATGTCATTTACAGTCTGTGGAATGTAATTAAAGCAATTAATTTATATAATAACGTTTTAAGACCTGAAGTTACATTCTTAAAAACAAATATACAAGGAATTGTCTGAATGTAGGAGCATGGGGGACAGTTGATTGAAATATTCCGGAATTAGAAAATATCTTTAACAGACGAGTTCTCAGTTCTTTGTTTATTTTATTGTTATTATTTTTTTTACCGATTATAATCCGGTTATTATGAAACGCGTTAGATGACAGTAACCGAAGGTACCGCTTATAGTACTATCATGCATGTCCGAGAAATGTAATAGGCTATTACTTTAAATCCTGGGCTAATTATATATCTAAGGATAAATTTTATGTGAGGTGACCTCGCTTACTTCATTTGTATGACAAGTTTAAAAATATCTATCCAGTTTTTGTTTCTATAATATGATGCATCCATTCAAGGTCTCACTGATCCCGAGTACATTCCGCTAAATGTGGGATATAACGTAGGGTACACTCTGGACGGGACGCCAAGCCATCGAAGGGGACTCACGTTCAAATAATAACAGCAATTTAAGATTACCTATTCACCTGAGCGTCGGTCTAAGGGAGGGGAGTCGAAGAATCCCACACCAACCTGAGGAGAACATTGAAAATGCAGTCGTGGGTGGAAGGTCGCTGAGCAAATGTTCAGTCACGTAAAAATACTTATACTGACATTTAATATACTGACAATGAGGTTTCAGATTTAGTGTTATTGCATTGATTTATATTATATTATATTATATTATATCGTGGAATTTTACTAACAAAACTCAGTTCACCTCAGACTTCAGGTACTACTAAGGTATCACCTCAGGTATTACTACAAAAACGCTCCGTTATTTAAGCATATTACACGTATATTTGCAGTGAGGTTTATTTTGTATGACTTACTATACTTACTTATGTATAACTTACTATAACTTACTAACTCACTATAGCCACACACTTACAAATCCGTGTTTGCATGAAAATATCCTAAAGAAGAATATGTTGTTTGGGGAAACTATGGCACATTTAATAGTTCCATGGAAAAGTTGTTCCGTTTTATATTTGTCAGTCACTTCATATTAGATGCAAACACTGACGCAGTTAATTGGCGAGAGGGGGGAAATTAATAAAGGAAGCTAAACACAATTTAGCTGCTTTGCCTATTGAGGCCGAGGTAGAGAAAGTGCGCCAAATTTGTTTGCAGCGGATCAAGGCTCACCGCCTTCACTGCACTTTCTTTATCTTAATTCCAACTTGAAAAGATATAATTATCTAGTTTGAACAGGACCGCTATCAAATCCTTCTTTAAGCAGGGAAGGGAAAGCTAGAGTGGATTGGCGCGCTCAGAGCCGCTCGGTGTAGCCCGAGATAGGAGTAATGAAGTTGTGGAGTCCTGAGATACAAAGGGCATTAACCTCATTAGCATGAAACCTTTTCTTCTAACTATTGTGGGACCCTTTCAGCCTTCTAATCCCCCTATTTCAAAGCTGGGTTTGTAATAAAGCTTTTAGGGGTTTTTCAAAGCTAATGGTATTCTCTGAAGATTTTTATTGCTGTTATAGTCCACAGACCATTTTAACATTCCCCATCCATAGTTTGCATGTATAGCCCCCTTCCAAAAAAGCTCTTTTATAAGCACGGAAACAATTATAGAAAAGCTACTTGCCTTTCTTTACAAAATGTCCAAGGTGGATCTCAGCGTATGTTTAATTGTGAAAATAAAATACAGTTCAACATGTATAATCATAATCATAAAAAGAATTACGCCATGCCCCGTATTTTGTGCCCTTCCTGTGCCATTATAACATTCCTAAAGTGTCTATAATTGGCCATTGTATATCTCTAAATTTCTCTACTTCTCAATGAGCATATATTTCTGACATCAAATATAAATTATATTAATTTATCACTAAAACGCGAATAAAGAGGCAAAATTGGTTGCCTGGGTTTTTGTTTGTAGTCAAACGAAGAAACCAGCGCGTGCTCGCATGTCCTAATCACTGCGCTCGATGACAAGAGTTCAGACAAAGCTCTATTTTTGCGGCACATTGCAACCTTCCCTTATCACATCGTAAGGGGTAGTCAGATTGTACTAAATTATGTCCAACCAAGCCCCCTTGGATCCACGGATTAAGAGATTAAAGCGGACCACTGGGCAACGCATCCCCTTTCCCCTTCATATTACTCGTATGATAATTGCCTAAACTGATTTGCACTTTCACAAAAGCTCGTAGGACTCTTTGTATCTTGAACAGAACAGACACTGCTTTGCTATCAATGGAAATAAAACTGATTAATGCCGTCTATCAGGCTAAGCGGCAAATGAAGCATGAAAAAACAACTACTTGCCCTAGAAAACTGAGCTTTTTAGAGTTGGTAACAACATTCTTTATATGTTACTTATGAACTATTTAACTGTAATAACGCACTACATTAATACATTTTATTGATATTTGACTTGGTTTCCTCTGCTTTTGTGTGCTGTCTTATATAACTCAAAATTGAACCCACGCCAAGGCTGCACATTGTACATTTCGGTACGGGTAACATGAGAAACAAAAATACCGTCTTTGACTTGATGCAGGTTGTTTAAAAGTCCATTGATTTTTTTTAAACCGCTAACCTATTAGCATGCTTTCCAGAAGCCGTGTGGATCAACTGTAAAATTATATATTTTTAATAAGAAACCGTTGGTTTTACTCGGGGCAGCATACTGATAAAACTTTATTCACAAAATATTGACAATGACATACTTCTTAGAAGTATTCTTTGTGTTAAAATTGTAGCAAACTTAACACAAGCACAAAACTATTTACATTCTGGTAAAAGAGTAACAGAAACATTAACTTTTAGTACCTTTATACATGGAATATGCTCAGTGCATAAAATCTTGCTGCCCACAGGGTCGTCAGTTATTACAATTAATCCTTCTTGGCAGCGGGTACATGAGGGCTAGATTTTACAATGTATGTATCAAGGTTACGGAGACATAGTAAAGCTTTAGATTAAAGGAATGTCCTAAATACTTGTATTTAAAGTACTCTCCTTGTGGTGTAGCAAACTTTTATAAAGTTTTGCAATTAATTTCGTTTGTCTCTTAAAAAACACTATAACGCAGCACTGCTACTTCATATTGTTTTCACAATCACTTAAACACGAGAAGTCAAACGTTCAGACTGCACACTGCTGTAAAAATGAAGCACACAATATCGGAGATCGAATTAAAACCAATGCATATGAAAAGGGTAAAAGAAAACTAACAATCAAATATGATTTGCCATGCAATTCAAGTTTACAAAAAGCAGTTAAGTGTTTTGGTATCTCGAGTGGAACGCTTATATTTAGAAAGTCTCTTAAGTGCAAATGTCCAATGCGAATTGGATTGATATTGTAGTGGGTGTTTTCTGAAGATAATAGTTTTGTGTATGCGATGGATGGCAGGGGCGTGTGAGTGTGAGGTCGTAGTAGGTATCTGCACGTGACATCTGTGTCAACTTGCCTTGGTATTTTGAATTGGATTGACAGTCCCGTGGTCTTGATAACAGTACCACCAGTCCTCCGACTTCTCACTATCAGCTGCCGATCTCCAAAGAACCGATTTTTAATATTGTCTTTACCCTCAGTTTCTCTGCTACTGGGTATTCTTTTCAGTGTCATCCATAACGCCGACGTCCCGCGATCATAAATTTAATCGTCTGAAGTGACGTCGATTTCCTCCGGGCTCCCTTGCTTCGTGGCAAGCCTCCATCGATTTATATGATGTGTTCCTTTCTTTTTCTGTTGGGAGTCTGAACCTTCCTCTTCCAGTTTCTGTCGTTTAAATTTTGTTCTTCGGTTCTGAAACCAAACTTTTACCTAGAAGGGAATTTATGAAAATAAATCATACGTCTTCTACACGCCCAGTTTTTGACAGCTTAACAGCACCGAGAGTAAACAAACAACGAACAACGTAGCCATTTCAACATTTCAGAACACGACCTAGTCAGGAGGCCCATTCGTGTATTTTTGTAATTTATAAGTTCCGGGTGAAACGCTTCGGTTGTTGGGCCTAAAGTATATCGGTATTCATTATACGACATGTTCGCCGTAAAAACTCAAGCATAGTAAAATGACGTAAGAACGCGCTACAGTAATATCCTATACACCGCGAGAATATTTAATATTTAACTTAAACAGTCGGCATACGGATAAATAAAATGTGCATTTACACACCATGCAACGTTACAACATTTTACTGACACTAACGTCCAATAAATATAATTACATTCAGTACACCATTCGGGGCTTTGCCATGACTAGGCATTGGCTAAAATGGCTTTTGTAATTCATTTTAAGATACACGCAAGAAAACGAAAAAAGAAATCAATATTTGGCATTTAGCAGGCTGTCTCATATATTACATGCATGTGTATCTGTATTGTGACCTGAAGCATGATTTGTAGCGCTCAGTCAATTTTATCCCGAAACTGTGACTTTCTGCTTTTTAGGAGAAAACGTCCTTAAATAATTTGAGCGGAGTTTATGGATTTAGAATATTTGTTTGTTAAAATAATTTATTATCGATTGTTTGTCATAACCGACAGTTCTGATTTAAGTATCTATGCATTTTATTCCATATTGTTTGCATTTGTTGTTATTGTTTTCTTAATGAGATAAATGGCATTGTGCCCTAGTATATAGCATGACCCTACTCGTTGTCATTAATGCCGGTAAGTGTATTACACACGACTCTAACACTAACTACATATTGACACGTCAATAAGCGGTTCTGCCGGGTTTCCCTAACCGAGGCATTTTACCAAAAACCAAAATAAAACCATGACACATTACTGTAGGAAAATAAGAACCAACTCATACAGTGAAAATAGAAGCATAATCCTGGGATTTCGATGGAAATCTAAACTTTCGATTACGACATGTTACAGAAAAATGAAGACCATTTTTCTGCTTTTTTATGCGAGAAAATTAAATATCACATTTTGCATTCCTTTCAGGGACGCTCCCCTTTCACCCCCGTTCACTAACATCGAATCAGGAGTTCTCTGTATACAGTAAAATCTAATTTATTTTCTTTTACAAACTGACAAGTATAACCGAATATATGCCTGATCAATTTGTAGGCCAAATTCACCCAATTCCGCTGATACAAAACAGACGAAATAATATATCCAGCTTCAGTACTGGAATTCAGTAACATAAAAATAGCATTACTATAATGATTTATACATCTTCTGCTTAATAGAAACATGTACTGGTCCGATTGTATTGTTCATCAAGGATATCGGTAGCATTATTATTCTGTTATTTTAAGTTATGCTAAACGGAATTGAAACAATGCCGAAAACAAGTTAAAGAACTTCATAATTTAAAAATCATAATTTAATACATAACTACGGTTATTTTCCCAGTTGATCTATACTGTGCAGTTCGTAAACAATTTGAAAAGTAGGATTTTGCTTTTGAAATGTAATTTGAATCTCTTACCTGAGTTTCTGTGAGACTAAGGCTGTGTGCAAGCTGTTTTCGTTCGGCACCAACAACATAATGATTTTTTTCGAAAGCGTGTTCAAGCCGCAGTAGTTGCGAAGGGGAAAAAGCTGTCCGAATTCTTTTGGGCTTTCTTGCCAATGCATTATGTAAAAGAAAGCTTTCTGGACTTGTTTCGTTCCCTGTGTACAAAATAGAAAAAAATATATAATTAACCCTGTCCTGTCTTCCAATTATCAACAAATAGCTTCACATAAATTTCCGAAAAATAACGTTTTTAATTAAGACGGAATGTACCGCAATTTCAGGACATATAATACGCGAATTTACGTATTAATTTGAATAATTACAGTACGGGAAATTGATCTTGTTAAAGAAATGTAAGCGTTATAAGGTATACACATAATATTTAATATAAGACAAAATATTCACTCATTTGCTTTACACGGTAACTTCTGCTAAGAATATAATTTTTTTTTCACATTCACAAATGCGAAGGGGCTGGAGAATAGGCATTAAAATTGATAACACGTGGTCTAAAAGTCTGTGAATTTAGACATTTTAAATGTTAAATCTTGTGAAGGTTGTTATTTATTGTATTTTGACTGACATTAACATTATTTCAAGATTATAACATTTTAATACAAGAAACACCTGGCACGCATTTGATGTCAATGTTTATTCCAATGGCAAACATTCGTAAACGGCTTTACTGTCTTAAACGGGAACACCGTAATGTATTTCAATTAAAAGTTCTAAATAACTGGGTTACCTTATTTTTTTATATGCATAATACCAACCGAACACTATAACGTTGTCGAATAGGGCAATATGTTTACCTACTGAAAGGCATTTTCCTCAATAATGAATTTAAATATTTAATTTTGCTAATACTTAGATATATTCGTTTGCACGCACGTATAATTCGATTAAACTGAGTCATTTTATTTATGTTAATATCAATTCATAATCAGTTGTTTTATATTTAGTGTATAGAACTTTATTATCAATTGTTAATATACTAGCAAATAAAATTAGCATTTAACCTCTATTTGAATTAGCCTTGACGTTTACTTGCATTTCGTAGCTTACAATTTAAATAAGAAGCAACGGTAATTGGTCACAACTTTGCACATTTATGTATTAAATAAAGCTTAAACATACCTTGGAATCTATGCCCCAGATACCTATATCTATGAATTAGCCAAGGGTAAAAAGTTGAAGGATCCCTTTGCTGACTAGCAAAAAGAGGGTGCGGACTATGCGAGGACGATAATGGGTGAGTAGCCAAGGCATGTGGAGGGGGTACAGAATGAACCGGGACAGCGGAGTTTGGAGGGTGCGAAACCGCCTCAGCGAACACCAAGTCCGTATTAGAGTAGACGCCCCTGCCGCTGGAGTGAAAGCCGTTCAAAAAAGGATTCATCTGGCTTGAATTTGCATAGCTGAGAGCTGCTGGTCGAATGGGTTCCTCTGACCTCGACGCCGGTTGAGGATTATCCTTCGCTACCAACGATTCAATAGTAAAACACCGCTTCGGTGTCGGCTGAAACATGTTTTACCAGTCAAAATCCACCAGCTCAAGTCAAAGCAAGTTTTCTATTGAAAAAATACTCCACTCCGAGGTTGAAAGTTTTCCTGCGATGTGTAAGTTGTATAAGGAAAAATAAATCAGGTCGAAAAAATTCTCTCTCTCAAAAAAAAAAACCAAATCTCTTTAAAGGTAATCGCCTAGTCCAGACAATCCATGAATGTGATCAGTTCTTCACCAGTTGTGCAAGCGATTTGTTAGTTCATGAGCCCTAATTAGTGATGGAGTCACATAAACAGCTTCCTCTGAAGCTTGTAATGGCTTGGTGATTGGTCGCTGCTACTTGCCTTAAGGTTGAGAGAAGACTCTTTAAGTGCGTCAAATGAACTAGCACGGAGAGGCGGATTCAAGCAAAACGGAACGGATTCGTTCAGAACGAAACCTACCGCGATTTACATACTCGCCTGAGCCAGTAGAAAGCCAGAAGGTACTTTAGTTTCTTCGTAGGTAGAACATTATTGAAACACGGTAGTTGAATTTTTGTAGGACAGTTTATTTCGGTAAGACGACAGTTCATTAGATAGCATTTAATCGTTATGACATTTTTGTTGACAATGTTTGTTGTTTCATGCGGTAATTTAAAAAGAAATTATTTTACGTCGCTACTTTTATTTTAATGGCTTTTAAGACGAATTTATTACGGTTTATATTTGACATTATTTTAATTTTGCTCGCTGTGTCACCCATCCCCCATCACGAAAGCAAATTCTATGTCTCTCCACGTTTTCATTTTCTCCGATGGTCCTGAGATTAATTTAGGGGTTGAAGGCTTCTTTGTTTCTATTGGCCGGTCTATTGGCAAGACGGTTGTTAGATACACACAATACGCTTTTCTGTGTTTGTTTGTCCTACGGCTGTAAGACCGTATTATTCGGCTATCAGTAATTATATTGTTTAAATAACATATATGGGTTGTAGAACGAGCAGCTGTAGCGTACTTTATTTAGCGCATTAAATGTATCCTGAAGACGGCAATACGTCTTAGAATTCTTATATAATTTAATTCCTTTTAAATGACGCATTTGTATTATTACGATATGATATAGTGTTTAAGAAAAGATCGATTGTCAGAATCAGTTATGGCATTTGTAAATATCTTTAATGTAATTTTGTATGGTTCATCAGAATTTTATAACCAAAAGGTGCCGCGCGAGTTCCTTTCCATTTTGGAATGCACACCTTATTCTTGCAAAATATCAAATAAAGTTGATGAGTATTTCAGTTGCCACGTCTCTTCCATATACTGTGCACATGCACTCGCACATAATATGTATCGCGGTGCAGTTCTATTAAATATCCATTGTGTAAGGAATTGTCAGTTTAAGTAATACAAAAAGTGAAGGGAAAGAAATTTTGCGTATCCTTGCGTGTGGAACACTGTCAAAGCACCGTTTAAATTACCTGAATTTAAAAACGGAAATATCGATCAGAGAATTCCCTATATATATATATATATATATATATATATATATATATATAGCGAAGGTCTGTGAAATAGAGTGCTTCCGACTTAAAGGCTTATGTTCCATTCATATGTTTCAGAGCCTGCTTTTTCAACAGACTGTCATTATTACTCAACCTACAATTATTTTTTTGATAATACAGTTTTAGCTGAATTTAGTTAAATTATTATACTCATACCAAAATAAACCTCAAATGAAATCTTTTGAAACATTCTAAAGCAATTAGAAGAAGTCAACAAACAGAAAGGTGGTCTCCAGAAAACCATTCGCATGCAATATACTAGTGTTCGGCATGCTGCGAAAAAAATACCAATACGACAGTTTCATGTACTACAATGAAAGAGTAGTACCCAGAACAGTACACCGAAAAACTCCCCGGTAAGTAAAAGTACTTTCGCCTGAAAATTAGAGTATATTGCATATTACACGCTATAGTGGAGATGTTACGTCACATGCCAAAGTGTCTTAGTTATTGTTCATACCACATCTTATATTTGCTTATTTTTGCCTAACGTTTTTTTATTAATACTTTAATGTCTGGTGCTCTATCTCATATCAGTATAAAATTACTTTAAGTGTTAAAAAAATATGTTCACCGTTAGCCATTAACGCTTATGCAAGTAAGTAAACAATTGTCTGAATGGTTGCGGCATGATGTGTATTTGTTACAATTTCGCTGACAAAATTAGTTTATTTGCACTTAAAACGTTCCTTACATTTCACGAGCAAATAAGTTAACTGCATATTATAACACTTCAGCTTGTGATAGAATTTTTTCTAATGCTTAATTGTCTAATGTACAGTACAGTACACCGCTTCAGGCCACAGCTGCGTTGATTCATCCGAACTCCGTGTTATGCTAAAAAATAAAAAAGGTTATTACACATGATTATACGTTCATAATTCAACAGTTCGATATACACATGTAATCACATTACTAGAAATGTTTAACAAAGAAATTGGTAGTTCCGTTTGATTATACAGAGAACTCGTAAACAGACCTCCCGAAAAACGACTGTCTTTTTTCAAAAGACGGTGCTATAGCGGCTTCCTGTGGACATAATGTGTACCTTTATCAATTAAGGCCAACCAGCGCAGCGACGTTTAATTTCTGTCAGCGAAATGCTGTACTTTGTGCACATTTCAAAGGACAATATATAACATGAACCTAGGATGCTCCGTGGTTATTAAATTTCAATACTCTAAAAGATGAAGAAAATTGCAAGAATAGAACCATTCATTATAACGGCAATTAGTTTACTATCATTAAATAACTTGTCCTTTCATAGTACACATTTTGGTAGGTTAATCAGTTTCTCCCCTACTCTTGCTCAGTTACAAAAGGGATCTTCGTTATAGTTCTCAAAGTAACAGTGTTCCGAAAACTCAATATTCCGTCAGATTTTATGAAGAGCGTTATTAAATCCAACTTGTAAAAGGCTGACAAAGCAATCGATCGTTATATTATATGCTATATAGGCTTATATAAGAAGAAGTTGCGACGTAATCAGGTATAAATATATCAGAGGGTCGTTTATATAATGGATTTTATTTCAGTCAGTGCCACTGACTCAATCACCTTCACCTCACAAGATAATTTGTATTGCAGGCAGACTTATTGTCTTATCTGAAGACTAAAAGCCCGGAAAACCTTCGTACTGTTGGAGTTTGAGAATATTGTTTACAGAACAATCTCTTTTAGCAATGTATTTGACTTTAGCACAATGAACTGGCCACACAATAGAATATATTTAACTTTTAATATTTACCACATTGACCTAAATTTATTCCATTTGTGAAATGAAGCCGCCGCGGAACGTGAGGTTAGAAAAATTTCAGTACACAAGTGTTCTCCTCACGATTGATTTATTTTGTTCGTTCGTATTTTTCAGTTAACCACTGTAAATGTTTTATTTATACGCTCAGAACAATCAGTGCAATAAAGTGACAATTAACGATTAGGCTGTTTTTTATATAAAATTGAATAAAGAATGCGTACAATATTGGAGGAATACAAGTTCAATCGAGCACCTCTCATCGTCTCTACATGCACAATATACAGCCGTGCATACAGTTTACCCGAGGAAGAGACAGCACATGACTATTGCCATTTTTAACGTCGAGAATGCCAGCGTTTATAATCTTGCAATCACGTGTACGTAGCCTATGTTTTCGCGATTTCGTGAAGGAGAATAGAAAGTTAGTCTTTTTTTAACACAGCCTTTTCATTATTAGCCATACAATTCAAATAAACGCTGGAATTATAAAATCACTTTAACCTGGGAGTCTGCAGTCCCACTCGAAACTTTTATTATTATTAGTATTAGTATTAGTATTAGTATTAGTATTAGTATCTTCCAGTGAGTGCTTGCTCTTCCTTGAAGTTTAAGTTAAGTTGCATGACTACCTAAGACTGGGCAGAAAAGACATAGTGATATGATATGGCAAATAACTAATGTAATTTAATTTAGAAAAAAACATTTAAATAAGTGATTTATAGCAGGAACAAAAACATCCCCTGCTGCATATATTGACAAAGGTAAATTTAAAGTGTTATGGGTTGCGATTATATTCATCCTCATATGAAATAGTCATCTTTAAACTGCAAGACGAAATCTTTAATATGGAGTCGACAGTCGGTAATGATCTTTAATATTTTAACATTAATTAAACGCTCTCTTTTGCACTTATATGTTAAATTTTGAGTTATTCACTTACATTTATTTTGAAATAGTCGAATACACATTTCTTGTACAACTTGACGTTGCTATCTATCTATCTATCTTTTATACATTTATATTTAAATATCGAGTGACAAATGTATTACTGTTGTCAAAAAAGATCACAGCATGCTAGATGGTACACGGGTATGCAATTTTCTATAAAGGCATCAGTTTTTCAACTCTAAAAGCAGATTTTCTTATAGGAATGTATTATAATACAACGCTGACATCAGGATACGACACATTACTATTAAATATGAATAGTGTCTCTTTCTGAAGGGTTACAAGGTAACATTGCGCTGATGTTTATAAAAGTTATGGATAGTTGCGTATAAACGAACCACTCATCTAAACACTTCTCGGGTTACCGAATGGTGTATAAATACTAAAATTATTGGTTTTGTTCTGGAACCAAGGCTAAACCGATTAGGACCTCAGTACGTTGTGTCTAAGTGCTGTATCCAGTAACAATATCCGTTTATGCCCAACACATCACGGATATGTATTCGCTGCAACTAACCTTTTAACTGTAATTTTGAAAAATAAACAAAACAAAAAAAAGTAAGTAACTCACCACGCTATATATCAACTGAGTTCAAGCAACAAGATAACCCCTTGGTAAAATTAGTAAGGTCGATTTTTATTTATCGGAAAAATACGTAGTTACGTATATTCATATATTAAATTTGCAATTACAAAATAGAACAGGGTTGGGCGAATGGTTTGCTTATATTGCTGTGCAGGGATGGTAGAATGCACTCGCTAAAATAGCATTATTTTTAGAATATAATAATTTAGGAAATTAAATGGATGTAATGACTAGCCGAAACATCCATTTAATAAATGACTGTTTCCAAACATGTCGACAAATTTTGTCTTTCAAATTGGGGCAATTACTTTAAATCACTGCGTAGTAGAGTTGTTGCTTTTCCTTATTCTGAAAAGTCTGGAGACTGTACTGAATGGGTGAAATCTGGCCATGTAGTTACGGTTTTAAAATATGCAGTCCACCAACCACCAAACAAATAACTGGGGTAAAATATTTCAAACATTTTTAAACAAGCTCCTCCAAAGATTTTATTTGTAATGGGGGGGGGGTTGTTTTAATGATACTATCTAAATGATTTGATGCCCATGCAGTACTGCTGCTGGGGTCCCTTTTGGATTGTATTTGTTTACTATTAATGGTCAGATTTCTTTCCACTTATCCAGTGCAGCGCTGGGTAAGTCAGCAGCTGATCCCAGGACACTCAGAGAACAAGGCAGCCTACAACCGAAGAGGGCGGCAGTCCACATAGGGCCCACATAGAAAGGCAAAATCACACTCTAATGGAAATGTAGAGATACCAATTCACCAAATTGTATAAGAGGGAAATGGGAATTCTTTTTTTTCCCCTCCAAAGTCCAAAGCATTTCTAAGTTTCTCATCGTATTTGCATAAGTGTGCCATGTAATGGACCATCCAGTATGTCGCCCTGCTCTGTGCTGCCCTATACCCCATTTAAAAGATAGTTTTGATATTATTATTTAAGTGTTTATTATTATTATTATTATTACTACTACTATTACTACTACTATTGGCTGGGTAAAATATAATTATGCTCATTGTTACAGTTATATTAGGTGGTATGTGCAGCTCTTCTCAATCACTCCCAGCTGCTTTGACTGTTGGACTTCTTCTTCAATGGCCCACCGTCATGTCTTAGGAACCCAGTATAGGGCCATTGTTGCAGAATGACTCTAAGCAAGGTGCAGATGTCAAGGTAGATGACATGATTTCGGCCTGAGACGGAGAAGAACACATCTGAGTACTGATCTAGCAGCTGGTTTATTTTTTGGCAGGACACCCCAGGCAGACAGGAGGGGGTGGGTTCTATTGACTTCTTAAGCTGGTTGACGTGATAAACCCATTCTGTTTGATGTCATCCCAGCTGGGTGACTTGGCAGTTCCCTGGCCTGACTTTTTTCTCCAAGATGTGTTGCCCCTGCCAGGTGGCAAGGTAGTAGAGAGGGATTACTGACTGTAGCTCACCAGGTTTGAACTTAGAGTTGGGTTTACCAATTGTACAGGAACTTCTGGTTTGATAACAGAATGGAAGTGGGATAGTCAGCCCTGCCACGCCTCCTTGGCTCAAATAGTCTGCATGGATGAGTAGCTTGTTGAAGCCTGGGTAGTCTACTATACACCCAAAAGCATATTTGGGTTCATGAGGCTCCAGTTGTGCTCATCTTCACCTACCACCTTTTAGACCACCTACCACCAGTTTTTCCTTTTGAGGTCTGGTTGGTGGTGGTTTACTGAAGTTTTCAGATGTTTAATTCTGTGCAACCTGCATGGATCTTCCATGAGACAAAGGAAGTGCCTTAGTCTTTGAGAAGGTCCTTAAGAAGACCCAATCAGTTGGGTAGGTGTAATAGTTCCTTAGTCATAGCTTTGGACATGACTTTCCTCAAGAGGATAGCCTTAGGATAGTGCATAGCATTGTCCTATAATTAGCCCTACAATGTCCATCGAAGGCCACCTCATTGATTGGAAATGGTCCTAGTGGGGCTGGCAGATGAACTGAAGGATTATCTTCTGACAGAAGTTTGGAACTTTCTGCTAGCCTATCCACTGGAACCAGCCCCAAATCTTCTCCAGAGTGTTACAGGCACCTAAGTATCCCACCAACCAAATAGGAGTTGATCAGATACACCATGATAACTATTTTAGCCCGAGGCACTACCAACTGGTTCGATGGTACTTCTTGGTGGGTCACCACATAGTAAAATGAAATACTGCTCTGGGAGCCTACTAATCCCCCTTGGTTCCCCATCAGTCACTGATGCCTGTTCTTTAGTCACTCTATTTGGGCTTGCAAGAAATGACAATTCCAGGGTCACACACAGAAACAGATCAGCGAGAGCATTTGATGGTTGAGGGGGATCATAATCCACCTACTGTGGTTCCTTCCCCATGAAGCACCAGGCTGGGGCACCCATGTGCAAGAGTGGTCCTTTTCTTCTTGGTTGGCAAGGACTTTTGCTCTGTGTCTCTCACCACAATGGAGTAATCAGAGAGCAGGGATACCAGGAGGTCTTGCACCACTGCATGCTCCAGACAGGCCTTCCATCCAGACATTCATACCAAGGACCTGTCAACATCCCTGTACATGCTGGTGAAGGTTAATCAGCCTTCAGGGTGTGTCCTGGGGTAGGACAGCAGTCCTGACCAGGGTGATGGTACCTCTTGAGTCCATCATCATATTTACTGGCTGCCCCTGAAGGATAACCTTGATGGCTGGGGCTGAGCTTGCGGCCTTCCCACGTAGGGTGCATCCTGCCTGCCAGGCTTTAAGGTTTCTAGCAGGAGTCCTGACAGCCAAGTGGGCATCTGCTCTTCACAGTACCAGCTCCAATCCATATGCTTCAGCGTCTTGCAGCCTTTCCAGGCTTGTTAGTCAGGCGTCAACTGTTAGGATGGGGTACTGGCCACACAGGGGTTGTGCTACTCTGTCTGGGCAGCCACTGTTGGACATGGAGCAAATATCATCCACCCTTTTGTCAATTTAGCTGAGCTCATAGGGTGTCTGGGAGCTATCTGGCCAATTGTGAGCTACAACACATAGGGCAGGGCTATCCAGGGTCAGTGCCCATTTGTGTCTCCTCTTCGTTTGGTCAGCAGATGCTGCTGGCTATTTTGTCCTCCTCCCTATTGCTTGCCCTTTAGCCCAGTGTACCTAAGACCCTAGTGTTTTGTCTCATCCTCAGATTGCCATATAGCTTAGTGGGTTGACTGTGTGGCTTAGAATTTGTAAAGCCTCTGGTCGTGGATTTAAGGCTGGCCAGATACCAGCCTCATCAGTTATTTTGTATCTGTTGAGTTTCTGTTCCCCAGTTTTCTGTTTTCCCATTTGAGTATCCTGTTCTAGGTTTGCCATCCTTGCGCCTTTGGTTACACTCTATTTCTTAATCTGTCCCAGTGTAGTGCCTCCTTGTGTTTTCTCAGTTTCCAGTCATCTAGGTTTCTGTCCCTCTTTGTTAGTTCCAGTCATCAGTGTATTTTAGTACTGGCCTTTGGTTTATTCTTTAGTCAGTCATTGTATTTGGTGTATTAGGTGTGTTATGTACGCTTGTGTGTAAGGTACTCATTGGTCTCCTTAATCCTGCTCCCTAGTTGTGTTGAGTTATGGTTTCCTTGGGTAATTAATCCTCGTTTTCCTGTTTTTGTTTTGACCCCTTGTGGTCCCTTTATTTTGTGGTTTCCCCAATTGTCTTCAGTATTCCCAATAAACCCCTGAGCCACAAGTGGATTGTCACCTCTTTTCCCCACTTGCACCATGCCATGCCATGCCCGTGACACCAACTCCATGATATGCCTGTCTGAGTAATCCCTTGGTCTCAGCCAGCACTACACAGTCAATAACAGCCGTGAGATTTGGGTTTGGTATAACAACTGGGTATACTTCCAGTGATGCAAGTACCATATTGCCTGCAAGGGGAGAGTAGTTACTGGCCTCACTTACCCACAAGCTTGTAGTATGCGGGCTGGGAGTTCCCGTCAGAAAGAGAAAGTACGTTAGCCCACTCCTCCGACTTCCAGACCTTCCTTTCTGCAATTCTGCAAGTTCAAACATGTGGACATATACCTCCACGTTGTCTTTGGCCATAAGCTTTGTCAGCACTCTTATACTCATCAAGCAAGGGTATTTACTATTGCTGCTGCTTCATCAGTACCTCTGTGAGAGTAGGTAGGTACTGCACAATGGAAGATACCTGTTCCATGAGGAATTTAGCCAATTCATCCATTCTACCGCATTGAGATTCCTCTAATATGGAGAGAGTGTTTCATTTGACACAGGTGGCTTGCTAACAATAACCTAAACTTCACCAGTGTTATGGGTCAATTTAAATAAAATAATTTAGACAATAGTGGATTAATGAGCATCACCCCTGGCAAACATGCATTTATTGTTGAAGTGTTGCCAGGAGGGAGTGGTGTGATCATTCTCCTTCACTCATAGGTTGTGGGTGGAGCTCTGCGCCAGCATTCTGATTGGTTGCCCAAAACCCTGGTCCTGAAATTTGACAGGTACTCACTGTCCAAGGCAGTCATGCTTTTATATCTGAAGAGATTCAGTCAGATGTACTGAAAGTGACTCTCAGGGTTGGTGCCCTCTGATCCCTCCTCCTGTGTCATTTCCCCTTTGGCTAGCAGGCCTTGCTGTGCATCCTGCCTTTCCTCCTTTCTGTCCTTCACCCTAGTGTTTTGGCCATTTCCCATGCTGCCACATAGCTCAAAGGGTTGAGCATGAGGCCCAGAGACTGAAAATTCTCCAGTCTTGGGTTTAAGACATTCTGCCCTGTTTCTCTTTATTGGTTTTCTGTGTTCCTGGTTAGTCTTCAGGGTTTGTAATTTATTCCTTACTGTCCTGTGATTTGTTTAACTGGATTGTCCTTACCTGCTCCTTGTCGCCCCTAGCTGCATATTGGTTAAGTTTCTAGGTCTGTTACCTGGTTCCTAGTTTTTGCTTGGTCCTTACTTGTGTTTAGTTTCGTATTTTTTTATTGCATGGCCATTATGTTACATTCATATAAGTTATCAAAAAGAATTAGCTATTTTAGGAAATATAGTCAAGGAGGTATAAAGGGTGCAAGTCCTTCTTGATCCACCAAAGGAAAAAAAAGGCTGAAAAGGATGTCTCCCAGAAAACCCCTGGCATCTTGATACACCCTAGGCCTTGGACAGCACAGATGTCTGATAGAGAGAATGTCGACAGAGATTAAATGTGTGGGACTTGGTGAGAAGGGGAGAGAAAAGGCAGTTGTGAGATGGCCAATCCCTTAAGAAACTGTTACCGTATTTGCCGGCGTATAAGACGACTGGGCGTATAAGACGACCCCCTGACTTTTCCAGTTAAAATATAGATTTTGTTATATACTC
>JAODKL010000062.1:10223637-10257385 GCA_026780765.1 Petrocephalus schoutedeni | reverse complement strand
CGTATAAGACGACCCCCCACTTAGGAGCAGAAATTTATGGTGTGAAAAGTCGTCTTATACGCCGGAAAATACGGTAAGTAGAACCATCATAATTGCTGACACCAATTCCACAACAATACAGTGACATAGAGGCAGATGTCTGTATGGCCCCCTTAGCAACAATGGTGAGCAGACACAACATGGCCAAGATAGTAGCTGGGGAGGAGGTGAGGATCAACAACAGTGCCTGACAGACTTCCAAGGAACAGGCAAATAATTCAGATTTAATGATATAAAGGCTAAAAGCGATGGTGTCCGGAGAGATATAAGGGTCTCCCAATTGAGACTACATCCCACAAGACTAAGTTTCAGCTCCTGTACAAGGGGAGGTAGTACAGAAAGAGATATCCTGCATTGCACTACTGTTCCATTAGGATGGATGGATGGATGGATGGACGAATGAATGAATGAATGAATGAACAAGTGACAGAATGAATGAATGAATGTTACATTTATATAGGGCTTTTCAAGACAGGCAAATCACTTTACAGAACCAATGGGGAGCCACTTCAACCCCCACCACTGTGTAGCACCCTTCTGGATGATGCGACTGCAGCCATTTTGTGCCAGTACGCTCACCACAAAATTCCTCAGGTTGTGAAGAGAATTCACTAATTAGATATAATGGAAGACTATGAGGTCAGATTTGAAAGGAATTTTAGACAGGGCATCAGGATACCAACCCGACTTCTTTGAATGATGCCCAGGGATCTTTTATGACCTCAGACAGTCAGGTCCTTGGTTTTATATATCATCCAAAAGATATGGCAGGGTAGTAGCTCTCATTAGAGACTCACTGCAGGCCTTTTTACCTCCTCTGCTTTTGTACCCTGTATCACCTCATATGGAAAAATTTTGAGGATAATGTGGTCTGCCCTTGAGACAAGCCTTGCTCCTGCTCCTGGTGGCAATGAGCTGCTGAAGATCTAGAGCAGGTCCTCTTAGCGGGACTGGAGCAATTTTGGTAACAGTTACGAGACTTCCTTGAACAACTGTGGCAGCTGCTGAAACAGTGATGTGTCCTTCTTGTGTCGGTTTTGTGTGCTGCAAAGCTAGCAGGTCCTCTAGGCAAAGCAGCTGCATCATCTGCGGAAAGTTATCCTCTAGAAAGATTCGGGAGGCAACAGGTGGAGGAAGACCCCCCACCATTTTATCCGCCTAAGACCCAGTTGCTCATTTTTGTCCTCCATGGGAGACTTTTTATTTGAATGGCCATGCATGCTGCTTTGATTAAAAAAAAAAAAATAGCACTCTTGTACCTCAAAGAGGACATCACCAGATTTTTAGCATGTCATCGTTAGAGCCAATTTTCCTGAATGCATTTGTGTCTTGGAAATAAGTATTATAAATTATTTGTATCTGACTGAAAAAGACCACCCCGTCCATCTTCCAATTGCTAATCCTCAACAGGGTTGTGAGGACTGGAAAACACCTCTGTTGACAACGTCCTTTGTATTGGACAACATGACTGTTTTTCTCACGTATATAGTAGTTTTGACATTTAATCAGATCTTTAGGTATATCCATCCATTTGATTTTTCCATGTCTTCAGATTATTGCTTATTGTGGGTGAAAGATTTTTCTAGGATAATTCAACCAATAGCCAAAAAGAGTAGAGTCAATTGCTAAAAGTTAGTTACTTTTAGCTTAACCTTTAGCTTTTAGTTAATCAATGCCATTTAGGATGAAAAGGAAACAGACAACATCACTCCAACCCGTCTTTGGAATTTCTCCGTATCTTGCATGCCTTTGATATCCAAGAGCCAGCCTCTACTCAAGAGCACAATAAAACCAAACTGCCTGAATCTACCAAGACCAGGGTCCATTAATGAGCAAATGATTTCCTTCATTCCAGCAGTTTGCTCCTAATAAGCTTCAGAAATGTTCTCTAAAATCTCGATGAGCTTGTTGTCACCGGCCGTAGGCTTTGTCAGTCCTCCTATACCCACTAGATAAAGAGCCAGTTCTCTTGGTTATCACAGTTCATGGAACAGGACCTCAGGACAGCTGTTTGAGGTTGTTCAGCCCATTATGAACAGTGTGGCAGGTTCCTTCATTTTTAAATTTATATCTCACTGGCAGAATTGATTTGGGGTGGTGGATTCTCTTTGTACAATACATTTAATTGTATAGAGTATTAGAGTGTGTGAACCATATTTTATGGTTTCTCTAATTAGGAACATCAGTGTTGCTGCTGTGGATAAGGCCACACAAAGAATTATGGGATTCCTAATGAGCTTGGCCTGGGATATAACTATATGGTCTCCAGGACAAGAAGGAATTCCACAATCGCCAGCTGACTGATTTTGTATATAGTTACTTCTTTGACTTACTGATCTAAAATCACCTTATTTATTTCATTCATACTGCGAGTTTCCAGAATTCAAAAAGGTCCCATTGGATTCTGTTTAAACTCAGTTAGAAGCTACAATGGAAGCTGGTAAATATCATGTTCTCACCAAGGAAGCTGGTAAATATTATTCTTTCACCAATCATATCTGATTGCAAGGAATGCTTTTAACAGGGTTTTGCTGAAAAACATGGAACCTATCCTTTAAGTATACCATCTGTAAAACATTTCTTAAATATTTCTCCTGTTTGCAGGTGACCTGAAAAGGAGCAGAATGATACAATCAAAAAGGAGACCGAGCTGGTCATTGCTTTTGGCTCATAACGTGCATGTTTTTACTCCTCAAAAGTTTTGACTGCCTTACTTTCACAAAGAAAAAAACCTTTAGCCAATTTCAAATGGTGGATTAGTGAATGTCACTAACTGGGAAAGAACAGAGGCCAAGTACCTCAAGGTCATGATGCTGCTGAATCAAGCTGGAGTGACATCTAGCTGCCGAGGTTCTTGGGCATGAAAGGAAAGTCCAGTGTTGCAAAGAACTATAAAACTAAAATTGACCAGATTGGGCCACTCTACATCAGTTACAGAAGTCTCATGAATAAAACTTTGTTTGTAACCAATTGTAGAAAAATGTTCATGTTTAAAATGTTTACCAGCTGCTGGGCAGGTTTTGTTTATACCTCCCATTTAACATGCAATTAAATGCAGGTACAGGAGGTTCTCACCATACATTATCTCCTGCCAAAATTAGTTAATTAACTAATTACTATTAATTACTTGAATAGTAATAAAAGGTGGAAAGTTTAGGTCTACAAGGTAAAAATCCAGACCAAGACTTTGTTTCAATCAAACGGTACTCTGTAACTGTGACCAGAGATGGGCACAAATACAAATACTTGCTCATCAAAAGTAACAAAATAAAATACAAAATACTTGTGTGTGAAAATGTATTTAATTAAAATACTAATTAAAACAAATACTAATTAATTAAAAAGTAATTTGTATTTGAAAATACATGTAAAATAGTAATGGTACATGACAAACATGGCATAATTAGTAATGTGTACAAAATTTACAGTTTTCTCTAACTTTAAACAGAATAACAATTTTGTGATTTACATGCGTTATAGTGTTAATTGTGAAATGAAAAATTACTTTTGCAACATTAGTAACATAATCTGACCTCAAAAGGCTGCATCTGCAGCAGCGGGTTGGGCTTGAGAGGGATCCAGGAGACGGAACCGCGATAGAAATGTTCATGATCTCGTATCTCATTTCGGTTTCAGATTCAGAACCATTACACCCTTAATTTAAACCCAGTTGTTCCCACAGAATCAGTGGCTGGGGCTGACAGGGGTACCAGTGTGTGCATGTGTTACTAATCTGTTCCCATGATGTATTAAATCATGGGCACATTTAACTAATTCATTCCCTCATTTTAGCTAAATTGTGCCCATGTTTTATTAATTCTTTCCACCATTTTGGTTAAATCGTGGGCACTAATTTGTCCCCTCGTTTTAGTTAAATACTGGCCACCACATATTAAAACGTGGCCACGATATATATAATTTTTATCAGTATGTCATGAGAGGGGTTCCGTAACAAAGAACTGATTGGTCATCATTAACGGCCATATCTGACAGGCCCTTAAAACTGATTCAATACTTCTTAGCCCCCATTTGTGTAGCAGTTTTGCAGTCCTTAATTGAATCCTGGCACCCACAACAAGCATACGGTGCCAGTTCAGGCTTTCAGGCTTTTTTTATCAAGGTTTTGATTGTCATGTATCACTTGGTAAAATTCTTACTTGCATACCTTAAGTAGACAATAGCAATAAATAAATACGATATACAAGGAGAATATACACAAAAAAAATATGTACCGTGGCTGACGATGCATAAATAAAACTGTGCCTGAATCTCGTGATCCAGCTGCTTATTATTCTGTCCCATATGACAGAATGAAGAGGAGAGAGAAAAGTGAATGCGCTGGGTGACTAGAGCACTTTTATTAAACGGCCTGCCTTTCTAATGTTATGTATATGTGATGAAGTGCTGTGAGATGTGTGCCAGTAATTCTGTGAGCAGCCTTCACCACCCTCTGCTGTGCTTTGTTGTCTTGTACCAAGAAGCTGACATACCAAGATGTTATACAACCAGTGAGAATATTCTCCATAATGCATCTTTAAAAATGGATCAGCACTGCTGGTGGCATTTGGACCTTGCTCAGTCATCAGAGGAAGTAATGGCACTGGTGGGACTTATTAATGACTGTTGAGGTATGACACGTCCAAGTGAGGAATTTGAAACTGTCGACCCTCTCTACAGCTTCCCACTGACACACATATATATGGGAATGTAGGCTACCTTCTGCTTCCTCACATCAATGACGACCTCCTTATTCTTGCTGACATTTAAGGAGAGATTGTTTATCTTGTTTTTCTTTCTGGAACCCAACCTGATGTGTCTTAGCCATCATTTCCTGGGGTATACTTTTCCTGCTCAGGCTGCAAAGTGCACCTGAGCCAATGGGTATAAATAGCAGAATTCTTACTTGTATACTGATACAATCACTGGATGGTGGGAAAGATTTGAAGGGATGAAGGGATCCCTGACGACCCTAAAAGGGGGCAATAAGAATTCAGAGGTACCCAGGGGTCCCAATTAGAAAGCCTGACACAGAGGCCAAAGTGTTCAACTGTCTCAAGACTAAATTGCCCTAGAAAGGAAGCACAAAATGCTTCCTCTCCAGCTTGAAAAGGGGTTAGAAGCACTTGAAGTTCTTGCAGAACTAGAAGCACTATGCTGGGAGGTAAAGCACTTATAATTGTCTCTGTATCAGACTGCCCTGGAAAGGGAGTACAAATGCTTGTATTTGTATCAGATGTCATGACGGCACCCCCGGGGCCTACACACACATGCTGCTCAGACCGGTGAACAGGTGGGCATGTGCTCAGTGCATCACCTTGGACAACAGCCACCTGTCAGATTTCAGGACTGGTGTTTTGGGTAGCCAGCCAGCATGTGGCCTCAAGGCCACACGCACAATGACTGGAGACTGGAGGCAACTCATGATGCCAGCCAAACAAGCTAAAGGATGACACCCAGTATCAGGCATATACCAGCAACTGTAAGACAAGAATGATAATACCAAACCTATTTTATTACACTCAGTATTGCCATTTGGCTGGCTAGCCATGCCCCTGCATTGTGTAACTGAATATAAACTGAATATAAGCTTTAACTTGGGACTAGTTACATCCAAATTGGGTGAATTACAGTACAGCACTTTGTATATATAGCCCCTCCTTTTCAAGGGGCTAAATTGGACAATTGACTGACAAGCTGTTTCATGATAAAACTGATAAAGCTGATAAAATTTCTCAATTAAACTCGATTCCTTGATTATTAAAAAAGCATCAGATACAATTTTGTTATTCAATTACTCGTATTGCAAAGCAGAACTTAAATATCACCACGACTGCAATCCAAATGCAGTACATCTTAAAGGGAAGACATTCAGGTTTGGCCCATCCAATATTGCAATATTAACCATAGATGACTTAAATTAATTTGCTTAATTGACGTCCTACTATTTGGAGCCCCATCATAGGTTGTTCCCTGTCTTGCACCCCTAGCCTCTAGGATGAGCTCCCTAAGACCCTGAGTAGGACCAGCGGATTCAGAAAATAGGTGGATGGCTGGACATGCTACAATTCCTATATGTCAAAGCAGTTGCTGAAAAGGAAGGTTAGCTATGCAGCATTGGTGGTGTCTTGAGTTGTGCCAGCAGACACAAAGCATTGTCACCACAAGGATGAGGAGGATTACGATCATCTCAGAGAGCGCATGCAGAGCTCATGCAAAAGCAGCAGCAGTAAGGTTAAGACTGATATTTTGCAAACATATACTAGTTAATGTTGAAAAGAAACCATCACTAAACTTGCAGAGCTTGCTAAATTTGTTTTCTGTATTGAACATACAACCTTTGCGTTGTTAGCACAATGCTCTACGTCATGGGCGTAAATTACGGAGGGGATGGGGGGGTCGCAACCCCTCCAATAATCAAAACTGGCTAATGCAACCCCCCCAATAATCATGTCACCCCCTAAATGGGTGAGGACCGGAGTACCCAGAGAAAAGAACAATACTGCACACATAGTTTGGGTAATTTAAAACATGGTTTAAATGTTCTCCCTCTTATTTATAGGACTGGCTTTCCTCCCATGGTGCATTACTCCTCCCATATAAGCAACATGGCATCTCTGAATTCTCCATATTGTTAAATCAAACAGTAGTCGAATTAATTTTTAAAAAGTATTTGTTGCTGCTGTTGCACACACTGAGTGTCCTCTAGATTTTTAGGCATAAAGAGTTCACGAAAACGTCAACCTTTTCTGCGCTCTCCACCAATACATGGTCTTCCAGGCTTCCGTAGGAACCAATCATCTGTCGTCTGAAGAGAAGCGCTTTCAAAAGGCTGCGCTTTACTGATTGGACAGATCCGCACAAGAGGAACCAGTGGAAAAGGACGCAAGATTTTAATCGTATCTTCAAATGGGTTTCATCCGGACCGCCATTTTCTTAGTCCCGCCTGTAAGTAATCCAATGGAGGAATTAAACCGAAGATATTTGCCTGTAAATCACAGTAGCGAATTCCCCTGTCGAGTGACATACTCACTATGTCCAGTAGTATTTACAGGCTACGCTTGATACCCTTTGGCCGTACGAACATTTTCTCGTTTTGTGAGTGAGGGTTTTTTTCCCTTCTTGGGTTTCTTAATACAGGTTTTTAAACGTTAAAGTATTTAGCTACATACCTTGAAATTGTTAAAAACATGAATGAAACTGGACCGCTTCTAGCCAAATACCATTGCTGTATTTTACTTTGAAGACGTGCGATTTACTTATTTATTTATATACTTGATGTATAGTTGTATACGCTTTATTTGGACGAGCGCCACAATTAACAGTTAATCGTTAGTGTCGCTATTACCTGTTTGTTAAGTTACTAGTTAGCCTTCTTGTGTTTGCTCGTTAATATGAAAGCCGCTTGACTCGTTGGATAAACGTAGCCATTAGGTTTCTGAACGTTTATAGGCCGTAATTACCCAAACAGCTATAAGTAACCTCGAAAACCTTGGTAGGCAAGGAAATACGGCTATAGTGCAAAACTGGGCACAGTACAAGCTAACCGAGAAGTCTAATAAAAACACTAACTCCTTATGTAACCTCTCATGTAGCTTCAGTCTCGGCGAATAACAGGTTTGCTACGTAGCTAGAGGTTTGTTGTCCTTTATTCGCGGTTTAATATCTACGTCGGCTAATTAGCTAGCTAAAACGAATATTATTCGTAATCTGCATGTTAAATAATATAGACGTTTTTGTCTATATTATCGCCAGTTCCCATAAAATGGATCTTCATAAGATTATTCAAGATACATTGAATGAGTTCATCCAGACGTGTATACCAAACGCAGATTTAAGGTAAGATAACTGGCCAGTTGATCCGTCTTCAGATCCCAAAGTTATGTTATTATTTGCAGTATAAACATGTTGCGATGGCCTTGCATACAGATTTAATGTATAATGTACATTTATGTGTGCAGCCTTCTGGATGACGTGCTTCTTTCCTACATCACTGGTGTGCTGGAGAGCTTGGGCTCTCAGGACAGTATGGAGGAGAACTTTGATGTAGATGATTTTGTTGAAATGCTAGAAGCATACATTCCTGGCTTTGCTGAAATTGAAGGGTAAGAATACTACTATATAAATACAAATGATACTATGTGTTATGAAACGTTTTCATTCTTTCATTCAATCTTTTTCATTCTTTAAAGGTAAGTTAAAACACATTTTTGGTAGCCCAGAATGTGGGCTGAAGTTAACAATTTTACTAACTGCAGCATCTGAGGATGAAGATTTAAATTAATTAAATTAGCTATTCAAACCTAATTATGATGATGCAGATTTTTCTGAAAGTGTTTACTTACGTGACCTCTTGATTGAATATGGGTATAACATTGTGTTTTTTTTCCCCAGGGTAAAAGTATGTGAGATGATATTTCACTTGGCATCAAAACTAGCTAGAGCACGAGGAGAAGGTAACCGTTTTAATATTGTGCAACTGGCAAACAGTGAATGATTGTGTAGAATACTCATAAATTGTTCTTAATATTGCTTTTTCATGCTATGTTTACATCTGTATGTAATCTTAAAGCTTGAAAATTTGAATGGAGAAACAATGCTATGACTAAGTACGTTACATTTCAGAGTAATTCTCGGCTTGTCACTAATGCTTAAAATTGGTATCTCAATGTATGTAACATGATATTCTTTGTATCTATTTAAAGAGAATGACCTACCAAAGATGGCAATAAAGGAATCATATCATAATGAAAGTACTATCTCACCTTGTGGCATTTCAATGCAAGAAACGCAGGGCCTTTCAGCAATGGAAGAGGGAGCTATAGCTAAGGTATCAGCTACCGATTGTGGGAGGTTAAGCGGACATCAATTATTACTTGATTATTATATAATAAGTTGATCAAATAAGATCAAAGCAGTAACAACTTAAATTGTCTTAAGTTACGCTTATCTTTTAATAAAATGTGAATTGGAACATTGATGGGGCTAATATCACTGTAAGGTTTCTTCTAGGGCAGGGGTGGGCAATTCCAGCACGTTTTGGTGATTTCCCTGCTCAGAAACACCTGGTTCACCTCACCAGTTAATTGTCAGGGTTCACTTAAACCCTTTCAAAATATGCATGATGCTTCAGGCCATTTGTATATTCTTTTTTTTTTCTTTCTTTTTTAGATCTTGGTGGATGACCTATAAACTTTTGAAGAAATTACATTTTTGGGGTTTCTGCATTTTGGTGGCATGTCCCAGCTGTAGTGCAATATTTGTTTTAATTGGGATGTTCATTGGGAAAGGCTTATGTGGAGGTGAACATTCTTAAAAGGAGAAAAGTTCCCAAAGACTTCTTCTAGCAAAAATATTATTATGGTTGTTATACTACTTAAATGCGACTTGTTCTTCAAAAGGAAAAACTTTCATATTATTTACCGTTTGTTTTAATTTATATGTAGGAGAATAATTATGGAGGAGACATCCAGATGCAGCAGCTCCTTGAGATGTTCCCTAAGTGCAGTGTGACAGAGGCCATGGGTGCCTTATCCATTGCCAAGGGGGATATGGAGGAGGCAGTTCAGCTCATCATAGAGGGAGATGTTCAGCTCAGTCATGACCTTCCTCTTAAAGTGAGTTAACCCATATTCATTCCACCTATGAGAAAAAGGTCATGATTTTTATCGTAATTGACATGAATTATCCAGTTCACCTTCCAGTGTTATCAGTTTAGTGACAGTGCTTCTAATCATTTATGGAAACTGTTAATCCTGGTTTATGCTACGTCCAGGAATAATGGAATAAAGCCTACATAAGTGTAGGTTTCCCAATTGCGGAAAAGATTTATACATCACACTTAATAATTTTTTCCCCTTAATACTTTTTTTGCCATACTACAGTGAAGAAATATTAAGCATTTAGCATTATACAATATTAAGGTCAATATAGAGGAAGACAAATGTCATATAAATAAATGTAAGTAAAATATTTTTTTCCAACGTCATGTTTTTAACAGGTGAAACATTGTAAAGCTGTTTCACCCCAAGCTGATAAAAAGTTGAAAGACAGCATTCTTGAAAAGTAAGTTTAATCTTGTTTATGCATGATTAATGGTTCTCTACCATTTATGTGTTTGATAACCGTGTTAACACATGTTCAGAAGGATAACGTGGGCGGGCATTGCAAAAGTCTAGTGACCAGTGTTTTCTTGATTTTGTTTTGCTGGTTTCTCATTTTCAGAAATATGTATTACCGTTTTCTTTTAAGCGGTATCACTAGCTGTATGCTAGACCCGTAGACTGTATGCTAAAAAATCATGTGTCCATCGAACTCGCAGCTTTATTTGCTTAGTTTTGTGTGATCTCATCCTGTTCCACCCCCCAATAAACATGGTGCAGTTTGCTATTCCAGCCATTTCACTGTTAAATAATGCATCCTTAAATTGTTCTTTACTGTATTTTTTTCTTTTAGATATATGTTGGTAGATGATGAGGAAGATAAGAAAATTCACAGGCCTGTAACACCCAAAGAAGTAAATAATATTCCTGTTAATCTTTCTGCTGGATGTATGGGTGGATGAATTTTTCCAATCAGTTTCTGGACACATGCAATTTGGTCTAATGGTACTTGTGTATTCTGATGGATGCCAAGTTCTGCAAACATTTTCAGATTTTTTTGACACTATATATTATAACAATATGAAAATTTTCACAAAGGAATTTAAACTTTATTACATTGCTTGATCTCCTGCGGTGTTTCTTTTTATGTAGGCTCCCAAGAAATTGGTGCGTTATCATGGTGGTCAGGTGGTGACAACCAAAGGGGAGAAATATCATCAAGTGAAGAATGAACAGACGGAGGAAATGAAGAAAACTTACATCAGTCTTAAACCAGCACGCAAGTATAGATTCCATTGATATATAGGAGACTGAATGGTTTTGTGCATCTGGTTTATATTTCAGACAAAGTACCATAGCAAATGAAAAGTTTGCTCTACTGTGGTGGTGTTTATTTTTAAGGCGACCAGATGGATCATTTATTGGATATGTGAGTGCTCTGTTCATGAGATGAGGACTAATCCATATTTGGTCATTCCTGTTATATTTTTAAAGTTTTAAATCTCCAGTTTTAAACTATTTATGTCTTTGGTGAACCAAAATTACTGGTTCACTAATAGCATTTACCTGATAAGGTAAAACTAGTAAATCATTAAAACAAATAAGTGGTTTACACTGATACCATCATGTTTTCAAACTTGAGTACAGACTTGCGTACAGGCATTATTTAATTCTAAGTAATCGCTTATAATTGAAAGCCTAATGTTAGTCTGGCCCAGATTTTTTAGGATGTGTATATTTTAGATTTATCTGAATGACCCTTAAGATGCATGATATTTTTATATACATGTGGATTAAGGGTGTGTGTGTGTGTGTGTGTGTGTGTGTGTGTGTGTGTGTGTATATTTGTATATTTATATATATATATATATATATATATATATATATATATGTGTGTGTAAAATATAAACTATATATACACACACACACAGGCATTTCAAAATAAGGGAGATGTTGTACAAGATATCTATGAACCAGAGAAGCGCTGTTGTTCATAGACATTAACTACATCTTTTTTTAATATATGTTCTCTTGCAATAATCAGTCTCACATGGTTCTTGTAGCATTTATTGGTGTTTGGTGTAATTTGGTTTTGTATGCAATTTGCTGACGAATTGGAACAGTAGATGTTTTCCTGTATATTTTGTTTTTTGGTACAGGTCTTTTGTTGCCTCATGAATATCATGTATGCATTGCAGTGCACTGGAAAGTATTGTTAATTTTTTTTTTTAATTCATTTTCATGTTCTGTGTTAATTTTTACATTAAAATGGCTTGTTTTCATATCAGCAAGCTAAACATGAAATCGTTGCTTGATTTTCAGATGTTTTGAAATGGAACTAAAGTTTTACTAGTGGAGAGAGTAGAAGTTTGTGGGTAATTTTTTGTTTGCAGATCAATTGAATAATGAACTTAAAAATGGTAGTGGGAATCCACTGTTACAAACGTGGATTGATTCAGAGACATTATAGAAGGATGGTTTTAGTGGGTAGTACTGTGGCCTCCCCACTGAATTTGTGGACTGTTACTGAATTACATGGGTTTCACTGTTCTGGGTGTGCTTCCTACAAGTGTCCACTTGATACATTTAATTGGTCTGTGCTTTAGGAACTGTCCATGAATTGATGTTCTACACCACTTGCATAAATGAGGTCTAAATTTAACAATAACAAATCCTCCTTTTGAATAAACTCTCCCATCCACAGCCAAGTTTTGCTTTCCCATTGTTTATTTAATTTTGTCTTGTCTGTAATAAGCAAAGATGGAGCATACTTTGTGAAATTCATTGAAATGGTCTGCTCATCAAGCGTCAATTAAACTTAAACAAGGCCTTGTGGTCTTATTGATGGAGCTCCCACAATGTCCACAATTGATATAAGAAGACTGACACTAATCAGCCTTTGGGTGGCACTGTTCATCCATTGTAAAACCATAGAGCTTATCTAGTAAATGGATGTGGTGAGGCCATAACCTTTTCCAGACAGTGCAGGAGTTATGGCAGGGGAATATCCTGGATTTAATAGACCTTATTTAAATAAGCCGTGTAATCGCATCCAAAGGACAGTTCCCTTAACTACACGTTTCTGGACAATGAGATGAAAACCATGCAAACATTCTTCATGCACACACAATGGGGGAAGGAATTGAACTCACAACCCTGCAGAGGTAAGGCTACAGTCCTAGTTCAAATTTAATATTCTACTTGGGGAAAATTTCCAAATTAAATTGAACTAACATACTTAGTAACAATACATCAGCACCTCCAAAACTGTAAATAGCTTAAGGCTATGTGAAAGAATAAAAGTTTGTGTCTATAACCGTTTAATGTGATTTAAAATTGCTGGAGGTAAGACAAAAAATGTTATGCAATGGTTAGACAGAGATATGAGCAACATTCCCTCATCAGAGACGGAAAACTAGCTGTTGATGCTGTCTGCTGCAGTGGCATTCCCATTTACATACCGCCCATTATATTTTTTTTGCAGTTTGTCTTGTAATTGCTCTTAAAGAAGCTGGTTCTCTACAATACATAAAACCATATGAGGTCAATGAGAGAAACTTATGTGCTTCACACAAGTAATGTGTTTATATAGCTGAAAACACCTTTACACAGGCCACAGAGACTGAAAAAAGATTTGTTCGTAAAGTCAGTATCATGCCAGTTGGCCGTTTCATGTACTTAAAATATGAAATTAAGTACCAATGTATGATTTTCTTAAATTGATTTGAAGGAGTTTCATATTTACATTACTTCATCCATTTTAATTTGAGCAATGGCATATATACTGTTGTGTATCTTTTAAAAACTGTTTCGACAGAACATAGAAATTATAGACTTTAGACTCGGGGAAACCAAAAATTTATACATCCAGGCTTACTGTTTAAGGCCTGTTCAATCATTTAATCTGTTTATGGACAGTTGACTGTGTGCTAGACTGTTGGTTAAGTAGGTATTCAAGACAAGCCGTTAACACCACATTTTCTCAATATTGGTCTGTTATGAGCTCCTTTTAATCCATTATGTCAATATGTAAATATATCAAGTAGCATACTTCAATGAAAATAATTTTATTTCCCGTCACCATACTAGTGATGTTCATTCTTTTGTCCAGTAAGAAACTGCCAGATGCCCCATCTATAGTGTTCATTTCCAAAGGCATACAAGAAGGCATTGAATGTAGGGGATGTTTTTGCTAGAATAGGAGGCACCTAGAAAAAGCAGGAAAACAAAATATATTTGAAAAACATTCAATATATGTCATACATTCTACTAACCATATATCAGTGCAATTAAAGATTCTATTGACTATTATAATTACCATTCTCAGCCTAGGGGATACAAGAGTGGCATCTTCAAAAGCAGCATATAAGGACAGCACTGCATATGGAGCCCAGCAAAACAACAACGTCTTCAATGGCGTGCCAGGATTAAACTAGAAATGAATGACAATCAGGATTGGTCTTCAGACTCTTTTATAATGTGCTCATGTACTATTTACAATCTTTTCAAATTAGAATTTTTGTTGAGCTAATAACCCAAACATACATGTTGGTGCGGTTCAGCAAGAACAATACATATTCCACTTAAGAATTAAAAGCAATGGTATTTTGTCTATTCCAGTTAAATAAACAATTGTCTCAAAATGTATTTTAACGGATGTTGTGCACTCCGTGCACAGGTACTGACATTTGCTTGTGTCCCGCAAAAAGTTTATGCTACAGTTACAGACCTGCACTTCATGCTGTTAAAAACATCTCACCTTATATTGGCCGGTCTTCTTAAATTTTCTTTCAATTGATTGATAAGAACTCATAATAGTGACAGCTTGTATAAATAGGTTGCAAAAAGCCATCGGGAACATATAGGAAATGTAGTTCCTAGGGGAAATTCAGAACACATTGCTTTTCAATATGGCTTCATAATTCCTAAAATGATACTTTAAACAAGCTCACTTCTTAACATTAACACAAGGCTCAAAACTTGATATGTTAATATATTCTTCTGATACTGTTTTACAATGTACTGACTGGTATACCTGTCACCCTTCGAGTAGTCTAGAGTACAGCATGTTCTGAGGGGTTCATAGGCATATTCTCCCCATCCAAATAGCGGCATGGCAGACCAAAATCCAGTAAAAAACCAGATGAACACGACCAAAGTAAACACATCACTCCATTGTAACTTCATTCCTAAAAAGGACATCGGGAAATTTGTTGCCATGTTACAATCAAGTTTGGATATGATAAGAATAATTTGTACCTATAAAATGTACCAAATATAAGAAGCATAGCCATACGTTTATTAAAACTTGCTGTTGCTTAATGTATTACAATCTGGTTTCCAAAAACCGGTGGACTGACAGCTCATTGACAGTGTTCCCCTGCTTTGTGCCCTCTGCTCTCTGGGATAGGCTCTTAGCAAAACTGTATTATATCACCCTGTATTGTATCAGGAGTATAGAAATGATGGGACATAAAATTTGGATAAAGCACCAATCACCTATACCTTTTAAGACATATAATCTAGCTTCACTATAATTGGTTGACAACTCAACCAAATCAAATAAATAGTAAATTAATAGTTAAAAAGGTTCATTGGAACAGGCTTCAGTGCACAGGCTGTTTCTTAGCCTGGTTGTACAGATTAGTATGTTAGCAGACCTCTTCCAATTCACATAGTTAAAAGTTATCTAATTCTAAAAATGTCTGCTTCAAGTTTCTTGGTGCATTATTTTCTGTGGTTATACTTACTTGTACAGTATTGATGATATCTGTCCCAAGCAATTGCAGCAATAAAGTTAATGCTAGCAAGGGCAGTTAAAAATCCATGAAAACCATGAGTCTGACATCCCTCTGACCCATATGGCCAATATCTACGGAACACAAGTTAATGTCTTAACAAGGATTTAATTGAATGGGCTGTCTTTTCATTATTCAATTTTAGAAAATATATCAACAGCAATTGTATTTCACATTAAGCAGCTTAATAGATTTGCCAACATAGATATCTGAAAACTGGAATAATGATAATTTGGACAGTTTTATAAAACAAATACTGTTATCGGCATTGTATAATTAATGATAATTTATTTCTTTTTTAAACAACAATAACAAGTGATCAGTTTTTTTTTTACCCCAAAAAGCTTGAGAATGCAGCAACAGTTGCATTTATGCAAATTCCAGTGTCCGCCATAGCCAAGCTAAACACTAGAAAGTTACTTGGGGTTCGTAACTGTCGTATTTTGAGGAAAGAAACCAGTGTGAGAGCATTGAGAGAAAATCCCACCAGACCTTAAATAAAAATGAAAGCAAGTAGAAAGAGAAGAAACCATTAAAAACATTAAGCATTTCACTTGTATATTAAAACCGACAAACTGATATTTCACTATGAAAAGTTTCAGGAACTCAGAAATGATTTGAGTATTAATTATGTACATGTAAATGTACATCGTTCTAAGATATTTTTTGTCAAACGCTTACCTTCAAGAAAGAGAGTACATCCTATTGAGAAAACGTCAAAATCACTGAATCCCTCAGGTAAAGTCACCATTTTGTTTCTGACACAATTGTTTTTAACAAAACCTCACTGTCTGATATTGTATCACCATTTGACCATCTGGTCTGTCTCGATATCTCTTAGTATGTTCATAAGAGGCATTCCGCTAAGGGGCCTTTTAACGGGAAAGCATGCATGCTGTTAAGTCTCAAAAAGAATTTTAATGAATATGACAGCACAGCTAATCCAATTAACATGTATAATAAGGCAATTGTGTTCTAGAAGCCTGGTGTTACCTAATAAGCTCATGCTTTTTTGGTATCAAATTGAAACAACCATATTTGAATTTTATTTATAATTAACAGAAATTCATGTGAACCCGAATAACAGGAATTCACTTTAATGATACAAATACTTTCTCCTGCAACAGCATTATTCTAATTATGATACATTTGTTCTTCAACTATTTAAGATAAAATGTCATATGTAGACATTTTAATACAGTGAAATAAAGTCTAGTTTTTTATTATTGTTGTAGTTGTTGCATTCTAAGGATAGACCTTTTCATTGTATTGAATTAGAAACAAAGGTTCCGTTGTTTATGGCGCTCTACCCTGGCCACAAGATAATAAGATTGTGAACCTTGGCAAAGCTACAGAAAATGATTAAAATGCCATAGACATATAACAGTGAAAAGTTGTTTTTTCTCCATTTTATTAGCAAATTGTTTTACTGTGAACATTTTTCACAATGAGTCTGGAAAGACTAATATATTGATAGCATGTTCACATATTTTAAATACACTTTATGCAATCTTTGCTACATAATGAATTAAAGTTGAAATCAGAGCTCCGTAATCTCATCAACATGCTTTAGCCTCTTTGCAAAAGTGGTGAGGCGGAAACCAGTTCAGAAAAATACAAATATTAGATCACAGCAGGAGTTTTACTGAAAATGGGACAGTCAGTGAGACCTTCTGTGACAGTTTGGAGTCTGCTAAATGTAATGCATTATATTTCATATATAATGAACACTGCTCATCTGTTTAGGCCAGGAGTGTCAAACTCCAGTCCCGGAGGGCCAGAATCCTGTGTAGCTTAATGGTTTCCCTGTTCTACCACAAATGGTTGAGCTCAAGAGTTGTGTGGAAATTAGCACAATGAGTTGCAAAGAGTTGAATCAGGTGCATTAAATGAGGGTAAACCCAAAAATGTGCAGGGCTCAGGCCCTCCAGGACTGGAGTTTGACATCCCTGGTTTAGGCTTCATGCTCCTAATGGTGTAATTCAACAGTCATCCAGGAATACTTTGCATAGCAACAGCTACAAGCCACTAATCACCATAAACAGAGAGTGGGATTATTGCTGTGTTCTATTAGAACTTGGAAGTCAGAATTTCTGAGTTCCTAGTTGAAATTTCAACTAGAACCTCCCCTGAAATTGGAGTTATGACTTGGAAAGTTAGAGGAACCTTTGCAAACCCAACCTCAGAATTCTAGATGTGTGCCCTTCATCAACAGAAGCGAAAGCTGTAGTTATATACTGTTTATTAATACTTACGTCTGATTTGTGGCTTGTTAAATCAGTCATACACATTGTTCTTCTGTGGACATGTTGCAATGGTGCTTGTATGCACAATATACCACATAATGTGTTGTCAGCTGGTATTACTAACAATAGCTAGAACGGGAGCCTGTTTCATTACTTAGCTGGATAACTTGTCGGATTAAAGGTAGTCTGGGCCAAATGTTAGTGAATGAAGATAGAGGCCATATAAACCGGGGTACCTTAAATCTGACAAGTTACACGGCTAAGCAAGAAATCCTGCTTTTTGGTACAGGTCCCTGGTATTGCTAAAATGGCTTTGTTTCTTGGACTGGAATGCGGTTGATGTCATTTCCAGATCCAATTTCTGAGGTAAATGGAATGCCGCCAATCTACCCTGGCATGGCTAAAATCTGAATCATGTATAAGATAGGACAAAGCAATTGATAAGCAGGTTGGACTGTACCCACCAACATACATTTGTTGGCAATTCTCAGAAATGCCCTTTTATGATTACCTCAACTGAGAACTGTGGTCTTTTGTTAAACAGGTTCTGAAGTCCAAAGGTAGACAAAAGGCTTCCAGTCTGAATTATAACTGCAGAGTAAGTGGACCTGAGGGGTAATCAATGACCAGCAGGCAAGTCTTCTTGGGCCACTCAATTGGATCCATCTATATTTTGTGTTCTGAGTTTCTGAAAAAATCTCTCTACTGTTTGACCTACCAGTGAACAGATGGTCACCAAACAGGCTCCCTAAATTCCCTAAAATCCCCTCAAGGGACCTCTGTAGATTCTCCATTCATAGACATGGTAGCATTACTAATCCCTCTCCTAATATTATTTATCACACTTGATAACCTTTTTTTTAGTTTGCCCATAGTACCTATCGGTGTCTGTTAATCCTCTTTATATATGTCACTGGCAAGCCTAAGTACCAAGTACAGAGAGCTGATGCCTGTGAAATAATGAACATCTGTCAGGCAAGCTTGCTCAGTCTCCTGCAAAACTGTATTCATCTTATCAGCATCAAGCTCAAAGCCTTTTGGGGAGACCTTAGACCTGTTAAACTGGAATCTCGCAAAAGGAGCGATGAACTTTATGAGGAGTCATGACTGAAACTCTGGCAAAATCCAGACTAGGCATATAGTTTCCTGAACGTTCTAGCATCGTTTTTCATTGCATGCGTTTGATCCAGAGCTGGTTGACTATGGTGCTTGTTACACAGCTGCATTTTGGAGTACAAATCCTAATCTTCTTACGTGGGCCTTGGGATGGCAACTATATCTGAAGACCATTCTGTGACTTTTGAAAGCACCCCATATCCTGAATTCAGCATGATCAAAACCATTATTTTTCAGCTTCCTCCCATTGTTGTTTTTCTTTTTTTGGTGTGGGACACTTCGTCCCCATCATAGAAACAAGGAGAGACCTATGGGTCCATAACAGTCTCTTCATAGTGTTCAGAATTCCAACATACATCCATTGCTTGGACCAGTTGGGTTTCCTTATGCCCCAATTTCATCTAGTTCAATCTCATATTTTTACGGTCCTTGTGGCATCAAGGTGCAGCAGCTGACTGTATCAATTCCACAATAAATGCCTCTTATCCTTTTCACAAAATGAAGAAAATGAGGATTTCCATGGAAAGGCAAAATTTATTCAATGAAAATAGGTAAATATACTATATATCAGGGATTACATATGTGATACAGTCGTGAGATGCCACCTTTGCAATAAAGTCAGGTCAAGTCCGTGGTCAACTGGTATTATTGCGAAGTCGATGTATTTAGGAACAACAGAAACACGTAAAGCAGGGGTGCCCACACTTTCTGGGCTTGCGAGCTACTTTTAAAGTAACCACATCAAAATCATCTACCCACATTAATATACATATATGTGTGTGTGTATGTGAACCTTGCATCACTGCATGAACCCTCACAGCAGAATACAATTCAGTACTTTTATGGTGGTCGAATATGACTTGGTAGAAAAAAAGTCCTCCTCCCTTCCCACATGGAAGTGGTAAGTTTTTGGTCTGGCTCCCCCTCATTTTTTATATCTCTTTTTTAGTACATATAAATTGGACGGCTAGCTGGGTCACTTTGCTCGCTGGAGTTTTGCATTAGCTCACAATACATTCGCGTTTTCTGTCTGGTGACCCGTGTGATCCAAGATACGTTCGAAGAAAAGGGATCTAAGATGTTGTGGTAACCTAAAGTAACAAAGATTTAATTAAGCAACAGCAAACTGGCCGCCCTTTACATCTATCAAGTGGCAACTAAAGAAATGTTTTTGAATGTCGTGCGATCGACGTATTGGGTACCCCTGAGGTAAAGTAACAGAATTGGGTCACCGAGTGCTGAGTCACCAATGCTCTGTTGATTCGATAACTGCAAAAATTCCAAATGTCCTCTGTTATTAAACCCAGCACAAAACTTTGCAGCAGAAGTTTCATGGAATGGGCTAACCTCACATCACCAAGCGCAATTCCAAGTGTTGGATGCGGTGCTGTAAAATACACTGCCTCTGGTGTAGTGGAAATGTTCTGTTGAGTGACTAATCATGCTCAAATGGTGCACAGGAACCCTTTAAGCAGTCTAGTTATTTTGTAGGGAGAAAGATCATAAGCTGCTACCCAGTGCAGGGTTTAATCTGCACTGGGGAAGACAATCCCACCTCCCGTTTGGAGCAATTAGTGACTGCCAGCCCTTTCCTCTTAATACTCCTTGTGGTCACCTGTTACAGAAAGCCTAATTCCTGGTGGACTGTCGCATTACATAACACAAATGTTAAAGAAATGGTCAGGTGCTAGGAATCTAATCTAATCCAGTCACATCCGATCACATTTATGTCCGAGGTCCATAGTAATTAATATTAACTGATCAAGAGATGCCTGAATGTGGATGCAGTAAGACATTAGTGAGTGTATTGCTTACTGCAGGGGTGGCCAATGTTATCCAGAAAGGGCTGCTGTAAATGCGGGTTTTCACTCTAACTCCCTAATTATATTACTAATTAGAGGACTGACTGGCAGAAGAGTTCTCACACCTGGGTTTGAACAGCTGATGAAAGGTTATCCCAAAAGCCTGCATACACACTGGCCCTTTGCGGATAAGACCAGCTACCCCCGGTTTAGTGTAACAAGTGCAGGAGAATGAGCAGCACCGGTAGCCATATAATGACCCACTGTCTATATCCAGCTTGTAATACTGTATTCATACAGTAATATTTATCTGATGGACAGCTACAATTTCGAGATGCGCCCAAATCGACTGACTTCCTGTGGTTCCAGTCCCAAATATGAACATGATTCAACACAAGGCTGTATTTGGTTTCCTGTAACAGGCCTCTAAAATACAATTAATGAACATTTTATGTCTTAAGATATGTGCAAATAAAGTTCTTAATGCAATTTGCATAATATGGTTAAGAACCAGCAACTTCTGCAAAGATCAAACTGCATCATTAAGTGACAAAGCAATTAACTGCCATTTTTAATTGAGATTTTTGCTAAATGATGGCCAGGAGAAGATTGAAACTAATAGTTTACAAGTATATAAAACACACACAATCTGCAAATTCATATATTCAACTATACTCATGTTTAAACTCCGTATCAACTAGCTGATCAATATCAACTGCAGACATTTAGAACAAAACAATCCAGTGTTTTAGAACACATGTGCCTACTTTCCTGGTGAACCAAGCAAAACACATAATATTAATTTATCTATCACCATACCCATATCATCTCCATGTGAATTTGCCATTTTTTTTTTATTTGGATAGTGATAATTTATAAAGTACTATATCATTTGTAGTGCTTTATTTGGTATAATTATTGCACTATGACGTGCAAAAAGGATCCCAACATCATCATAGCCAATAAATACATTACAAAATGCTACTTCACACTTAGCAAAACTTCCCAGGAGCATTTACATTTTCTAAATATATTCTATATTAAAAAAAATAGGTTAAAAACTAACAAAAACTGAAGATGGGACCATAAGTTAATACTGAATAATGCACATTATTCTAACTTTATCCAATATTTTAACATTAGCAAAGCAAAAAAGGGCATATGTCACTGTACAAAGTATTCAATAACAAGACAAATGTTGTTTGATTACCAAATTAAGATGTCTCTTTTCAGTTTTCAACCTTTAATTTACAACTCACCCTATACATAACTATTATTGAAAACATCATTCACTTAATTTCAGCATCTTAATTTTCAGCATGTTAAACCAGGAATATTTACAAATTTTTGGAATCAAATAAGCAGATAAATAGGCAAATGTGTTCAAGTTGTGCATGCACTTGTAGCTTCTACATGCATACAAAAATAGAAACAAAAGCACACAGGGAACAAAAACAACAACAGTGCACTAGCTGAAATTCTGTTCATATCTCCCCTTGATCATTGTGTTCAGTAGAGGTCCAACCTGGGAAAGGGAGCCAGATGTTTCACATTATTTGGCTGATAGGTGGTAATAAATAATAAACAAACACCCAATCAAACAACAACAACAATAATAACAATAATAAAAGTGTTCTGAGTGACTAGTTTACACAACTTTCTTATTATGAAGAATTTTTGAGACCTTACATGGCACAAGATTATTTTAAGATTTTAGTCTAGGGGTGTGGCTGGTATAATGTGGAAGCGCTCTGGGATAGCAGACATTTTACTGCCATATTAGTGTTTATGTGCACAGGTATATTTCTTAATAGGGTCAAACAGAAAAGGATAGTATAGTAAATACCTAAAATATTTTACAGGATGTGATGAAGCTTAAGAACATCAAAATACATTCCTCATCACAATCAACACAGTGCTGCTTTGTTAAACATGTCTTTTAATATGTGGGGTCCTGATATAGATATTTGTTTACCTTTGTGGTATGTAGCATGAAGAACATTTATAGAACATACGGTATTTTCATTAATTCTTGAAATTTGACAGCACCATTCGAAGTTGCCAAAATCTGATTCAATCATACCGCCAGTGCGCTTTCCATATGCTTCGGCAGAAATATGAGAGTGCAAGTTTACTCTAAGCACAGGCTTATCGTATGTCCTTTGGGGAAAATGGTGTAATGCGAGCAGAGAAACAAAGAGCATTTATGAGCTTTTAATTTAAAAAGCAGCTATATATGGGGAATGGTTATATCGCTGCTTTATATCGGCTCTTATGTAATTTCACCATATTCCATGCTTTAGTACTAATCTGAGAATAAGATTAGGGTAAGATTATTTGGTGCTAACCAGGCTGAAAGGCTAACCAGGTTATCTGTTTTTTGTTGTCAAATAATCAATTACATTTTAATGATTTTTTTTCTTTAATCCATAGTAGATGGATATATAATGAATAATGTATAACACAAGAACATACCTTTTGCATAACACCAAACAGTCCCCTCCTTAAAATCAGATTTTTTTTGTTTGTTTTTTAGGCCCTTGATACTTATTAATATACTGAAACTACAAAATGTTTACAGAAATATAACTTTAGTCTGTACCTCATGTGGATTCCCCAAAGCTTCTCCCAACATTTTCTCTATGTTCCGCATAATTGCCACCTTCTGATGAGCTTTTAAAGGGTATTCTATCCTCTTTGGAGTAGGAGCTCCCTAGGAGAAGCAAAGAACATTTTCTTTAATAAGAGATAATGAAATAATATAGTTACAGAATAAAATATTTTTAAATTAGACTTCCTGCTTCTCTCACTGCAGTGGCTACATACCTTATACCAGAAATTGACTGTGATAGTCACACCACCATTTAACAAGGACTCAATGTGATGCCACCTATGACGTTTACAAGAGAGAAAATAAAAATAAAAGTTAAGCAGAATAAGTATACTGCAAAACTACATGCCAGTGAGATGTTGGCAATTACAAATTATAAATTGAAAATTTGCATTTTCCTAATATAGCTATTCATAAATATTGGGAGTGACAATTCAGTTTCACTTTAAAGAGAAAAACATGCTTTAATGGAGGGTCACAGTGTGACTAACCCCCCTTAATGTTGAAATTTTTATCTATTCACCTTATTCTTGTGTATCTGCTTTCAGATCATGTAGCATTGTAATGTAGCTGATCAGAATAATTCACATTCTCTGAATACTCTGGTCAATTGATTCAAAAATACATATATACAACTTTATGTATGTGTGTATCATACATTGATGATGATGTACTACATCACCGTTAATGATGTACTATTATGATATACCACACATCACTGAATGTCTAAGACTTTATATAAATGCAGTAAATAATACTTTAAGGAAGAGGGCTTTTATGGTATAATATTAAAATGATCAGTAAATTCACATTAACGTTAACAATAACAGTAACAAAAGGGAAAAATAACATTACTAGTAAAATCATGCCACGCAATTAGAGAATGCATGTTACTTAGGAAAATGTATGGTGGTAGATGAGCATCCTCAAGTATGTTATTTTATATAAAATATTACAGCTTACAAGCAATGCAGCCTATTAAAATCCAGTTCTCCAGCTACAGAAAATTGTAATACAATATTAAAGATATTTCACAATGTCAACCATTTAATAGTTTTCATGCATCCCAGAATTTAGATATCTGTTGTGGACAGATACATGCTACTAAATAAAACAAAAACAAAACATAGAAAATATACAAGAATACAAATGGACAGTTTCTTAATAGGCTGTTAGCAGTAGCATAAGCATGACGACTAGAAAATAGCTAAATATCGACAACCAATCCAATTTTCAATAATTTTTTAATCATTGAGAGTTAATATATGCTCTTACCAGTACATTGGGATATACAGCACATCTCCCGGTCCTACCACAGTCTCATATCCACGGACATTTTTAAATTTAGGAAACCTTTCATAGTCAGGATTTTCAAAATCAACCTAAAATTATACAAACAAATCTTCTGTTAAAATGTATAAACCCCACAGCATACACATGAATATCGGTGTTATACATTGAGGTTTTACCTGACTCTGTCTGTCGCATGGATGATGAACAGGGAAAGGGTAGAGACACTCAAACTGATCAGGTGGAAATAGGATGCATCGTTTGTGACCTTTTATTTGTGCAAAGAAGTTCTGCTGTTCATCATAGTGTGCAGGGGTCACATTCCCTACAAATGAGGAAAAATGTACTGACATTAATATTGCATGTGGATCATTAATATTAAACCCTTCAATGTCAACTGTCACACTGATAAAACAAAAGAAGAAAACCAAGAAGCAAAATTACACATTAGTTCAAGCCGCCATTACGAAAAATAGAAGAATAATTTCAAAATTTCAAAATACACAACATTACAGTTACTCAAGTCGGGGGTGAGTAATTGGGTTTCTAACTCTAGAATTCATCTGCCTGAAACATTCTGAACATGCCTAAATGCATGGCCTACTTAGACTACAGGATGTAGGTTTGTAACAATTCACCCAATTCATTATTCATTTGGTTTCAAGTTTAACAAAACTTTAACAAAACTCCTTTATTTCATTTTCTTAATAATCAACAATAATTATTTCCAAAAATTTGTAAATACAGATGGACCCCGAGTTACAATGGTCTGACTTACGATTTTTTGAACATACGATGGCCATAGCGATACGACAACATTGTAAAAATATTTAAAGTTTTGAGTGACAGACAAACGTAGCAGCGTATGTTAGAGCTAGTATTTTTTCAGTGTTTTTGGTGTTTCAAAGCCTGTCTCGACTTACGATGAGGTCCTTGGAATGCATCTCCATCCTAAGTCAGGGACTACCTGTATTGGACTAAAATATTGTAACCTAACTAAAATATTCCATCCTCAAAAATGAATTTTTTTTTTAATAACAAATAGGCCTGTTTTTTGCTCTTAGAGGTGCACCGATCCGATATTCGGGATTGGTATCGGCAGCAATCCATACCTATTAGACAGATCAGGTATCGGCCATAAGTGACCAATCCACGTCAGATACTTATTTAGTTTTCGGCAGTCTATAAAAAGATAGCTCCTATTTCTTTGTTAAAATGATTTGTAGAGTCAATCACATGACAGCTCTTTATCATTTTGCATGTGTTTTTTGAGGCACTGAAGCTGAAGGCTAATGCTGCCACTCGTTTTTTTGCCTATCACTGAGAATCACAGCGACTTACACCAGCTGTGACGTCATGCGCGTACCATTTGCAGTAGGAGGAGTGTAAGAACATCAGATAAGAGGGTGACAATCTAGAAGTATTTTATGCTTGAAACAACTAGTAAAACAGCTATATGCAATCTTCGTAAAAACAAAGTTTTGAGTAGCCTGTTGTGGAAAATAAAGTGGCAACAATTGTGTGAGAATGCGAGGAATATAAGAAAGAAAACTGGATAATTTTGTAGCTTGACTGTTTTGTGCACTCGTTACAGCTTGTGATACACGGGGGCTGCTATCGCAATATAAGTGTAAGTAACGCTGTTGCCAGTGGGAGAAAAATTGTGGGGCAAATTCTAGAGGAGCCAGAGAAAACGAAAGTGAAGCATTTTTATGTCCAACATTAAACAATGTGTTTAATGCTAGGCATAAATAACAATTACGCTTTGATCACTAATATAAGTACACCTGGGACTTATGCTTTCTTTGCTCCTATAAAAAAAATATATGAATGCTACCAAGTGTACCAGTTGCAGTTCTTGCGGTTTGTGTGCCCGCAACTTGTAGTTACGTTTCTGGAAAGGTGTACATTAGGCTATGTTAAGTTGAGAACTTATCCTGATATAAATGATTGAGACGGGGGGAAAAATAACTCAGGTTTCAAGTACAGTAAATAAATTTAAACAAAATTACTGAATTGTTTATATATATGTGCATGCATGTGTTACATTATGTTTCCCAAAGTTAGGAAAGCTTTAATTTAAGCCTGATGTTGTCTTACACATTAAATAATGATCACAGGCTCTTCCACACAGTGAGGCAAAGCCTACAGCTTATTAATCATACACCAGTATCGGATCAGTGCTAGGTATCGGCCGATACTCAAAGCCCAGGTATTGGTATCGGGACAGAAAGTCAGATCGGTGCATCCCTACTTACTCCTACTGGTTCCATTAGTTGGTTGCTGCTTCGGAGTTTAGTCAGAAACAAAATGCTTGCAGGTGACACATATTCATCCATTTTATAAGGAAAAACAAAATGAATGAAGAAAACTCAAGTGTCCTCTCTCAAACGTAGACAAGCATCAAACTAGAAAAACCAACTGGGTTGTGCTTATTTGTACACCTAGTTTTGTTAATGGAGGTGAACTTTTCAAACACATTAAAAGAAAAATCAACTATTTCCTTCTATTAATTTCATTGCTCTTCCATTTTGTGTTCATTACCATTTTTACCGCTCCATACGGTCACGTTTTCTTTGACGTTATATGTGAAATTTATCCAAATCTCGCAATGTTTTCTCCTACCTAAAGCAGACAGTGGCACAGACCAGACTTATGCAGTAACATTTTATACAGTCATACCATTCAGAGATTATATGGTCCCCGACAATTATAGTCGCCAAAGCCTAGCAGTAATATAATGAACTTACAGACAGGCTTTAGAGACCAAACTGCATGGTTTACACGCTTGAAGCCAGTTAGATCACCATTATCAAATCATGCACAACTACAGTAAACAATAATTAAAGCTATTACTTTCACTTGGACCAGTGTCAAATTTGTCTCTTTCTAACATTTTAGTCTCATTTGTCAACAAATGTGTCAGTACATTTTGTCAGTTTCTGGCAGTAGAAATTATTTGTAATTTTTTAATCTTTTTGTCAATTAAAAATCTTCATTGACGAATAATTTTTTATCATTTTTTGTCAAAGAAATTATCATTGATTTTTGCAATTTGAATCGTCATACATTTGTATCACGATTTTTCATCGCATATCCTTAGATGCCTAATAGAATCTGTATCACTCGTTCTCCTTCGAAAATGAAGATCAATACAACGACATTAGACTATAAAAATAAACTAACATGTTTGCTTCCAGTCCACTAATTACATGCAAGGCACCTGACAACTTTTCTGACATAACATCATAACATAATCATTCAGTCTGGAAAACTGTGCAAAGCATTTGCTTTCCTACATTAGTAGGTTCCCATGATTCTAACAATTTAACTATGGAAAGATATTGCTAAAAATTTAAGTTTTATTACTTTCATTACAAATCCAAACAGCCCCATCTGTTTTAATTGCAAAAGAAAATAAAATAAAAAAAATCAGTAACAAGTAAACAAATGGCAGTGTGCACATTACCTTCCATGCCAATGAGTAAAAGGTTAGAGGTTAGCTGTCCCCAGTTGTGTTTGGCTTGCTGCTTGTTGATCCAGTTCCAGTTGAAGCCCAGAAAGTCCACAACAATTTTTCGTCCTACTGTATCATTTAGTGTCTGCTGCAAGTAAACCCTGAAACCATGAAAACACAAAATACCAGTCAATGGATCACATGCTTTGAAATGAGGTACTTAATCCTAATTTTGACTTATTTTAAATATGAAATAATCACACATTTATGGAGCTACCCAGTGGAGCACCAAAAAAGCATAATGCATCTTACAGCAGGGGCAACATGCTTTATCACCACTGTGGCATATTAGACCTAATATCTGAAGGCTTTGGATTAGGCTGTATTCCATCTCAATGCCCCACACAATGCCCTGTTACAGCAAGTGGACAAGTGAAGCCTGCAACTTGTACAATGATAAGAGGCAGAAGGTTGACCACATACATACTGGATGAAGTATGGGCACCTGTTGACATGAGCATCATGCATCGAGAGTGAAATATATGATGGGACTTTGTTGGGTTAATTCACCTGTAGCAGCCCACAACTATGTTGTACTAGATCCAACGACTCCCTAGCTTTATTAGTCTATTAAAGGAGGATTCTTGTAATAATTGAGTAAGAGAACATTGTATATAAATGTATAAATTATGGAGTCATGAGTGTGATAAAGAAAGAAAACACAATATGGAAAGAAACTGTAAAAGAATAAGGAAATAAATGTTGAATAAGAAAGTAAAACACAAATAAAAATAAAATAAGGAAGTTAAAAGCAATACGGTACAAGCAAAATCAATAAAAAGCATTTTATTTTTACTGTATCATTTATTTTTTTTCTGTATTGTTTTTGCTTTTTCTCCAAAGGGCAAGCTCTCAATCAAATGGCTTTCAAATGGCAAATGGTCAATCAAATGGCTGGGAAGGAAGGGAAGGTCTTCTTTCCCAGGCTGAGGAATCAATAGGGGGTATGCACATGACATCACAGTAGGCAGAATATACTCTGGTTACACCCACTCAGAGTGGCAAAAAGACAGTGGCAGCATTAGTGTTCGGATGCCACAAAATCTAAAATGGGAAAGAGCCGTTATGCGATTGTACAAAAGGATTTAACAAGAAATCAGAGCTCTCTTTTTTACAGACTACTGAGGACTCCATCATGCATGACGATGAGCCTTGTGTTCTAAAAAACAAAGCGCAGGTCGTTAGATAGCGCTAGCTAGGCGACATAAGGAGAAAAACTGTTTTCCTTATAAGGGGCTACTCCACAAAAAAGTTTAGACAGTTAGCCAGGTAACTTAAGGTAGAAGTGTCCACCAAATATTTTTTCAGGAAACCTGACTGCTGGCCATATACAAATGTCCATGATCCACTGGTCTAGCTGCTTTTAATTTAAGCAAATCATTTATTCAGTAATTTCCCCAACTAAAATCACCTATGTTGCAGCATGTTTTGCCACTCAGTCTGAGGGGGCATGCTCAGTGGGAAGGTCTGCCCATAGACAGTTGATTGACAGCTCAGCCCTTCAAGAAAAAGTAAAAGCAATAAGGAAAAAGTAATACGGCAAGAGCAAGAAAAGCATTTATTCTTATTATGATTATTACTTTAATTTATTTTTCTTATTCTTTTATTTTTATTTGTATTCATTTCACTCTTATTCAACCTTTATTTCCTTATTCTTTGAGTTTCTTTTTTACCTCACTCCTGACTCCATCGAGGACCTTTACCTTAAAAAAAAATTATTATATATATAGTCAGCCCTCGCTTATCGCGGTTAATCAGTTCCAGACTCTACCATGATAAGTAGAATTCTTACTTACTGATGATCTCCAACTGGCAAGTCTTATGAGTTTTCACAGATTTCTAAACACCAGAACTGTATTACAAAATAACACTACTTTCTAAAAATAATGTTTACTGCAATATGATAGTATAAAAAATTTGATACAACCCAAGCTTAATCTCAACACAGCTGTTGCGGTCCTTGTGATGTGACAATTGCATGTGCATAACATGTAGTGTCAACATTAATACAATCATATAACAGGCAGACACGTTTGTCCAAAAAGATGTAGAAGTGTGCGAAATGGCACATCGCAAACATGTATGCTGTCAAAGAGTCAAATAGGCATACATGTAGCTAGGCTGAGCTTCTAATGAATGCCCAGGTACAAGAATAAACCTCAAAGTCTCACATGACTCTGATTAAATGACTTAATTTTGTGCGAATGCCTGTCATGCATAAAATTGATTACCATTTGAATGCGTCTCCAAGTGCCTAGAAAGGCCATTAAAATTGACACTTAAATATTGCACTACGTTTTTAGATGATGACATTGATATTTTATAATTATATTTTAAACATCTTAATCATTATTAAATTGTCATTTATTAAAAGAAATGTAATGTTTTCTTTCGTGGTCTTTTGGCAATAAAAATCTAGATAAATCCCATTACAAGAAAAAAAGTTCATTTAGCTAATAGGTCACAGATAAACTTTACATTTAAAGACAGGTTTAAGAAAAAGAGCACAAAAACAGCAGCAGAAACCAAGGGGTAATTGTTAAATATAATTTCACAATTATGTGAAAATCATGACGAGATGATAAAAATGACATCCATTTCTCCATAAAATCTTATGAAATACAGATTTGCAAGGTCAGAAGGATGTCTCTGGAAGCACAGAGTATAAGGCAGGGTACACCTCGAATGAAAAGCCAGCCTGCCACAAGGCATGGCTACATACAGTTGACACTCCAATTGACTTACGCCACGTATGTTGCACATTTCACTACACAATACTGAATGACAAAAGATGACTTGCAGGAATTATGAAACATTAACTAAAACATGGTATAACTTTTTAGATTTATTTATACTATAAACTTTACCTCTCATCACCACCCGATTCTTCAATTTCCTCTACTTTATCCACAAATTCTGAAAACTTCATTTCCGTACGCCGTGACTTTGGCACAAAGTTTTCAAAGTTCACCATTTTTTTTTCATCATAATAGAGAAACTTGTGGTTTTGGGCAATATAGACAGAAAAATCTCCGTTTCCCATGTTCTCCTTCAAGTAGTTGAGGTCCCATTTAAGTGCTGGATACACAAGATTGGTATCGGTTAAGACAACCGGCTCCTGAAAAACATAAAGCATTTCATGGGAAAGTAGCATTATTGCAACACATTACAAAACAGAATATATCTCAAATTAAAAATGGTATGAATGCAAGCTTTTCAGCGGTCAAATCATTAATACAAAAGCACTGTCCCGTTTAGCCAAAATTAAAAGACTTTAAAGTTATTTTGTTAAGATAACCTTTCCACACTTAATACAAAAGAAATATTTAAAAGGGTCAACTGATATTGCTCTGCAACTGAAAATGAAACAGAACAACCAATCTGATTATCTGCAAGAAACAATATGTGCCATTATCTAGTGGTGCACCAATGTGGAAAATTTTGGCCGATACCAATAACCGAAATGTTTATGTCTAATATCACCGATATGGATACCCTCAGAGTCACTTACCAAGCAGGGGGTTGGAAAACGCAGTTGATGAAACCTGAACATGCCAGCGGTCTCATCCAGGGTGGTACTTTCCCATCATACCTTTCATTGTACACTTGCTCTGGCATTGTATAAATGCCAAAGCTGAAACTGCCATTTCCACTACCCATCGTGTCACTGGAAATAGGGCCTAGCATCTAGGCCTAGCTCCATATTAAAGTAGGTCTAAATAGGCCAATTGTTGTTTGTAAACCCTATATTTGTAGATGGTTACAGCATCACTACACTAATTAAAACAGATATCACTACGCTAATTACAACAAATTGGAACTAATTAGAACAAATACAAACTTTGAATTACCCAGAGAAATCCCATGCAACACGGGGAGAACATGCATGTCCACACTGTGTAGGATTTGAACCCCCAAACCTGGAGGCATAAGATCACCGTGCCTCGCCATCTCTGGCCAAACCAAGACTGAAAATAAGATACTGAAGTTGCACCAATCAAGTCACCAATAACTGCACTGCAGGATCCTGACTGGACCCGTTAGAAAATATAGCTCCATTTAACGGCAGGCTTCCACTGCATACTTAAATGCTGCACTCATTTTAGCAGTATCCTGTGTTACTTTGCCTAATGGTGCAAAGTTGCCAGTATCACAAGAATGGAAACAATTACCTACACAGTGTTTTGTCTGAAGATCTGCTTTTAGTTATATAACATGCTGTATCAGACAAGTGAAAGGCCAAATTGCTCCCAAACAATTCAAATTAAACTTAAATTATAATCAGTTAATTTTCTGTTTTATTACAAGCATTTAAATTAACTGCAGAAAAGCAGAGGCAGGTTTTACAATATTAGCACAAAAAACCTACATGTGGTATAAAATTGACGAGGCATGTTTCTCACGTCAATAATCTGGTTGACATATTTATAAGAATGAAAATTAGAAGACAAAATTTGCAGCACAGTTCCTTTAACTATATTCCTATCAATACATATAACAGACAATCATGAATAAAGTTAATCATTTTAAATGAGGAAAAGTAAGCAGGACAGTGATTTAAAGTGATTTTTTTCCTTCTAATTTTCATAAACTTCCTTACTTGATATGACATTTTAATCCACTTTAAGATCTATCAAAGGCACATTAAAACAGACTTCAGAAGTACTAGCTGTCCAGCTGTACAATAAACCGAATCCCTGGACAAGGTGACTCAGTTGATTTAGGTACAATTGGTTTAATATCTGTACACTTCACAATTTTAAACAAATGCATTTAAATGCAGAAAGACGCTGGAAAAACAACGTGGCTATACAAACTGTTATTACAATTTCTAATAAGACTTACACCAACTGCAAGTGGTTTAAATAGATCCATTCTGAGAGATTTTATAATTATCAAAGAAAGCCTGCACTAGCTACCTTTGAAATATTAACCAGCCAGAGCACATTCATGAGACAGAAACCGAAAGACAATGGCACAGTCCTGGGTATGGAACCATTCATATAGCCTATAAATGTGCACAAAGCCACATTTCTTGGATTTTTAGAACACAGTCAAATGAGCTTAGATGGAAACATGCGGCCAGATGTGAGCGGCTAACGTTATTTTAGAAAGGAGGAGCGTTTCACCTCTGCTACTGTCGCTATTTATGGTCATCTTCCTATCCTGCTATTTTGCAGGCGACAAACAAGCGTTCGGCACATTACCTCATTGTTTATGAGTATCTCTGCCCGGGGGTCGCTATGGGAGAGTCGTGGGATCGGCCTGGTTTGGAAGGGGTACTTCCGAAGCTGAGACTCGCTCCATGCCGAGCTGTGGCTGTCGGGCTCCGCGGTACTGCTCTCGGCGCCCGATGTATCGGCGTCAGGTACCACGGTTGCCGCTGCCATGCCGAAAGGTGTACGTCGCAGCGAAGTCGCGCGAACTTAATTCGAATGTGAATATTTAAAGTAAAAATTTTCAGTCATAAATGTGCCGGGTAGTCTACGAGAACGAATCAGAAACTTCTGTACACAGTAAGCAGAAATGTAAATACATAAGCAAATGAGGAGGGACGACTCGCGCAGAAACGTAAAAGGGCATAGCGGAAATCGCGACGTTCGCGGCGGCCCTAGCTGCTGAAAAATATGGCGCCATCTAGCGTACCGAAGGATCTTCTTCTTCTTCTTCTTGCTTTTTATGGCGGCTGGCAAACAATTATTTGGTGCATTACCGCCACCAACCGGTAAG
>JAODKL010000062.1:10205476-10223176 GCA_026780765.1 Petrocephalus schoutedeni | reverse complement strand
CCGAGCAACCTAGCGACGCCGAGCGCCTCAGTAGTCCTTCCACCGTGCCTCTCGTCTCTGCTGTTTGAAAACGTCCTCTCGGCCTCCGTGCTTCCTCGTTCGATCGAGCGCCTAACCAGCGTCCCCGGCTACCGAAGGATCTATTGCAGACTAGTCAACAAAATAGCGCCGAAATACGGTGGTCGCGCGATACAAAAGGCTCAGCAAACGCAGCGGGAAAGTATAAACAGACCAGAGATGGAAAATGGAAATGGAAAATACAGAGAAACGAAATTAATTAAGTAATGCGACTTAGGAAAATACATAAATATAAACAGGAATAAAATGCTGACTGATTTAAGAAAAGAAGAAGGTGCTTTAGGTTCTGAAGTTTAGGATACATACAGTATGGAAATATTCATTTAAAAATGGCACAAAAAAATGAAGGAATGTCACCAGAGCTGGACAGTTCAGGTCCAGAAAGTACAAATCCAGACCAAATCAAATCCTTCGTCTGGATCTGTTCTTTCTGGACCTGAAACTTTTAGGAATTTCTAGGAATCTTTGTTTGCTTCACCTTTAGCCATAACCTTAACTTTTCACTCTGTTCTTCAGATATCCTTCATTTTCCTCCTCATGCAGTCTTGAGTCTACTTATCTTTTTTGGTTTGGGGGTTCAACCCAGCTTATCTCATATGTTCTGTACATAAATTGAATAGGTATGGTTAAGGTAAGCAACATTAGCTAGTTCCTCTTCCAGTGTGGAACCAATCGGTTTCTCATTTCAGGTACCAGAAGCCTCAGCCTACCCAATCAGAGTGCATGAGTCTTCAAACCATGTATAAGACGGGGCAAGGGAGAGGTAAGTACAAGTTTCAGGAGTCATATATGCGACACAGGACTTACCTGGAGGGCCCTTGTAAGAGCCAAGTGGAAGTAGATCACATTGATGGGATTGAGGACTAAGCTTGTGGACAGATTAAAAAATCCACAGGTTCCTGGTGTGGAAAGCCAAACCTTCTGGCCCCAACAAGACCCCCATGGGATCTTTTTCAGACCAGATTACCTCATGAGACGAATGCGTCTGTGGATATCACTGTCAGCAGTGCCTTCTGATGAGCCACAGATAGGATTGGAAACCAACCAATCTGAATGTCTCCCAGAATGCCAGAAAATTATGGCATCCTTTGCAACTGAAGTAGACTAATGATAAAATCCATAGGAAAGTGAAACCAACAACGATAAGGAATAAGCAGCAGATGTACGTATTAGTACGTATTAGACATATCACAGGCACATACCATGTACAGTTAGGTCCGAAAGTATTTGGACAGTGACAATTTTTGTGATTTTGCCTCTGTATACCACCATAATGGATTTAAAATGAAGCAATCAAGATATGACGGAAGTGTTGACTTTCAGCTTTAATTCAAAGGGTTTAACAGAGGTATAGGATTAAGCTTTCAAGAATTCCAGGCATTTTTACACATAGTTCTTCCATTTTCAGAGGCTCAAGAGTAATTGGACAAGTGAATGACAAGCCGTTCCACAGCCAGGTGTGGCCTGTTCCTTCATTATTCCATGACTAAATTAAGTAAATAAAAGATCTGGAGTTGATTCCAGTGTCAATGCAAGAGAAGGAGACCACCATTCAACCATTACAAAATTAACCATTAAAAACCTATAAGTGAGTTAGCTAAAACTTGGCCAAATCAACAATTTGGCACATTCTCAAGAAGGAATGCACTGACGATCTCAGCAACACCAAAGGGACAACTCAAGCAGAAACTTAAAAGGGCATAGTGGAAATCACAATGTTTGCAGTACTGTAGCCACTGAAAAATATGATGACATCTAGCGAATTGAATGATCTATTACAGACTAGTCAACAAAGTTGCACTGCAGCTATCTCTATTCATACTAGCTGCAGACAAAATATGGTGGCCAAGTAGTTCAAAAGATTTAACAAACGCAGCAGAAAAGTATTCAAAATTGAACTGAAGTGGAACCATTATAGAGTTATCCAGATTTTGGTTAAACAGCTGAACTGTGTGGTATACACCTTCTGATTTTACTACATAACCATTTGTGTAAAATATAATTTAAACCTACATTCTTAATGTTACTTTGAAAAATACAGTTTATTGATTTAACAAGATGATAACTATCAAACTTTCAATCTGAAAACTTTGATGCAACTAAGGTAGTATTATACTATGCCAGTAGCTGGCTATTCATAAGCAAGCAGGTAAAAACAGCAAACTGTTAATAAAGACAATGAATTATGGATTGAATGTTTTTTTTTAATTAACAATTTACATATGTTCATGCATACTTTACCACTTAACTAATTACAAATCAAATCAGGCAAGTACCATAGAAACATCAAAATATAAAAAACTATAACACACTACTTCTTGTTTTAGCTTTGTTAGATAATTAAAAATTGTATTTTCCCTTGAAATCTAAAATCATCTGACTAATGATACAGACCAATGTTCATTCATTCATTCATTCATTCTGTGATTAGACAGTTGGTCAAAGTTTACTGATTTGGTACTGGTGGGGCCCAATTTGCAGTCTCCACACCCTAGCAACTTCGGGTCCTGCATCATCCAGTTTCTGGAATATTGTGGGATCGTGTGTCACAGAAAAAGCTTGCAGAAGAGGCTCCAACACATTCATCGGAATGCTGAAGTTGAGGTGTGGGTAGGTCACATCAGCAGCAAGGTCCCGTGTATTACTGCATACAAGACCTAAACAAAGGGGTATTTGTAAATTTAGTCAAACATACATATGCAGAACACCCTGTGTGAAATTATAAAGCGAATTATACGGAGTGTCATTGATACAATACTAGATGTCAGATTTGAATAATTGATTGATATATTGTTCAATTTTTTTTATTTTATAAAAATCTTGCAGTTGTGAGCCAAAGGTGCTGCACTATTACTCATATAAAGAGGCACAAGTGTGGCAGCATACATGAGGCACAGCACTGTGTTTTTCTGCCAGATTAGACAATGCCCAGGCTTATGCAACTCAATAGTCTTTGAGAAGGGGCAGGGAATTACTTTATAGGCAATCGACTTAGCCAGGCAGTAAAGTCTAACACTACACAACAGAAGTGAGTACATCTGTGTTTGATATCAATAAAATGTTATATGACTGACAACTGATTAACAGTTGGCGTGGAATAACCCTATATTAAACTACATGCATTTTAATATGAACAATAGGATATATGCTGTCATGTATTATTAATAACAGACTATACTGAAACTGCAGATTAACACACAAACACTGAGTGTGTACACCCTCCATCTATCACATATTTTCTAATTGCATACTAATTGCATATTGGCTAATTGCATACAGCCTTACACAAAACTGTTTGTGCCTGGCTGACTGTTCTTCTTGCTAGATTTTTGTTTAAGATATTCAAAACAAACAGTTAATGCCACGTTTCTCAATTTTGGTCTCTTATGGAATCCGTTTAATTCATTATAATTCCACATGGCAAGGAATTTCCAGATAATTTCAGAAACAAGATCGTAAAACTTCACAAAAAAGGAACAGGGTAGAAAAACATTAGTAAGCTATTATACATAAGCTGAAACACAGATGCAGCTGTTATTAGGACATATCAAAACAGGCACACTAACCACGACTAAAGTCGAAGAGGCCAGCACATAAATGGTGATAAGTGGCAGTGTTACCTAGAAGTTCCCCTGTGTCTGCTTGCACCAAAGCACCTCCACTGGCACCTGCCTGCACTGCACAGGTAGTCTGCAGCATCACTGGCTGTGACCGGCATGTGACAACTTTAGACAAAATCCCAGATGTAATGGAATGTTCACAGTTAAGGCCAAATACACTGTAGCCAATGACACACACATTTTCACCTGCAAATACATGAAGAAATTTTTTTTTTAAAAAGCATAACTGTACAAGACTCCATAATAAAAACAAATGAAATCTTAAGTAGTGTGAGTATATATCCATCCATTTCTAGTCGGCATGAGAAGCTGGAACCATATTCACATATTGATTGACCCAACCTACCTGGCTTGAAAGAAGAGGCTAACTTTGGAAGAATAATATCAGGAAGAGGTTCTTTGAGCTGCAATATTGCAACATCAAATGGCGCCGAAACTTTTGTGGCAAACAGCACATCACCCATCACAGAAAGGAATCTGACGGTATGAATAAGTATACTCTCAGTTCATTCTCTGAGCAACAGCCATCCTTCTGTAGACTTTGTACATGCTAAAATTAATCGATATTTCAGATATTTAGTGGTCTCCATCCTTTAAAGGACATTCATTTATGGCAAAAAATATAAAAACTGAATTTCTAAAAGACAAATGATTATAATAGAATGTCTTCATTGTGATTGTACAGACAGCAAGTACAGCTAAATTCATTCCTCACATATACCATCCTGCTCTCTTATGTGACACATACATACAGGTGAGTGCACAGTTTGGGGTCAGAGTGCAGGGTGAGCCATTCATCTGGAACAGTTGGTACGATTAAGAGCCTTGCTCCAGGGCTTAACAGTGATATTCTTATTCAGCCGGCCACAGGGAACTGAATCAACGACCTTCTGGTCACAGGCCTAGAGGCCTAATCAAAAGAACTAGACAGCACCCTCCACCACCAATAATTCCTAAAATATAGCATTGAATGGCCATCAAAGGGGTCTATCTGCCATGGCTCAGAATGCGCTTCTTTTTGTTTGTAACTTATAATCATTGCTGCCATTTCGTATTTAGGAAAGAATTAGAAAAATCCAAAAACAACAAGCTTCCAGAACTACATACTTAGACCTATAATTATTGGTCTATTTTCGACTCAGCTGGTACTTTACAGAAGCCTATTGATACAATTTTCTGCCCAATCAAATGAACACTGGAATAGAACAATAACCTTCTGAGTCTACAGTAATCCTAGAAAGACAGCACACAACATTAATTCTTGAACAACATCCTATCCTGATTTCATGACATTTTTAAAAATTATTTAGTTATACTCTTTTAAATATACAACGTGTCATACTTACATACCTTTTGGAAGTCTTGTACCTCACAACCGGCCTGGACTTTCCATTCAAAACATGTCTACAAGTCAGAATCAGCTGGGAGTTTAACAGAACTCCAGAACCCCAGAATTCGTTGCTATCAATTAAACACACCATTGGGAATTTCTGACTGCTTGCACACAATCCTTTATGTGGCAAGGCTCGATTTACCTCTACGGGCACTTCAGCAGATAACTTGCTGATTGATTGTCTATGATTTACTGCTTGTGCTACGTTTTGCAGGATCAAATGAAAGGAACACACTAAAGTGAGGCCAACCCAGTCCCTTGACTTCCAACATAAAGGAGACACAATCAAACCCACAAGGAATGAAGCATCTCCTTCTTTAACAAACAGCCCTCCTCCTTCCGTGCCTGGCAAGCAGCGTGCGTCTGTGAGGATAATTGCATTATCCTTTCCTACAACATTACTCACTATACCTTTGCTCAATGTGCTCATAAAAAGGTCAGGGCAGATAGATCCAAATGGAGAGCCACAGGCAAAAACCTCACATCCCTTTTCTAGAGCACAACTAGAAACCCAAGACACATTATCTTTAATTGTTGACTTTACCAAATCAGGCACCCTAAGAAGAGCAAAGCAACTTAAAAAGCCTGAATCCTTAATTAGAACAGTATCCTCCTCACCCAAGGAAAAGCACCAGTTGTCTGAAACCTTAAATAATTCAAAAAACGTTGTCTGAAACTCAATACAGTTTACCAGCATAATAAATTCAGCCTTATGGTGGGTGACTTTCAGCCTACTTTGATTTGAATTCGTCGTCGTACCCTGACAGGTTATTGCGTGTGCCGGTTGAGTCGTGTTATTTTGCTGCTGTATGTATATCGTAAGAGCATTGCTAAAACTCTCAGGTAACAAAAACTGAAAGTCAGTGGACATCACGTCTTTCCTAATAAGAAAGCGAGAAAACAAGTGACCACTGCAAAGCACAAGCCCATGATAATGATTTAAGATGACCCCGCTGCAGCTGAGCTGTTTATCTACAGGGTGTACCTTTGAGTAATCACACTGTTCACTGACGTGTTTTTCTGACGATTCGAAAGCCGTCACAACGCAACATGTTTCTACTATGCCTGCCATAACTGCCCGATTCTACAGTGGAACCTAGTTATGAAGCTAATTCCGTCCACAGACGTTAAATTCAGTCACTGACACACTAAATTACCAGGTTAATGCTCTTATTTGATTTCTACTGTTGCTAGCTATGCATCTCATTAACAGACATACCACACTAAGCCTGCACCGAATACCGCATTAGTGTCTAACCTGCCGATTTTTTCTGTTAATATTAGATGTACACTAATCAATCAAAGAGTTGCATCTCAGCCACCATGCAACCTATAGCCGCCATACTCGCCGTTGGGACTTCGGACGCGGAAGTGACGACACAGTCACGTGAACAGCCAGGAGTGCTCGCCGATAAAGCCCGAGAAGGGAGCATCAACATAAAGACAAAAATGAAGCAGATTTAATGTTTATCATATTTATTAGATACATTTTCCCTTTGCAAGATAATAATATGTGAACGTGCGAAATTTCCAAACAATTCCTTCATAAATCAAAAGGTAAAATACGCGTCATTAAATAGCTGCATACATTTATTTCCCAGTGGATCGTTTTCCAAAGGTTCGGCCTAGTTATTGACTCTAATCATGACTATTGTTTTATTTTTATTTATATATTTAAAAATTTTGAGTACGTCTAAAATTTTAAATTGTGTGCACATGAGACAATGCTCTGATATTACTTGGCAACGGAAAAGGTGCTTAAGTTAGGCATACTAGTTAGTTTTCATAGTCTATTTTCTTCTTCTTTCATTACATATAAATTAGTATTTCTCATTTAATTTTGTCCTGCGTAACCTAGACCCTGCTGTGAACATCAGTACTGAAAGCTATAGAATTTTACCTATATGAGGGAATTTCTCCTTGGGATCATTACAGTTTATCTTATTTTATCATATAGTTTAGTTTTTCGTTCTCATGCCTCAGTTTGGGGTTTCCTCAAATAACTCTTTTCATTTTTATGGCATTACTGCTATCCCTATTCAGACCCTGCTATTCTCGAAAAGGCAACAAGTACATCTCTCGCTCCAGAGTTGCTTGCCACTGTGGCTCAGTGTGTAACACGTTCATCTCACACCCCCAGAGCTATAAGCTTGAATCCCACCTCTGCTCTAAGTTTGACGAGTTTACACATTCAGCCACTGCTGACAGATTTCCTCCCACATGTCCAAAGAAGTGTGTGTGTCCTGGTATTCTATCCAGGGCATTTCACAGCCTTGTCTTCTATGCTCCCTGGAAGAATACATCTATAACAATAACTACAACATGAAGAAGTATTACACTGTTTTGCAGTAAATAACAAGAACACTATGATTTGCCATGTTGGCCAATCAAACGTCCTACTACCAGTTCTGCTAGACTTCAAACCGTTAGCGTAACCCGTGAATGGCGCACACTCTGACATTAAGCAAAACAATAATATGGGCAATGTCTCCTTTCATAAGACTAGGACAGCAAAAAATGGCAAAACCTTCCGCAAAAACTGAAATATTGGTTTTTGCATCAAAATATCAGAATATAAAAGTAAAATATCCGCACGAAAAGGATAGCTGTTTAAGAATTTTAGGATTAAGCCAGTTTTATCCCGGACTTGCACCTCACTCAAGAACCCATTTCAAGAAATTATCTAAGAAAAATAAAACGACGATTCAAGAACTACACGTTTCGTCATTTTAATGAAGATAATGCTTATATTAATGTCTTAATGTGAGAAATAAATTGATAAGAAAAGCTGGTCAAACCCAATGGCTCTACTCACATAACCAATCACTAAAATTAATTAAATAAACTATATCTTCCGTACATGTTTATACTACTTTACCAGGGTACCCCTGAATTTAAGAAATGACAGAAACTTATACAGGATTTCCGGTTCTTGACTTCACGACCGGATGACGTGGCTTCTTTCTGCCACTGTAGTTGAATGGATCTTTTTTTAATTCAGCGCAAGCTCAACTGAGTCTGCGCTGATTGGACGCAGCTGCACACGTGACCTGCCTCAGACAATCAAACGCGAGTGCGTGCAGTATTCGGGAAAAATAGGCCGTAATGTGTGTGCGAGAATCCCGAATCCGCCACTGAAATACGACCAGGAAGAAGGAAGGTGTCACGGCTCCAGCAAAGCTAACACCTCATCGTTGATCAGAAAAAAGGATTAGGAATAATGGGTCTACCAAAATGTAAACTATCTGTAATGATATTACTGTTTGCTGTGGAAATATTATTTCCAGTCCAAGCCGACGAGCATGAACACACGGTAAGATAATATGAGGCCCAGAAATAAAGCCTTGATTGAGTCGTTGGTGGAAATCTCCGCAGAATTATGTCTGATACACCTGGTGGTCCGAACTAAGTTAGCAAGAAAGAATGAAATAAAACCGAGAAGCAGCGTTCCGTTGCGTTAACGAAAGGTTGTCGCTAGGACAAAATATGATGCTAATTAGCTTACTTGTAATATAACTTTGGGTTATTAGCTCACGTTCTCCGTTATCATATGCACATTTTTCATGGGGGTTAATTTAACCATCCGGAGCTTGTTATATTGTATTTAAATGGCATGCGCTGTCGGTGAGAGCAGTTTAATTTTCGTGAGAGTTAGCTGCTGCTAAGTCCAAGGTAAAAGTGCCCGTCGATCTAAAATGCCGCAGCTATTCAGTTTTCCAGCAATACTCGGTAGCCGCGACACTAGTTTAAAAAATGTCAGCTATTTCGGATCCACCCAGCTAGCACGACACTTGTATAAAACCGTGTCCCATTGTGAAGTTGAATCCGAGTAACTGTATCCGGGTTTTGGCCTTGTGTCATGTACTGAACGTGTCGTTGACGGGAGCTTTAATTCATTCCTTGGGGATATCGCAGGACAATGAACGTAAAGCGTATTGGACGTGTCGTCGTGCCGGGCTGCGTGTAACTATCGTGGAAAAAAAGCCGAAAAGTGGAACCCGGTGCGGAGAAAGATGGAGAAACGTCTTAGTCAGGAAGCATTCAAATGCCGCACTGCTGGGCGCAAATATGCCACATATCCACGGGGCAGTCCGTCCGCAACCAGTCGGACAGGAATTGCAGAAAAAAACTCAAATTAAATCAAAACGACCCACATCGCCAGCTAGAATAAAAACCGCTTTATTTACCAAGTTATGACAGATCTCGCCATATTTGTGAGCTTATATTTATAGAACTGACTATTTTGAAAGGCTGAAAAAGTTGGCGCTTGGTTTAATTTTATAACGAACAGTTTGTTACTGAACACGCTGCTTGAAAGAGTGGAAAATTAGTGCAAGGAAAAGTGACTCCACCAATGAACTACAGTTCCTCATAGAGATTTTACAACGGGATTCTGCGGGATTCTGCAATAAGAGTATTTGCAGTTCTAATTCTAACTGGTTGGTTAGGCTCCCTTTAGGCTATATTGAGATGACACTGTAAAGGCCTCTAGCCTTTATTAGTTTCATAAGTAATTTTAATAAAGGACCATCTGTAGAATTTGTTGCTGTAAAAATTGTTGATTTTGAGTCCCTGAACTACTGGTCATTTCCAAAAGAACATTGTGACAGTTGGTGCACGTTTTTTGCCATTCCATTTTTTTTTCCATTTTCCAGAACTTAGTGAGTTTTTGAATATTGTGCTTTTCCAATAAATCTGAAATCGGTGTGGCAGAAAAAAAACTAACCATTTCAGTTGTTGGGTTTGCTTACCCTTTTTTGTAAGCATTGCCTGTTGTGTAGTGTTATGTGTACTGTTCTGTTCCCTGAATTAGTCATGAATTTCCATGTCACACAAGACATCAACTTTAACAGAGTATGATTGGTAGTTTGTTCTATAGTGCCAGCTTTGTACATATTCTGTTGAGGTTGGTTATAAGCCACAATGTATTGGTACACATTAAAGTTATAGCCATTTCTCATCTGTTCAGCTTTTCCTATTAGAAATGATATTACTGTCTCTGGTTACCAAGTTTGTAAGACCTGGACTCCTGACTGTTCATTACAGAGTGCTGTGATGGGGCCAGTTTAAGCTATTGTATTGGCCTGTGTTGGTCAGTTTAGGTCTTGTCCACACATACATGAACATTTTTAAAAACGGTGTTTTTCCTCCTTCGTTATTAAAGATCTCTGTCCACATGAAAGTGGTAAAACATGTCAAGGGCATGCCAAACCAACAGGTGGCGATATGATTCTAAGCGTAAAGCCATGTTGGCCAATCGGAAGCCATATTGCCAGTTCTGCTAGACTTTAAAACGGCTAATGTGAACAACGAATGGCGCTCACTCGGACATCAAACAGCAGATAACTGTGCACACTCTCACGTCAGACACAGGCAGTGGCGCACTCTTCTTTTCCAGTTCTGAAATGTCAGAATTTTGAATACAGTGAGGAAAACTGATACAGATGCGTTTTACTTTCATTTCTTCTTGTTGGAAATGTATGGGGAGGAGCAGGTAGTCTCTTTAATTCAGTGTTTAGCGAATTAAACTTTTTTGCATGTCGTAATTTTAGGAAGAGCTTGCCTCAGTTCACTGCAACTTTTTCAAAATGTTTTTTTTTCTTGCAGTACAAAGACAAGGAGGAAGTAGTTTTGTGGATGAATACAGTGGGCCCATATCACAATAGACAAGAAACCTACAAGTACTTTTCCTTGCCCTTTTGTGTGGGAATCAAAAAGACAATCAGTCATTACCATGAAACCTTGGGAGAAGCTCTTCAAGGAGTGGAACTTGAATTCAGTGGATTGGACATCAAATTTACAGGTAAAATATCCCCTGTAACCTGGTAATACTCATGTTTTGTATTAAATTTGTTTAGGAACATTTTTAACAAGTATTAAACTTGTTTAAAAACTTGACTAGGATCATGTGATTTTAATTTGGCAAGACCTAGGTGCTTTGTATCTGGAGTAGTCAGATTTGAAATGGTGGCTCAGTTGAAACCTAAAGTTTGATTTTATTTTTCTGTTCTTATTCCATGGGGGGGGGGATCCATCTGACTCATTAAAGTTATAGTAGGGAAGAATCCCAAATTTTTAAAATTGAATTCTGAAATATACCTGAAATGGAGTAATTCCACACCCTTTCTTTTAACTCCAGTGTAAAACCTTCCCCAAATTTTAGTTATGAGCTTTGTGATGTGTAGCCCAGCATCATACTTTTACTGGTTTCTCAGCATTGGTTCAATTTCTGTTGTTTTGTATTTCATGAAATGTGAAAGTGATTAACTATCATTGTGTATGCACCATAACACACAGCAATGAAATGTGTCCTCTGCTTTTAACCTGTGTGTGACATTGTGTCAGCAGTAGTGTAGCTAATTCAGCACCGGAGTGGGTACCTTGCTCAAGGTACCTCAGTGGTACCTTGCTGGTTGGGAATTAGAATCAGCCATGTTTCATTCACAAGTGCGCTTCCTTAAGTGTTAAGCCACCACTGCCCCTGAAGATAAATGGTATTTGTGAATTGGCCTCCTGGGTGTAATAATAGAAATTTAAGGGCTGTCACATGTCAACAGTAATTTTGCTGTGTTTACATGGACAGGGACACACTGTGAGAGATGCTTTTGGGCTGTACTGGCTGACTTTGTACAGTTCTGAAATAAACAGGAGTTAGATCTAGAGCATAGAATAGTGTGGTGGTCTTTTTTTCCATCTGTCCAATTTGTCAGGGCAACCAGGTATTATCTTTCGTATTGCATCAATGTTCTGAGTAGATGTTACATATTACTACTGCACAGAACTGACAGGCAACTGACAGTGGTAGGAATTTCCGCTCCTCGCTCATGAGGCTGTTGGCTCCACCTGCTTCTCCGCTCTAATTCGCACTAAGCCACTCCGCTCAATACCGCTCCTCGCTCCACTAAAATTTCCTCCCGCTCAAGTCAAATAGCTCCATGCTCGCTCCAATTTAAAAGCAGGAGGAATAATCTGCATTAGGGCTCCAGCTATCGATTATTTTGGTGATGGAACACTCAATCGATTGTTCCATCAAATAATCAAGTAATCGGATAAGAAATACTTTTCTTATTTAAGTGCAATAGTAATTATTCGAAAGAGATAAGAGATCTCTTAAAAATGAACAACTCATGGGTTTTAATGGTTAAACTGCATACTGATAATGATATTTTAAGTAATTCAACATGTGGGAGAGAAACTGCTTTATTCAGATTTTTTTTTATTCGAGCACTGTTTGCAAATGTTGCACTTAAAAAGTGCATGTAATAATACAGGCACTTTACCGCAACACAGTATTTTCTGGCGAATAAATTACCAAAAAATAATTTAAGCTATTTGTAAGCTAAATTTTGTAGTAAATTCACATTGACTCATGTGATCTGAGGAGAGCTGTAAACTAATATTTTAATCAGCTGCATTAACATGGTGGCGGTGCAGCTAACTAATTATGAAGCCATTGATAACCAAAACAACTTAAGATCTACTGATGCAGGGTAACATTACATAAAATCATCAGCTAAGCTACCTTTGGTCATAATTATTAATTATGATAACCTTTAATGGCTAATGTCGCGCACATATAAAAACAAAATATTTAGTATATCAATGACAGTTAATGTATTAAATGTTTTTTAATCTGTTATTTTATCAACATACCGCTTAAAGTGCTTGGTAAGCAATGGAAATGACCGTAATTCTGTGCTGTGAATGTCAGTGTTTGGAACTATTCGCTGTCTCCGTGACTCAGAAGTTTGCCAAAGATTTCTCTGCCATTTTTTAAGAATGGAGTGAAATTAGTGTTCCAGCCTTCATAAAGAAATTCTCCGTGCTCTGACCAAATTCCCCCCGCGCCACTCCTCACATGCTGTGGTCCCAATACCGACCCCTGTGAGATGCAATCGTGGACCATTGGCACCACGGTACAATATCATTGAAAGTAAAATTAAGAACTAGTCTAAAAATGTGGGCTTGGACTTAAGTAGCTTTTCCAAATGTAGGACTAAAGCCTTTTTCAATGCTTTATAATTGCCAGTTGTAAACTAAAACAAGGGAAATTACTTTTTTGGAACATCAAGCTTCTTTTTTATGAGTGGGATGGAGGTCCACATCAAGCTTCCTTTTATGAGTGGGATGCAGGTCCATGGTACTCACTGTATTTTTGTTAGTGCTCTTGAGGTATTATAATCATTGTTGCAAGGTTTTGGTGGTACCATATGCCATCTACATCTTCATGGTGATCTTGAGCAGGTTCCCTTATATTTTATAATGAAGGGCTTTGAAATCCTATGTCTCCTGGTCTGTGCCTTTCTGCTGCTTTCTTTTGAAAGTTCCCAGCTGTGCTTTAGTTTGGTCTGCCTCTCACCGCATTATAAAGACCTACCAGGCTTTTCTGGACTAATTAGTCAGTATCACTAAATACTGGTACAGGCATATAGTAGTAGGCAGAAGGTCATGTTATCGGTAAGTGGTTTTGTACGTTTATCCAGGCAGTGATTCTTTAGTTGTTTCATTTTTTGGAATGTCTGGTTTCAGAAAGTGTGTGCCAAAATCTTTCCTTTGCAGTTCTCTTCTTTGATTCCAGATGTCTTCTAGAAGTAAGGATGTAGGTAGTTCCAGTTTTTTAAAATGTAATCATTTGTGCTCTAAAAGTGAAAGGGTTTAGTTTTCTGTTATTTTTAAGGTTTTAAAAGTTTTTCTCCACCCATGTCTGGAGCTTTGGCCTGTTGTAGTGGTTTGACTTTTAATAATGGTATAGAAATCAGATTATCATTACAAAGGCCCTCTTGTGGAACATGTGAATTGTATTACTAGTGTAGCTGTACTTGTCTTTAGTAACCACTTACTTCTTAATTATGGAAATTTGTAGAGAGCGGTCCATACGATCAGCAAGAGAACATATTTTAAACTTTAAATGAGACTGTCATATTAATCATATTAGTGTTGGGCCCTTGTGTGAGGCTCTTCTAATCTCCAAAGGCATTGCCTGATGCTCATTTTTGACCCCAAGTTTTCAACTGAATATCGCTTTGGACAAAAGTACTTGCTAAATATGTGTAAATGTACAGATCATTGATCATGCTTTTCAAAGCAGTGCACCCTTTTATTTGCATGCAGTTTACCAATATAAATGGTAATTTTTAAACACTTAAGACTTCTGTCTTCAGCAGGTGCTTCTTATGCAGGTGTCGATAGGAACTGTTGTACCTGAAAAGCCTGAAATTGGTGTCAATCATTGGCCGCAAAGCGATTTGATTACCATTATTTAGGGAACAGTCTGATGCATCATAAGTCCTTAATTCCCGCCATGATTTGTTTTGATTAACTGATATTCGATTTTATTTCGGTAACCCAAATTCAGACCTTTCTTGCTTAACTTAACTTTTTTTTTTTTTTTTTTTATCATGAATGGAATCCAAAGAAAATATCAGCATTCAATTTTGTTATAACTAAAAGGGTGGAACAAGACGGTGTAAGTTGTCAAAGGCAAAACGGGTAAAGGAAATTCTACTCTTTTGAACCGGTTCTTTTTGTTGAGGCGATCAAACCGGTTTTCAAATGTAGAAGAGTAGAATTTTTTGTACATCCATGCATTGCACAAAGCCTTAAATTTAAAAAATATCTGACAAATCATTGGGTTGAATATTGGTAAGTGGGACAATTTAAATCTTTATGTTCTCACGCACTTTAATAAACATTAAAACATAAGTATTATTGAAAGCTCAAAAACTGAGTTTAATGGACCACAGAGACGGAGTTTAAAAAAAGGAACCTAAGTGTTGCATTGTACCCTTTGTTCCATTAAACCAATATTCACCCCATATAAAAACACTAGGCCTTTCACTATTGATTTATATCAGTAATTGTGTAATCTACTGATTAATCTGACGATGCATTGAGTAATCGTTTATATGTAATATATACATTGCAATTCGTGCAAGGCAGGAACTAACCACACATTGCAGGGTCCACACTCAGTCACACATATGGTCAGTTTAGGCGTTCCAATTCACCTAAGTTTAATGTTTTTCGACAGTGTAAGGAAATCTGTGGACTGCCAAAAAGGCTTACGCGCACAGGGTGAACTCTACAAACGCAAAACGGCGGTAGGCGGTGACAGTGCTATTCAATGCGCCAGGCTTGAACGATGTGCGATTTTAATTTTGACATGGCACTTGTAATTGTGACATTGCAAGAATCGTGATAGTCTGCTGGGTTCAAACTATTAATAAGTTGTGCTAAAACCTTTATACTTGGTCACAGGAAAGCAAACTTGGCAAGCTTTGCTAAGTTGCTTTTCAGCATCATCTATTATAGGTTGAAAAAAAGTCAGTCTACAGTTTACTGCCACTGCTTTTGCATGCGTCATTTTCATCCTTGCTGTTGGACTCGCTCATAGCCTGTACAGCAAAGTTGTGAGAAATTTTAACAAAAAATGAGTGAAGCAGAGAAAAGCAAACAAGAAGTGGTCACGAAAAGACATTTGTTTCCCACATATTTTGTATCCCATAGGGACAATATTGAGGAAAAGCAAGTAATATGTCGGCACTGCTTAGTGTTTGTTAGCGCAACTCGCAGCAATACCAATTTGAAAGACTTTGTTGGGAGAAGTTTAACTATATGGCCAAATATATAGCCAATTTTCAACTCATAAATACTGCAGTGTATTTTCTTCTAGTATTGCTCTGGCCTATTCAAAACACGCAATATGTTGACCAAAAATTATTAATTGGTTATTATGTACCATATTATGTAAACTGATATGACTAAGCAATGGGGCTAACCTTCATTTTTAGGTGTGATGATTGATTATTTCAACATATAGGAATCAATAATTTAATTGAAAGTGATAACAATGACAGTCTAGGCTAAATGGCACATATCTGTGGCTAACCTTGCATTATTGGGTTAGTCCATCTAACCTGAATTTCTTCTTTTAAGATGTATTTGCATTGCAGTCATTCTGTGGTAATATTTATGTTCTCTGCAATACGGACAGCCGACCTGCATTCTCAATTCTTAATGTGTAGTGATTCCACAGAAATTAAGCTTTCACTCTTTATTTGGATCATCTTCCTGCATCTTCCTTCCACCATATTGCCAAGTAAACGAGAAGGAAAATTTTAATCAGTGCTTAAAGTTAATGGGTATCATAATTAATATTTTTGACGAAGGTAGCTTAGCAGCTATCGAGTCTAACGTCCCCATTTCACTGACGATTTTGTCAGGTACTACTGATGCAGAATAACGTTACATATTAAGTTGCTCTTGTTATCAGTGGGCTCGTAATTACAGTTAGCTGCACTGCTACCATGTTAATACAGCTGATGTAAATTGATATTTTAAACTCTCCTCGGGTCACATGGGTCAATGTGAATTTACTACCAAATTTATAACAAAATATCTTTAATTTTGTGGTGATTTATTTGCCAAAAAAATACTGTGTTGCGGTAAAGTTGTCTGTATTATTACGTGTGCTATTTAAGTGCTGCATTTAACAGTGCTCTAACAAAAAGTACTTTTTTTCAGATTTTATCTCCCTCTTGTTGAATTACTTAAAATTACTTATCATTATGGTATGCAGTTTAACAATTAGAAATGTTTCTAAAAAGGAAACTAATGAGTTGTTCATTTTAAGAGACCTGTCTTCCTCTTTTGAATAGTTACTATTAGTTGCACTTTAATAAGACAAAAGTATTTCTTATCCGATTAACCGATGGAATAATCGATAGAATACTCTATTTACTTAAATAATCGATAGCTAAAGCCCTAATTTGCTTTTCGTAGATTGTCTGTAGCCATGTCGTAATCCCGTTGTATTTGTGCTGTGCGGGTCACTGTGGATCACTACTTTCAGCAATCAGCAAGTTAGCGAGTTCAGTATGGTCGGTTGAATCGGTTGCTGGGCTTGTAAGACCTGTAGGTGGTGTTTATAATATCTCCGTCTTATTTAACCCCTATCCCGTGTTTGGGGTCAGTCTGACCCCAGAGCATCATTAAACGGTAGGCAAATTTCACATGGGGACATTATCACGGGAAAAGGGTTAAGTGCATATAATTACATTGTATTGACACACATATATTACATACAGTATATTGACCACTGGTATCACTATTTTAATATTTATTTTGTCTGGCATTTTCTAAGTTTTGGAGTCGTATTCATAACTATTTTTCCTGTTGTATTGTGCATATTTTAGTATGCGATTTTAGTTAATGCTGGAGCAGGACTGACTGTAGTTTAAATATCAGCCGGCATTATCCGCCTAGATATTAGTTGAATATGTCAAGCTTTTTTTTTTTTTCCCTTCCTTTTTCCTGTCCAGGGGCCGGTTTCCCGATAATGCACACTGTTAGCACGCTAAGAAGACTCTTAAGATATATCTTACTTAAGTTGTTTACTTTTCTAAGAGTGTTCCCCGAAGTCTCTTAGGAGGGTTCTTCAGACACTGCCTCTTACATCCGACGTTACGAGGCACTGTCCACAGTCAAGGTGCTGAATTAGTTGACATCGATTGCTCAGGAATCGATTTTTTCCCTTTATTTGCATGACAGCGTTAAGAAAGACAGCACATTCTATGCAAATTAAACATTGCTCAAATTCTTCCAATAACA
>JAODKL010000062.1:10179406-10205060 GCA_026780765.1 Petrocephalus schoutedeni | reverse complement strand
TATATATATATATATATATATATATTTCTTATATACCATAATTATTAATTCATCACTTTGCATTGATGCATCTTTATACCCCTTTCCTGCAGTGTCAAGTAAAGCATGGGTGGAAAGTCAAACCGGTCCTTAGCCAACTTAATATCAATCCATCTCCCAACTGTGTAACCAGTATGGGGTTGTGGAGCTGGGCCTCGAGTCTGTTCTAGGCAACATTGGGTGCAAGGTAGAGGAACACCCTGGCAAAGCAAAATCAAACATGCTCAGTGTTACATGATGGGCAATTTACAGACATAAAATCATGTGCATTCTGGTTGTTATTCTGTATATAAAGAATCAGTGCAACACAGCATAGAGTGAAGGTGGGATTTGAACTCCAGGTGTGAAGCAGATGTTACAGACGTGACAGTAGTCTTTGTCCTAGGTATAATTGATCATTCTGATTTTGAATTGACTTGTGGGTTTTCAAAATGGTTGTGTAGATTTGGGCTTTTTCTAGGGAATTTCTTGTTCATTGCCTGCTAGTTGAATGTGTGTTGTGAAAAGGAAGCTAGTTTTTTCTATCACTAAAAGGCTTATTGAAAATCAGCTGTTTGATGGCCTCAGAAAAAGAAACCATGATTGGTACTTGTACATAATTTGTATTACATTAAGACTGTGTAATCAGGCATCAAAATCGTTCTACATTGTTTCAGTTTTGTTCAGCTGTTTTCAGTTTAAAATAGAATTGTACTTTTGAGAATTCTGACAATGTATTCAATGCAAAATATTAGCTCCCTAATGATTAAGATGTAATGAGATGACCTTGTTTTGAATTCCTACAGATGAAGTGATGCAGACAAACTACTGTAATATTGATCTTGACAAAGCCAGAAGGGATGCCTTTGTTTATGCCATAAAAAACCACTACTGGTACCAAATGTATATTGATGACCTACCTATTTGGGGTGAGTAGCTATAAGGTATTTACATTCATCAGTGCAATGAATGACTCATTAAAAGGGACGGGTATCGAAACCCAGTATTAAACGAGTCCTGAAACTGAATTATTTTTTGGTATCAATACGTTATCGGTTCTGTTTTCGGTACCGGTGAAACTGGAGAAAATGGATTTCCTGTTTATTATTGCTGCATAAAAGTTCTTGCACACGTCATCTCACCTGTTCCGTTTCTGATTGCATTTTTGCTATTCTTCTTTTTCGCTCTCTAAGTGAGATCTCTCTAGGAGCCTGTGTGTGAGGGGCTGGAGCATGAGGCTGCTCACTTGCTCTCACTTGCCCTCTCGCGAGCAGCATCATGCAGCACACACATACAGATTCTGCTTTTAGTGAGGGTAGTGGAGAGACCTAAATGTTTAAAAGTGCAATTATATTTCACAAGAGTTTATATTGATAATGCTCGTTGCCAGAAGTGCAACGCTAGTAGTACTGTTTAAATCTTAATGATAGTCCCATAAGGTATACATCAAAATTTCAGATCCTTGTTTATTGGGCAAGAAATATACTGAAATATATGTGCATGTGTGTTGAATGTCATGTGACCTGTCATATTGCTTATTGAATTTTTGCTGCTTTGGAAGTATTGAAGCATTTATACAAAGCTCTGAGGCAGTGTTTTTGTATTTTAGGAATTGTTGGGGAAGCAGATGAAAACGGAGAAGATTATTATCTCTGGACATACAAAAAATTGGAGATTGGTTATAATGGCAACAGAATAGTTGATGTAAATCTTACAAGTGAAGGGAAAGTCAAGCTTGTGCCAAACACAAGAATTGCCATGTCCTACTCGGTAAGTAAACTGTTCAATTGACTGACCTATTCATACCTTTTGTGGCAACCTAAATTAGGTGTTTTGAATTACAAAAAATGTTCCAGATGTTTCTGCGGAAAAATAAATATTACTGACTTCTCAGTTGTACCAGATAATTTACAATGACCCTACTTGTGGAGTTTTGACTTTTAAAAGGAAGTTGAAGAGGACTTAACTTCACAAGTATAGAATTTAGCATGACAGAATTGTAAAAATAAGTCACAGCTCCAGCATTACAAATATCTGACTGTCTTGCCAAACTGAAATTCACATGAGAAGAGTCTGTTGCTGTTGACCATGTTGACAGCTGAAATTCTTAGACATTAGCTGAGATCAGCATCTCCATTTCATTCTGGAACTATAACGGATCATAGTTGATCTGTGATCCATACAGATCTCCCCCTCCACAGTTAACACAAAAGTGAATGTGAAGGTTATATATTATATTATATAATTTATACTATAAAAAATATAATTTATAACCTTTACAATTACATATATTACTATATTATAATACTGTGAAATAATCAATATACATTAAAATTCATTTCTCATAATGGGACAGAATTCCCCCCTTATGTGTACCACATGGGGGGCAATTATAGATTTTAGGTGGAAATACAATTTAAAAAAAAAAAACTTCGGTTTCAATAGCATTAGCCATGGCACTTGTAGTGGAATCAGTTTCCCCTCTTGATATCTGCTGTTTGTGATTCGAACGAAAATAACTCAATCTTGAAAAAACAACTTTGACTATGTAGAGAAGAAAAATAAGTTGTAACCTTAACAAGATTGATAAAATATGATAATAGCAGAGTTGCAGTGAAAAAACGGAGACATTTGTGTCCATGTGTATGAGCATGTTAAGTTCCTTGCTTTAAGTGTTCAAGTTCTTTAAGAAATACATGGAATGCAAATTTTATATCTTTCTCCCCAACCCCCCGAGCCGTGACTCGAAACTGCGATATGATCCGAAATGTCAGTTTTGTCATCCCCTGGACCCATGGTTGGAACCAATTTTGACTGTCTGTGAGGGTGCCAGCTTTGAGTATGGTTTGCCAAAAACTATATGGCAGTCTCAGACCTGGAAAAATATTTTATGATATGCTGAAAGTAAAAGTTGGAGTTTTGCCTGAGAGTGAAGAACTATGTTTGGCCCAAATCAAACACATCTGATCGCCAAGGTAATAGGTTTCCTACTGTCAAGTATGGCGCTAGCTGCATCATACTATAAGATGGTTTTTCAGAAGGAGACCTTGAGTGGCTTGTCATTAAGGGCTACACGGGCAGAGCCAAAAAACAGCCAAATCGTAATGGGGAGATCTGTCAGTTGGTAAGATTAATCATTCATAAGATGTACTCAATTTGCCTTTTGTACAAGGCACAACAGAATAGTCTCGGTTTTTGCATTTCCAATCTTATTTTTTTCAAAGAGATTTTCTTGGATCAGAGGACAGGTTCACTCAGTGCGCAGCACTCCAGGAGCAATCGGGCCTTGCTCTAGGGACAGACAGTAATGATTACAGTACGAGCCACAGGATTTGATCCCATAGCCTTCCAGACACGGGCGCAGACACCCGAGTTACACGCTGCCCATTAAGAGGGACAGTTTGTTGTAAGAGGTTAATAGCTCAGAATATATGATGATCAACACAAATGAGTACCTTGCAAGTAAGAAGCACAGTGTCGAGGGTCCAGGGGTATTGAATATTTTCTAAAGGAAATATTTATATTTAAAAATCTGTGCTTTTCTTCAGTACAGTTATAGAAATATAAGCTACTCTGAACATACAGAATTATCTAGATTTCCATGTTTTAAGTGACATTATCCTTATAAATCCTGTTTTGGTTTATGCCGCCTGCAGAATTAGGTCACCAGTCTTTAAAAAAAATATATAAATAATAATAATAATAATAAATAATAATAAGAATAATAATAATAATAATAATAATAAATAATAATAATAATCAATAATAATAATAATAATAAACCCCAGTAACATGCTAGAAGTATCTACCTGTGGTGTTCACCAGTTTTATTTTAAGGTATTCTCAAAATGGCAACTTTTAAAAATTGCATCTAATGTAGAAAGGGATTGTTTGTAGACAGGTGCCCTATAATGGAAAATGATTTAACAGCTTCCAGAAACCATTGAATGTTGATGCTTGTTTCCCCAATCAGGTAGACCATTTTTTCCTTGTTTTTTCTTTTGTGGTATTTTCAATTTATTATTCAATATCTCACAGACTGTAGGTTTATGGAACAGTTTTCTGGCTATCTCAAGTTCTTTCATCTCATTTCATTGGATGAATTTGTAGGTGGTCTTGGGTTCTGATGGCACACAGTGCTGCAGAAGCAATTATGAGATGTCCATGAGATTATCGCTCAAAAAATCTGCCACGTCAGTTTATCCTGGCACTGCTCAATAGTGGGGAAAAATAAAAATATAGTAAATGGTATCAAATTGAACTTGACAACTCAGATTTTTTTATATACATAATATGTATAATCGGTGTAAATGTATGACAGTTCTAATGTGGGAAAATTAATCGCTACTTTTTTTTTATGAGAACAAGTACTTAACAGAACAGTGTAACATTACATTTGATTTCACAACATCAGTTCCACGTCAGTCGTCACTGCGTATTCAACATTGATGTCAGTTTTTGGTTCCGACGGAATGTGAGATGGCAAGTAAATTAGAAATTGAGGATGCGCTGCCCAGCTTTAAATCGCCGGTGTGGCAGCATTTTGGCTTTGGAGCAATTTCATACGAAAATGGCGAGAAAATTAGACAGGACGTTGTGCAAACATTGTATAAAAAAAAACTGATAACCTAGAAACGTCTATATATAGAGTGACCAGATAATCCATGTCATCCAGGACACTTTGAGCTACTTCAGATTTTACAAACTACTTCAAACCCGAAGGGCTCGTTTGCTTGGCTAAATAGTTATAATAGTTAATTTATTCTTATGCTTTACCTGGTTTGTTTCCTTCCAGCTATTTCACATTAACATTTGTGATACGTGCATGACTATCGGAGACTTGCCAATCAGCACACAGCGAGATCGCAGTGCTTAAGTGAAATCCATGTTCTTTTAGTTGAAATGGAAGTTTACAAATCATGTCCTAGCTCAAAGTGTCTGGGATGACATGGATTATCTGGTCACCCTATCTATTTAGAAATCAACGTCTATATAGAAACGTCTATTTCCCTGGAAGGAGAATGCTAAGATGTATCCACTGCTTTCTCCTCTAGCTAAGGCATACCTCACCACACCAGCCACCTCTGATCCTAGTGAAAGGGTTTTTTTCGACTTCAGGGGACATTGTGAATTTACAGAGATCTCAGCTTTAGCCTGAGATTGTTGACAAACAATTCGAAGCTGCACATGCAAGCATTAGTTTATTTATTTGAAGAATTTTATTTTGATGTGGGATTTGTTTTAAAAAACGATATTTTATTTAATTCCACTGGCACTTTTAAGAAGTTTTGCACAGTTTGGAGAGAGAAGGAATATTTTTGAGTCAAAATTTGAGAAAGTCGTATCATGAACTCAATCATGAATGTATCGTTATATCCCTAATAGATTATAATATTATGAGATACAATATTATAATATTTATGCTGGTTGGCACAGTGGCTAGCATTATTCTCTCAGTCCTCCCTCGGTCTGAATCCCACATCTGCTTTTGTATGTAGATTTTGCATATTCTACCAAGGTCATATGGATTTTCTTCTCACAATCCAGACGTGTAGCTGGGTTAACTGGCAGCTCTGACCAGGGTGAATGGTTAGAAGATGGATGGATTCCTCATGCTGGAAATTATGCACCCACATCGAGAACTGAGGGTGTTGCAGGATATATACTTTTTGTGGGGTTTTCTGTTTAAATGTGGCTCCATATATATGGAAATCTATCAGTGATAACCAGTTTCTCTTAAGAGTTTGACTTTGTGTGGGGTGTTTTTTATATTGGCAACTTATTTTATATTGATCTGAACTTGTCCAGCATGAATGCTTGGAAGTTGGATGAATATTAAGGTCCAGTGTCAAGGACTAGAATAAATCAGCTTCAGCGTTGATAATTTTTTATTCAACCACTACTGCAAACAATATTTCACTGATGAAATGAATTAACTATTATATTGCATAGCTTTTTCTTCAGTTGCATTTTCAATGCAGCACTGTTAAACCATGAATGTGCAATGTTTTTGATACAGTGCTATAGTTGTTAGGATTGTGTTTGCCTTTGTTTCATATGCCATAGGATGTTTTAACTATATAATGTTAAAATGGATTACCGTAAACTGTCATTTAAAATCCCTCATTCATAATTTGCTTTATATGATTTTTGAGTATTTGCTTTATGATTTTGGCCTTTTCTGTACAGTAAATTTTATATTTTCCCTCCAATTATAGGTTAAATGGAAAAAGTCTGATGTGAAGTTTGAGGATCGATTTGATAAATATCTTGATCCATCCTTTTTTCAACACAGAGTAAGTTGACCCGAAAAGTCAAGCAGCTGTTTTCTTGTATGGTGTTGGATGGGTAATCAACTTGGTAACTTGCAGCTCATTGTTTTGTTGAACCTAGTATTGTTAAAAGTCACTATAATAATTACTTCTACAGCAGTCAGTGTGTAAGAATTGGATGTCTATTTTTAGCGATAAATGTTTTGATTTCCTTTGCCTTAACCTGTCCCGCTTGATCACTGAAACTGTACATTACAGTTTTATTTGGATAATTAGTGACATCAAAGCTTATATCAGTATCATATCACCATTCACAGCTTACTCTAAATTTTCTTAAGAAAGCATGATTGCCTGGTGGGCATCTTGTATTTTCGGTCTCCTAAGCTACTACACCATTTAACACAGTTTAATGCAGTACAATTACTGAATTTGATTTCAGCTATGAAAACGGTTAGTTGTTTTTATTGGTGCTGATATATCACCCAAGGCAAGACCCTGTGAGTTAAATGCTTTCTTCCCTTAACAGATTCATTGGTTTTCCATTTTTAATTCTTTTATGATGGTCATTTTTCTTGTGGGACTTGTCTCTATGATACTGATGAGAACATTAAGGAAAGACTATGCAAGGTACAGTAAGGAGGAGGAAATGGATGACATGGTGAGTATTGGTGCTTGGTCTTGAAATGTAGCTGTTTGTTGTGTAGATAATGGAGAAATGCAAACAAAACTTCATATGAACAGTATATGACCGCTGCAACAGTCCAAGGCAAAATCATAAATAGTACATTTTATGAAGTACAGTCATACCCTGCCTTATGTCATTAATTGGTTCTAGGAGTCCCGTCGTAAGCTGATTTTTGATGTAGCCCAAAAATAATGCCTTAAAAATGCCTGAGAATGACTAATAAGTAGACATAGTCATTTCAATTGATGTAAATGCATCTAAGTAAATTCTGTTCATTATTTACATAAAATCATTTAAATTACTATAGACAAGTGATGTCAAGTTTGACATATGCCGAAATGATGTATATGGGGGTACTACTGTATTCCAAAGGGAATTTCAAGATTGCAATCAAATAAAATTTTATACAAACTTTAATTATTCATTTGCTCCTTAACTATTCACTGCTTGAATTTAAAATGACCACAATGATAAAAATTATAAAAATAAAATGTTTATTGACAAATTCATTTTGCCACCTCACAATCACTTAAATTTGTAAATTCTCAGCATAAAAAAATCTGCTAAACAATAGAACAGTGCTTTGTTTCCCATGCTTAAAATTTTAAAGTTTTCATAAAAGTAAACTGTGCTGTTCTGAAAGGAGTGGTTTTGAAAACTCTTGGTACAATGTAAATTATTGTACACTGGCTTTCCTCTGCTTCAGTGTTTCATTGTTCTGTTTATTATACCTGTAGTCAAATTCTTTGCTTTTACTTCCTATGCTTCATCTTGTTGCTAATTCTCAGTTAAATTCACATATCATACGAAGAATGTGTTGCAGTAGTATTGTTAGGTAATTCTTGTTGGGTGATTCCTTCATCTGTATTTTTACACGGCTTTTCCTTTTTTCTCTGTTCCACAGGATAGGGATCTTGGTGATGAATATGGCTGGAAACAGGTCCATGGAGATGTGTTTAGGCCTTCAAGCCACCCCATGATTTTCTCATCATTTATTGGATCGGGCTGCCAAATATTTTCTGTCTCACTTATTGTTATTATAGTTGCAATGATTGAAGATCTTTACACAGAGTAAGTTTTGATCCTGTAATCTTTGATCCTTTTATCCTTCTGAGCTGAAATGCAGACAGCTAAATGTAGCTCCATTGCTTCCTGATAGTAAACTCTTATTTCACTGGTTTAAGAATGTATAATGATAATGCTGTGTCACCCAAAGTTAAGAATAAACCGCAGAATAGATCACTTAAATATTTATCAGTATATTTATCATCTGACCTAATAAATCAGGTTATAACACAAGCATGTTTGTAATCATGTGAATTTAAACTAGCTACTAAAGTGTTTTGGACTCGGACGCAAATTGGAAATTCAATTTTTCTGGATTCATTCTGGAGAAAAAAATGATGGTACTCAGAAAATCTGTCATTATTACAATTTACTGTTTAAAGAAGATATCTTTATATTTTGTATTCAATTTAGGTGGTTGAAGCAATATCAATGTTAGAGTGCACAGTTTAAAAATGTTTGAAAAACATCTTAGAAAATCTGCCTAGAAAGGGGCAGAACATTTTGAATTGCTTTCACTGTAGATTATATGCCAATGCTTAACATGTACTTTACCATTTGACTAACCTGCAAGTATCGAGAAACAAGTTACTCCTTATGGCACTTGGTAGGTTACAGTGGTAGATGCTTGGGTTCAGTTCATATTTGGAAGAGATTAAGAGGGTTTATGCATGTCTGCATGTTTAATGAAGCATTTTAGGATGCTGTAGTGCTGTATTTCACATGGCGAAGGAGAAGATTTATTATTAAATTAAAGATTAAAGATTTACTTATTTAAATAAGACCCAACTGTTCAGACCGGATCGAAGTGTTGTTGGGGTAAATATAAATTTATCAGAAATAAAAAGGGCCCTAATACAATTAATGTTTCTGCTTATAGGAGGGGGTCTATGCTGAGCACTGCAATCTTTGTCTATGCAGCAACCTCACCAGTGAATGGTTACTTTGGGGGAAGCTTATATGCAAAGCAAGGGGGTAAGTACAGGTGTTCACTTTAGCAATATTTTCAGAATAGATTTATTTAAATTGGTTTTAGCACTAACTCCATAGTTCATTCAGACATTTCACATACATTTAAACTGGAAGAAAGAGATTAATACACAACTATGGTTTATCGCTCTTGTAAAAATGTTTCAAGAAGTTTCACAAGGTAATGGAAAGTAGTACATCTCTAGTATTTTTTTGTGAGAATTTGTGTGAGAAGTTTTCTTAAGGCAGCATGTACCAGTCAATCTTTTAAGATTAGGTACTGGTGATTAAATGAAGTGTGAAAGCCAGTCTGGTTCATTATTGATATCCAGCATTTCAATCAGAATATATCCATTGGCAGACCCGAGAAGTGTTTCAATACTCTACTTACATTACAAGATTGATATGTAATCATTTACTCCAAAAATTTTAAGTCTTTTCTTTTTTCTTCCTTTTCTTTCCATCAAACCCTTGCATTCCTGGTAGATAGTTCATTATTAATAAAAATCCAAATGTAAAATAAAGCATCCAGCATGCAGCAACTGTTAAAAGTGCAAGTGTACAAAATATATAACGGTGAATTTAAAGTGAATTTTCCTGGCCTTGTTTTTTTAAATGCAGCTATTAGTACTGTTACATTAATCAGGACTTTCTGTAGTGTGGTCTGGAGCTTATAGTCCTCTGGTGTAGGGCTGAACGATTTTAAGAAAATTATAAAACTAGGGTTTAGTATTCACTATATGACATAGTACACTTTCTAAGTACACTAAGTGCACTTAGTACACTTTCCAAGTAATCGGAACTTTTTACCCATCATATTTACTTTTATGCAAAGTAAATATAAAATGAGGCAACAGTTCAAGATGATTAAACACTTTCTGGCTTGAGCAGTTTTCTTGCTCTTGTTTTTCCCATCCCCTATGCTAATGTATTTCTTCTAAAAAGTTTACTAAAGTACACAAACTAATATAAGTGTGTGTATGATGTATGAATGACAGAGAGAAAGAATCTTCATTTGTCATGTTACCTTGAGATTTTTGAATTAAAAGAAAAGTGTGGCTACTATGGCCTTCATGCATTTAAAACTCAAGTGGAATTCTTACAGGGATATGGCACCATTCTTAAGATGGCTAATGGTGGGGAAACTTTCTTCTGAGATGTATACTTAAAAAAAAAACCCTGGATTTGGGTCTGTTTACAGTGAAGGGCATGTTCTTCAGAATTAGCTTAACATTTTAAATAACCTTTCTTTGTAAAGTAAGCCAAAAAAGGCATGCCGCAGAGGTGTTCTGTTTATTTTCTAGGTACGGCACACATTGTGCTGACACGGTGGGTTGCACTGTTGCCTCGCATCTCCAAGGTTGGGGGTTGCTTGTCTCCCCCTGTTGCGTGGGTTTTCTTTGGCTGCGCTCGGTTTCCACCTGCAGTCTGAAAACATGCGTCCTGGCTTTATTGAAATACAGGACAGATTGATGCACTTTTCAGAATATTTAATGAATGTATCGATTACATTTTTATCTTTTAATCCAACAGGCAGGAGGTGGATTAAGCAAATGTTCATTGGAGCCTTCCTCATTCCTGCAATGGTGTGTGGCACTGCTTTCTTCATCAATTTCATCGCCATCTACTACCATGCTTCAAGAGCCATTCCTTTTGGCACAATGGTCAGTGTTGGTCTTTTTCTATTATATGGAAAATGTTTAAGAATTTCAAGTCTATTAATCATTTAACATGTTTTCTGTTTCAGTGTTAAGTATATCTACTTGTTTCTTAGGTATGCTTTATGTTGTAATGAATGTAAACTATTCATAATTTTAAATGTGGGAATCAGTAACTTTATTTATTTTTTATTTTTTTATTGAACAGCCCTTAGTCATTGTCAAAACTGGTGCTTTATTTTGACATGGTCATTTCCTGACCTGAAAGCTTGGAGTATAGCATTAGCCTTTATTAAATCTTCTGCTTTGTGATGATAACTACTGAAAGGTTCTCCTAAGAATAGTCTCTAGCCATTTACTTGTTTGCTTTGTTATACGTAAATGATCAAAATAAATATTCTGTGTGGGACATTTTGTTAACATTGACTTTTTTGAATTTTAATTGTCAACCACAGTGTCAAAGGCATTGTCTTAATCCTCTAAAAGAAAATCTGCTAATTCAGATGTCCAACATTCTGAGTTTAATAATCATTGAGCTACCTGTAAAACATTTTGCATGTGAGAAATTCCAAATCAAAGCTGCTCTTTGCTTGTAATTTTGATCAGATCTTTTGAGCAGATCTTCTCTTCCTCTTATTAGGTTGCTGTATGCTGCATCTGTTTCTTTGTCATACTACCTCTGAACTTAGTGGGTACCATTTTGGGTAGAAATCTGTCAGGCCAGCCAAACTTCCCATGCCGTGTCAATGCTGTTCCAAGACCTATCCCAGAAAAGAAATGGTAAATTTTTTGTTTATTTATTTTTTCTGTAGATTTTTTTGAATTATTTTTGTAGTGAAACTACAATGTAGTAATGGTACATTGAATGACTTTATTCTGTCGGATGTCCTAGGTTCATGGAGCCAGCTGTCATAGTCTGTCTTGGTGGAATCCTGCCCTTTGGATCAATTTTCATCGAAATGTATGATTTCCATTTTAGCATTAAATTGCATCAAATTTCATTGCATCATGATATCTTTTTTTGTCTTTTTAAAATTGCTAATTTGGTTGGAAATTGTATTTTTACTGTATTTGCAGGTATTTTATCTTCACCTCATTCTGGGCTTACAAGATTTATTACGTATATGGATTTATGATGCTTGTTCTGGTCATCTTATGTATCGTCACTGTTTGTGTAACTATCGTCTGCACCTACTTCCTTCTCAATGCAGAAGACTATAGATGGTGAGTAATGCATGTAAACAGCGGATTGGTCATTGAGATTACTTTATATAATTTGAATGTTCTAATAAGGACCTTGTACAGAAATGGCCAATTTGATTTATGCTGTGTTCTACATCTGTACCAAATTTTTGGTTTTCATGGCTAATTTCATTCGTAGTAATTTTTCTGTTTTTGGTGAAATGATTTTGGTATAAAGCTTAAGCTGTATGAGAATTAAGCTTTACGTTTGCTGCATAGTAAAAATTGACCTTTCCCTCCCCGCCAGGCAATGGACGAGCTTTCTGTCAGCAGCATCCACTGCTGTATATGTTTACATGTATTCTTTCTACTATTATTTCTTTAAGACTAAGTAAGTCCTGCTTTTTCTTCACCCTTATCAAGTATTTTAACAAGAACCTGTACAGTGACCTTTACTTAACTTTCTGTATATAAAATATTCAGTACCCAAATGTAGAAGTTGCAATGTACAAGACACAAGCACATTAACTGACATGTTTTACACTTTAATGCTAATTTAACTATTCCCTGTCTCTTAGGATGTATGGCTTATTTCAGACATCCTTTTACTTTGGATATATGGCTGTTTTCAGTACAGCTTTGGGAATAATGTGTGGTAAGTCTTTCAATTGTATAGTCTGCCGTTAGACAGAACAACATGACAGAAGACAACACTTAAATAACCTAAGTGGCATGTAGGATATATATGGTAGTAAATTGACCCAAGTTCCAATTCTGTAATGCTAATTTAGGCAAATAAATTAAGACTGAGACTAGAATGGTAGTACATGGAATATAACTACACTGCTGAGCATGTGCTTTTAGCATTTAAAAGGTACTGTGATTAAATTTATAAATGTATAAAACTGACTCCAAACCAGACACCCTTCCCAAAGTACCTAAGAATTTCTTTGGAAATACTGGTTTATTTCTTTGTTTTGAACTGCAATGAAAATCAACTATGCTGTCAAGACTGGGCCAATAATAGTTTTACATCCAAAGCCCTAGTTTTTTGTTGTCAAATGGCCTGCTGTGTTACTTATTTAAGAACATAAATACCTGACAAGTTAACCCATTGGGAGTTTTAATATCCCCCATGTGAAAGCGCCTACCGTTTCAAGATGCTCTGGGGTCAGATTGACCCCAAACACTGCCTAAGGGTATTAGTGGTGGATCTAAATTTGTGTCACCCCCTGCTTCCCCTTTAGGAGCTGTTGGTTACATGGGAACAAGTGCCTTTGTGAGGAAAATCTACACAAATGTGAAAATTGACTAGAGAATACATGAGTAACACTGGGAAATATGGATCAGCGTCAACTTTTCTAACACAAACAGGCACAAGTCATTTTACAAGATTGTGGTATTTTACTTTATACAAATTTTGTTTTTCATTTCCTGAATCAAGCCACAGATAAATACAAGAAGTCACATTTTTCTTTTTTTTTACGTTTTCCAAGTCTTTTTCCCTTGGGGCAAATTCTTAGAGTATATGTGGTAATACTATATGCAGAATTACTCCCTTTTCATGCAACCCTTTGGCCTCCCAAAAAAGAACATGGCTCATTTTTGAGGTTCTCTTCAGTGAAGAGGAAAAGGTATATTTGAAAATTTTTATGTTGTATAAGAAAAAGGGAGCGTTCGCTTAACCATTTCACTGAAGTCCGATTTTTGTTTTGTATTTATTAGCTGTCGAGAATGCCATTATTCTATTTCAGGTTTGACATTTTGTTTCTGATTGCAAAATGTGATGCACCTGCTCAGTCACACCTGTATACATGTTGAAGGCTACATATATTCTAAGTTGGGTCAAAATCATTACCATATTGGCTATACATTGTTTTCAGTCTAAATTGAGTCTAAATTGTAAAATCTACCCATCCAAAGAAATAATGCTAAGTTTTAGTTCTGCCACAGTTAACTGTACATGTGGGAAAATGCTTGTGGTAGTATGCAGAACTGTTAAACTATTTTTGAGGTGTCTTATCTCTTTCCTCCCCCATACCATTTTAATGCTTGGGTTTGAATTAAGTATATTCATGAAAATAATATCATAGGTGATATAACATGTATATAACCTTAAAATAATGTAACATTAGTTGTAGAATGGAAATGTATTTGGTTGTACAGATTTACAATGTTTGTTCGGTTAGGGTTCTTTTTTTTAATGAACACTGCGTGCAAAAAAAACAAACACAAAAAAAAGTTTGGTGTCCTCATCCTAAGTTCATTCTTAAATCTTGCATGAAGTTTTCATTGAACTGTATGTATCAATTTTTTTCCCCCATAATGCCTGTCATATCTTGGTAATATGCACTGTGTAAAGGAAAATTTAAGTATAAAATATGATTATCTTGGATGGTAATGCTCCAAGAAAACGTTCACATCACAAATAAAACGTGACTTCATTTTTTTTTTATTATAATTTAAAGCTTTAATAGAGTCCTCCAGCTCTTATTGGTCATGATCATGATTATATTTTATTTCCTTATTTTAAAATTTGTGAAACTGAGTTGCTGCGGATATACTGTACAAAAAGTCACTGCACACTTACCTGGGTGTTTCCATTGTAGTGTTAAATGTTCAAAATATTTTCGGGTGTAATTGTGTAAATACCATATGTACTTCAAACATTTTGAAGATATAGATCAATTTACTTTTCTTTTCCAGCCACAATTTGATTCTTCGTATAAAACTGTCTGAATAAAAACATTTTTAAAATGACTCAAATTGCTGTTGAGACAACATAATTAGACAAGGTTTGTATTTTAAGAAAGCAGAGGTGATTGAAGTTCTCATGCTCAGAAGTTCTTTAGCTGTACAATAACTGTTTTTTATTGTACAAGACTGACTCCTGCTTATGTCTGGGGGGGGAAATGTGTGCACGTGCTTTTGGGGAAATCCTGTTAAATCATATTTTCCAATTTGTGGAATAAAATTATGGTGTCATGGGAGTTCTTCCACTGTTTATATTTTTGTATAGTGTTTTGAAGTGTATTTCTCCATAAATCATCTTTTTCTATGAAGGTAAGCTATCTTTTTTTTTTTTTTTCCTTTCTGGGTAAATTTCTTTTTTTTTCATCTTACAAATATTAAGATCAATAATCTGTTAATTGCATCCTGTTTTATACATTTTCAAACTTTGATAAGTTAAATTTATTCCATTTGATGAATAAAACTAGAATGTATTAATTTTGTCTGCTTTGACTTACATTTTCTAGGAAGAAAACCCTATATTTTAGGTGCTGCCTCAGATTGGTCTGACCTAAACCTAGTATTAATTTTAGTATAGACGGCCTATGGTGCTGTTTGTTTAAAGCATTTGTAGATTTTTGTGTGCGTGCATGCGTTCCTACCTGGGTTTTCCCCAGAGTACCTAGTAAAGTAGCAGTGATCATGAGGTACTGTTTGAATGGATCTAACAGGAGAATGATCACAGGTTTTAATTAATCTCTTTTGTATCGTCCTGAAGTGTATACTATACTCCCTATTTAGTAGTCTTCCACCAGGAAATTTTGTGGTCTTGTACTATTTTGAGAGGGTGTTTTAAGTAGTAAGCGATTCTAACCATGGTCTAGTTAGGATTTTTGGTCTACCTTCATGAAATGGTTTGCTAGTGTTGAAAAACTATTTTGCTTTTTCTTCAGATTTTTTTAAATGTATATTTGAAATTCAAAATATCCATCCATTAATTTTTTGGTAACTGCTTATGTTCTGTTGGTAACTGCTTGTGTACAATGAACACGCTCTGACATCAAACAAAGCAGATAACGGCACTCACTCTGAAGCATTTAAAGCCAAAAAGCTCAGTTTCCGGTGACCTAAAATGCCATTTGTGTGTGGAGGAAAAGCCGAAACACACAGAAAAAGATACCCATGTTCATGTGGATGAGGTTGTGTGAACTGCTCATAGTGTATGATTGACAGGTTTACAGGCATCCAGGTTGTGCCCTCGACCTGTGACACGTCTGACTTGCCAACTCTACTCCCTTTACCATGACCAGGATAGGTTGACAATGGTAGGAAGACTATTCTAATACAAATTTCCTAGATTTTAATAATTTAGTAATGGCAATAATTATTTTAAAAATTAATGGTTTTGTTAACTTAGATGGAACTGTGGCTTAAATGACCACTCCCCCCCCCCCCTTTTTTGATTCAATATTACTAGTGCTTGCTCTATAGATTTTGCATGTTGTTTTCAGTAAAGCACAAAGCTGTTGGTGTGCTATAATGAGCATAGAAAAACACACCCAGGTGTAAAATGAGTTTACATTATATCCACAAAAATAATCCCAAAATGTATCTGTAGATCACTTTTATATATTGATGATACTGATAGAGAATGGTGAAACCACAAAAGGGATGTCTTTTGCATATAAACTGACCTGGGTTTCCTATTCATAGTGTTACTCTTACAGTATAAAGAATACAACAAAGTAATTACTGGTGAGAAAAAAGGGTGGGGCTGGTGTTTTAATTTAATGAATTTTCCACATCGCAGAAACCGCTCACAAATGCATGAAAAACTTGATATTGAATTTTTGGGGTTTTGATCTTTATACGATTTACATCTTTTAGATTGTGTCAGGGTGAAAACTGCAAATAAATGGTGGGTGTAGTCATTTCTGGAAAGACTGTTAGATATAGATGTCAGTTAGATGCCAATTTCCATCCAAATTTTGAATCAGATCAAAGCTGATGAAGAAATGTCATGATTTGCGTACAAGTATATGAATTGAATTATATTAACATCCTGCTTGGCCTTACATTTTCAATATTCTTTTAACACATTCAACACAACAGAATGCAAATTTCTAAATGATCAGTAAAGCTTCAATGGCCCTAAGCCACAGAATTAAAACTAATATTTCTAGTTGACCTTTTCAAAGTATTCTTTTGAGCCTTCAGGAGTTGGTTTAATCTGAAAGACAAAACAAAATTAATATACCCAACCCTACAATAAAAGGATATACATCATAGTAAAATTAAACTACTGCACCACAAAGTGAGAATCTGCATCAATATCATCTGGAAGTGAGTTCAGCATAGCTCTTGGGAAACAAAACCTGGCTGGCGTTGCTCAAAAATCCTTACCGTTGGGGAGTCTGGGGTCCAACTAGCAGGACACACCTCCCCATGAGACTCGACAAACTGAAAGGCCTTGACCAGACGAAGGGTTTCCTCAACGCTGCGGCCAACGGGCAGATCGTTTATGCTCATGTGTTTCACCACCCCATTAGGGTCAATGATAAACAATCCCCTGAAGAAGTAGCAGTACAGAGCAGTTAACCATAAGTATAGTTACAGTCACATAAATGTATTTTAAATAAATGGGAAAATGACGGGTAATAAGTCAAACATATTGAACAACAAACGTATTCAGAATACACTAAGAAACTTTAACCAGCTTTGCTTAGTCAGAGGTCATTTAGACACATTGTAATTTCTATGGTTTCTGCTTGGATTGTAAAATCTAATCTCACAAAAAGCGGATCTTATAATTCAGAGAGTTGAATAAATTTCTTCTACAAAAAAAAAAAAAAAAAGGTCTAGCATAACTAAGAGGAAGAGGCAGGTGGGAAAACAGACATGAGGAATCCAGGAACACCAGGACTCCAAGACATGGCAGCACCTCATAGTCCCACTTGACATTAGATTGTTTTATTTTCTTTGATATATAGAAAGATGTGTTGAATGCAAAAATAATCTACATAATACAAAAAAGTAAGGTTAAATCAGGAGGGAAACTTGGTTTACATTACATTTTGTAAATGTTTTCATGAGTCTGTGCAGACTCATGTTATATAGTCAATTCTACCTAAATATTTTCAGTTTTTAATTAAATGTGAAATGTACAGGTAGTGAACAGAAATTGAAATGGTATGAAGTACTTTTCTCTCCACCTTAGATAAGGAGAATGTGTTAAAAGGGACAGAACAGAAATGTAAGACAGCAGGGTGCATGCAATAAGTAAGCTGTGGCATGCCTAGTAATGGCAGTGTGAGAAGAGGAGGAGGCTTGTGGGGACACTGGCATGATGAATGCCTAAATGCCAGCATTCCAATGCCACATGAAGATGTATGTGGGGCTGGTGACAGCACTGACAGTACAGCTGACAGCAACAAGTGTGCTTTTCACCTGACGATTGACTGCGGTGATTTCAAGATTACGAACAGCCAAATTTTTGGGAAAAAAAAAAAAAAAAAAAAAACAACTTCCTTCTAGTGGAACTTAAGCATCAAGAGGGTATTGTAGTTAAAACACACGGGAGGGGGGATAGTTCAATAATTCATATTCAACAAAGTAGAACAACACGGGTGAATTTTATGTTCTGCCATTATAAATGTGAATGTTTCATGGGACCACTCATTAAGACAAGAAAAAAAAAACATGCAACATACCGTAGTGCAATACCGGGACCCTCAAACAGCACCCCATAGTCTCGGGACACTTGTTTACTGAGATCTGCCAACAGGGGAATGTGGATATGTCCTAGTCCTCCACTCTGGGGAAAAACAACAGCTTGCTAAGCTAACAGGAAAAAAAACAGCTTGCCAAGCTAAAATAACTAAACAAATGAATAAGAAATAATGTTTCCGTTATTTCCACGAGCCCAAAGTAATTGCATGTTTTTTTCCCCGCAGTGTTCTGACGGTGAGGAATAAAAAGTAGCATATTTACAAACTTAAACTTATAAAACTGCATAATATTCTAGCAACACTTCATATCTTAGCAAGTAAAATGGGTTGAATAGCCTTGAGTCCTTGTTTTCTTATGCTGAATGCAAAATAAAAAAGGACAATCTTATGATGATGGTTACGCCCCACCTTTCTCGGAGTATTTATCCAAGCCAAGTGAGTGAAGTGTGAGTCTACAGACACACCAAGAACTTCACAATTGATGCTGTGGAACTCACTGGCCTTGTCACTGAATGAAATTATTTCAGTTGGGCAGACAAAGGTGCTGGAAACAAGGAAGAGAAAAAAAATGAAAATTCTAAATATGCACCAGGGATTACACTGCCATTTTCAGTGCTACTTTTTATTTAGTGAAAAAAAAATTGTTGAGTAGTATTATGGCTCCCATAGGTTCCCTAAATTCATTCTAACATATAAGAAATGAGGTTTCCATTACTTCCGCTAGCCTGAAGTAATTACATACTCAGGCCTGCTCAGGCTGTCAATCTTGTTTACTTTGCAGCCATTTTGTCATATACTTGTGAAGAAGTGCACCTCCAAAAACATAATACTCACAAATCTAAGGGATAGAAAAAAAGGACAAGATATTTGCCCTTGTAGTCATCCAGACTGATCTCTCTGAACTCTCCATTATGGACAGCAGTGCCTTTGAAGTGAGGTGCATGCTGAGTTACTGCAGGAGCCCACCGTGCGGTGCCTTTAAAAAAAGAATAAATATCTTTGTAAAAAGACAAAAAATAATTAGGGCCTAACCAACAGTTTATGTATTTCAAAGATTTACTACAGTTCATTGCAATGCTTCATTTTAACATTTCTTAATGTTTATGGACAAAAAAACTGTGCATCTGATGCAACCCCCCGCACCCTCTTTCTCTGTTTAAGTTCCTATTAGCAATCTTATCCATCATTCACAACTGGACAAAAACTACTAACATCTATACAAAGTTCAACAGCCCAGGGGAAGAGAAAGTCAAAGTTTAGTCAAAGGCTACACTGACCACAGGGCTGCTTCAAAGCCTCCCCTTCCTAGAAAGCAAAACAAAGCTAATTCAGTAGTATACAATAACAATGTTTTACAGATGCACTATGGTGGTGGAGTCATTACACAAGGCATTGTGGGTCTTATTTGTTACAGTCCTCTGCAAATCCAGCCAAGCACTGGCCCCCACCCTCCTGCATGCCCCTCAACTGCCTCCCTGAAGTCAATCTCACTAAGGTGGGATGTCTGATTATTCAATTCAATTCAATTAAAAAAACTTTGTCCCCGAGGGACAAATTTATTTGTCCTTAGCAGCATACCATTTGAGAAGCAAGCTTTGTGGACAGCATCGCCGGCAAAGATCCTGGAGCACCTGTGCACAGATCCAGCACCTGAAACAGCAGCCTTAACAGATGCTGAAATAATCCTGGAAGCCTAGTGGGGAAAATTACAACAAATCATCAATGTAAGAAATTCAAATAAATAAGTAGAGATCTGGCACTTTTCATTACAATATGCATTACATAAAAATTATTGAAAGGTTAGCACTGTTGCCCAAGACCAGGGGTGGCCAATCTTATCCGCAAAGGGGAGGTGTGTATATACTCGATTTTGGGATAACCCGTTCAAACCCAGCTGACCTGATTCAGCCAATCAGTCACCTAACTAGTAAACTAATTAGAGAGTTGCAGTGAAAACCCACACACACACAAACAAACAATGGCCCTTTCTGGATAAGATTGGCCAGCCCTGCCCTAGACCTTCTGAGATGGGTTTGAATTCCAGCCCCATGTGTGAAGTTTGTACATTTTTCCCTTTGTGAATAGGAGTCCTCCAGTAGTCCACGGACCCTGTGAATTGGCATCTGTTAATTGCACACAGTGTGTGTGAGTGCATGGTGTCCTGCAATGTACTGGATTCCCATCTAGGGTATTACCCTGTCTTGTTTTACTAGTGCAGTTTAAGACTCTTAGAAACAAGCATAACTGGCTACACGCAGACACATAAGATCAGCCAAATAACCAACACTACCAATGTTTTAAATGAGTGCAGCAGAGTCCGTTCTACCTCAAAGCAATAACGTTTCCATTTCTGACATTTGAGATAATCACTAACCATTAAGTTATGAGCTGTAGAAGTAAGAAGAGCCGAATATAGGACAATATTCAATATTGTACTTTTTCTTCACTTTTTTTCTGAAGCGCAAGCTCTGTCCTGCATTCTGGGCAACCAATGACGAATTAAACGACGATCTAGTTATTGATTTGCCCTGTATGCGCAGTTGCTAATATTACTGTCAACGCCAACAATTTGTCATTATGTAGTCTAAAATGAATGACATTGCTACATTTCAGATTATGAATTCGTATTCATAGCTATTTATACAGCATTGTATTCACCAAAACTTTAAGCTTTATTGTACAAATGCAAGGTTTACACTTCCCTTGCCTATTACACTTTAATAATATATATATAGTAATTCTGTGCTTACTTTCGATGTCTATGAAGGAATACATAATTTTTTATTAAATGCCATTATCATTACTGCTGCCATGAGTTGTACACAGTATAATTTTAACACCAAGCAAACGTCCACCACGCTTTTGCTTCAGCTTAAATAGTCTCTGTGCTAAAACTATTACCGACAAGCTCTCGTATTCTAACATCAGCTGTATTTGGGACATTCTAGTGAACTTACAGAAAGTCTTCTCAATAGACTCGCCATTTTGGTGAATCAAAGGTGATTTAATGTGGATTTAATGGCGGCTTTAAAGCAATCATAACGAGGCATACTGCCACCTGCCGTGTCGGAGGACATTAATCTGGATAAATTCATCACCACGTTCCAATCCTCGCGTGAAAAACTAAACTAAACTGAAGCCAATTTAGAGACACAAATATTCTAACATGCTCTTTAGAAAGCCGTATCCCAAACTATAGCTCAGCCTACTGTCTATGTGCCTCTCTCAAATGTCCTTTTAGATTTTGGATTTTCTAGAAGAGCACGTGGGCAATATCTAGATGTGTAAAATCATATGATATATATCAGGTTTAAGCGAACCCTGACAATTAACTGGTGAGGTGAACCAGGTGTTTCTGAGCAGGGGAATCACCAAAATGTGCTGGACCACGGCCCTCCAGGACCGGAATTGCCCACTCCCGATATATATGATTTTATATATACACATAAAAATAATTCATAAAGGCTAGGCTGTCTTTATTAAAAATGGTGACATAGGCCTAACGGCTAGTCTAACCATGCACTGTGAATAAAAACGTATATTCATATTGTGATTCTGAGATGCTGACGTCACTGAATTGTCCATGTATGTCAGTGAGTACCCTGCAATGGATTGGTGATCTGTGCCTTGTGAATCCTGGGCTAGGCTCTCTGTAACCCTTATACTGGATATGGACAGGGGAAGGATGATGTATTTTTAAAAAACAGTATTAAAGTATTTGAAAAACGAAGCATTAAAGTATTTAAAAAAAAGTATAAAATCTAAAACATTGCTCTGTTTTTTTCCCTAGCAATAGTGCCTACTCAGGGGTCATCTTCGTTACTAGAATTTATTGACAATACACTGTTAATTTTAAATGGCGCAGAAAGTTATTGAATTAGAATATAGCAACCATAAAACAACATAACATGAGAATAAACTACAGACTCCACCAATGCATGGTGGAGCCAGTAATTGAGTTCCCAGCCCTGTTGTGAGCCATCTTAGCATCCTGTGCCATATACAGTATTAAAATAGTGCATCACGAAAAAGACAAAGATCAATAACACGGTCAAGCTTCTTTTCCAGGTTAGTAAGATGGAATAACTGTTCAGGAAAGTTGCAAGCATGCCTTGTAAATGTAGGCTGTAATTTTATTTAAAACCAGAAGATGTCACCATATATTTCTGTAATATGCATCGCTGGATTTAAGGTCATGGAAATTAGTTCCAAGATCTTTATTACCAATTTATTTTGAATGTGATTTGATGCAAAATTTAGCAAGTGCTTATTGTTATAAAATATAAAATCTCTCTCAGACTTGCCTACGTTGTGCTCAGTTTAGTATGCTTACAGTGAGAATTGTGTATTTATTATTATTATTATTATTATTATTATTGCCTGTGAATTAAGTCTCAAACGCCATTGGTTCGAAGCCCGCTGTCTAGTGGCGCGCGCCTTAGCTGGGTAGATGGGTAGTTTCTTACATCCGGGTAACATTTTCCTGCGTCATTCCCTTTCTGGAGACTTTCGCCGAGCGTGTGAGTCGCACCGGTGTGGATGGATAGCTGGTTTAACATATAAAATAATTCTATACTCAGCTACAGCTACAGGAGCAAGTTGCAGCCATGCCGGCGTATTTTCAGCGTCCCGAGAACGCTTTGAAGAGAGCTAACGGTGAGTGTGATGGGCCAGGCCTGTTTTCTGCCTGCCACCATACTCTCCTCGGCAGCATGGCCGGGAGGCCATGTTGTCGGGAAGGCGCTTACTCGGGCCTTGCTTGACTTTGAACGCATTTAACTACATTTTATGAACATTTTTACGTGCCAGTTATTCGGTCAAATTTATGCTTCAGTTAACACGTCCTCTTATTTTTCTGGGTAATTCTCGATTCCCGTTACGATGATTCGCGATTAAATGTCAGCCGCAACGTCGGCCTCATTCTCTCCCATTTCTCCGGCTATTCAGATAAGCATTTCGGGGCGTCTGAGCGAGAAAAGTACAATGTATCCAGTTATTGTTGTTACTTCACATGGATTTGGACATATTAAATGCGACTTGCTTACTGAATTCCACTTGGATTGATTGTGCCATGCAAGAGAGAATGCATTCTGCCGACGCCTTTATTCATAAGGATGTATGGTTTTTAGCAGATGTATATGACTGGATATCTTAACTGAGCATTTATGGTTAATCATTCAAAATGTCTCATTGCTGCGCAATTTCATCGTCTTTTGGTGATGCTTTAAATGAGTATGTGACCATTCCCGATACATCCTCTAATTTCCTCTGATCTGAATTCATTTGAGATTCTTAATTGCCAAAGCACGTCAGCACATTCGAAAGCACACATTTCGGTTCTAATCTTACCAGCTATATATCTAATGTGTATTTTCAAACAAAATCCCTTTTCTGTGGCAGGGTTTATATGTTTTAACATCTGTTAGTGTATTCTGATATTGAAGCACATTTCTAGTTATATAGTGCTACGTCGACCTTTCATAATTGTAGAATAACCGCATAATCGGCGATCAAAAATAATTTCCTTCTACATAATTTTCTTGCAGAAACAGCCGGTCATCCTCATCATTTTGCTGTTAAATAAGAATACTAAAGATCGATGAACATAAATTCCATCATTTGGGTATTTCAGATTCACGATGCCATTAGATCTGGAAGCCTTGTGAATTTGGCGCAGCATAATGTGGTAATGTCAGTGTTTCAGGGCGCGCATGCTCGTGACTGAGAGCCGTGCTGTTTTCTATGCGTTGCCCTCTAACGGTGGTCTAGAAATCCACTTATACTTCAAGCCACAGCATAGATTTTTAATGTACCGGTAGATGTTTCTTAATGTAATTGTTAAACATTTATGACACATAACCTATGAGTTGTGCAGTTTGACTTGATTTGGTCCTTGCATTTAATATTGCAAGTATGCATCGGTCATTTTAGTTTTTGCTGCAAAAAAAAACATCAGCTGTATCAGCTGCAAGGCATCCTGAAACCTTTCACCCAAGATTTACGTTAATGTAATGGAACTGCCTGGCATTTCTATTTGAAACAGCTTTTTAACTCATTAATGGTAAATGCTATTCCCAATGCATGCATTTATCACTTCTGATTATGATTGACCTGTCAAGGTGATATGCGATCTTCATGTTCCTCTTTAAAATAGTGCATTTCTCAGTTTTAGGTAAGGCAGTTGAAAAGGAAATCATGCACCTTTACACCACGTGCATTACTGGTCATCCTCCAGTCATGTTGTTTTTTTATTTTGAAGTTTAAAAGAACCTTTGTGTCATCTCCTGTATTCTCTCCAGAATTTCTTGAAGTTGGCAAGAAGCAGCCAGCTTTGGATGTTTTGTACGATGTTATCAAGAGTAAAAAACATCGAACATGGCAGAAGATTCACGAGCCCATCATGCTCAAGTACCTGGAGCTCTGTGTCGACCTGCGCAAGAGCCACCTTGCAAAAGAGGGTTTGTACCAGTACAAGAACATCTGCCAACAGGTGGGTGTGTATTTGTACTCTGTTTGGATTTGTACTGTTTGGAAGTCTAAATTTGTATCTTTATTCGGTTTGATGCATGTACTTCAGGAGTGTCAGGTGGCTTGTACTGATCAATATATTACTCAGAATTTAGTGTGCTTGGGAGTGAGCATCATGGTGACATTTTTCAATTTAACTTGCATGTTCTTGGATCCAGTGTCTTCTACACTTAAACTGAAACAGGATTGTCTGTAGCCTATGCCTATTCTTAGTGTTTTGGCTTTAATGTAATGTGACTGAGTGATGTAACCCTTATTTTTGCCACTGAATTTTAAGGGTGCTGTCATGTAAATTGTATATGTTTTTCATTGAAGGAGTATTTAAGTGCATTGATAATGGTTTTGCTGTTACTTTTAGAAAATGTTAAGGTGGCCGTAGGTAAATTCTACTGTAACATTGTATCACTAATTGGTAGTAGTTTAAATTCAAAAAAGAAAAATTCCCTTTGTTCTTTTTCAAAAGGTTAACATAAAGTCTTTGGAAGATGTCGTCCGAGCCTACCTTAAGCTGGCTGAGGAGAAGACCGAGACTGCAAAGGAGGAGTCTCAGCAGATGGTGCTGGATATTGAAGATCTAGATAACATCCAGACTCCTGAGAGGTATGCACTAAATTGCATTTTTCTTACCTTTCTTCTGTGGTAAGGTGTGTTGCAAGTGTACATGCAGAACTACCCATGTGTCTTGTCATGTAACAGAATTTTTCTGCTTTTTTGTGTTTTGTTTATTACTTGTCAGTGCAGTCTAATCGTGCGTTCCATTATACCTTGGAGGTCGGTATCCGAGTCAAAAACCGAGTTTTCGAGGCCGGAAGTGACGAC